>CM034469.1:20934259-21534259 GCA_019925255.1 Litchi chinensis | reverse complement strand
ATCATGATTTTGATGAATGTAGAAAATGAAATTGAAGATGAGGAAGATGATGAGAGGTAAAAGATGAAGGTGATTTTTTTTTTTATATTAAAAATATTAATTTTAATTCAAATATTTATTAATTGTAAATTGAATTAAAAAAATTGATTCAATGATGTGTCACAATTTGATTGGAGGTGGTCAATGGTAATTTTGTAATAATAGAGATGATTATTTTGCAATTATCAATTTTTAAAAGGGTAATTACGTCATTTTAACTATCTTAAATTATATCAAAGGTAAATCTATCTTTTTACCACTTCTATCACGTTTGATTGTCATTTTTTGATCAGATGACTAAATCGATACATTTTCGAAACATTAGGGATGATGGAAATTCAAAATACAAACGTTAGTAAAAAAGTAATATTTTATTAAATATTAGGGACTAAATTAAAATTTTCCCATAAATTAATAAGTATAGAATACGTGGACTGATTTTAATAGGTCAAAAACGACGGGTGGTGACTCATAAATCTGGTTGCTGCGAAATTGATAAATATGGGCTTCTTTCAATGTTGCTAATGACATCAGGGACCATGCCCAACATGTGGAACCCCTATTCTTCTTTATTATATAATATCTTTAATAATAAGCATACAAGGTAAAACAGTGCCCACAAAAAAATTCACTAAAAAGATATTGAATGCATGTTTAGTACTCTTTAACAGTTGACCAAAAAAAAAAACTTTTAAGTGTTTAAAAAACTGAAAGAATGTTATTGTAGCTATTTCACATGACTCTATAAAATATTTACACTGATTATATTGCCATTTTTTTAAAGAATATTATATTTTTAATTATTTGAAAATATATATTGTAATAATATGCACTCTCACTCTCACAAAGGATACACGTTGGAGGAGGGCAAAAAAAACGTTGTAGTGCTAGATATAAAAAGTCTAGCACTACAACTTTTTATAATTCTATTTTCTCCATGTATGATCATGCCGACACTAATGGCCACCAAATGATGTCTAGAAATTTTATAATTTTTCTTCAACTCCACAAAGACATGTTAATTGCATAAGTAATAAAACTATATAGCCAATGATGTACGTCCTAGGAATTGTTTCATTTTTAATTCACCACCAACTTGAAATAATTAACTTAACGTATGCAAGATTCGTCTATTTACATTTGTTGTTCTCACTTTTTTTTTTCGACTCTCATTTGTTGTCCTCAGTTGTTTGGTTATAACGGGGGTATAATTGCATGACTCCCTTTAGATTGGGCATGGCCTCACGTGTTTTTCTTCTTCTTATTTATTTATTTATTTACAATTATCATTAAATAAATTGAAAATTTATCTAAATCTATCGAGATCAATATTCAAATATTTAACAATTTAAAAAAAAAAAAAACCTATCGATATAAGTTCATAAAATGTACATAATAGAAATTGTTCTCTCATTATTGTGGTGAATTGAGAAATTGCACAACTACTTGTATTAGAGATACTTTATTTTCTTCTTTAAATTTTTAATTAAAGTACTTTATTAACATTTTACTTCTTTAGACTTTGGGATAACTAGCCAAACATTCTAATTAAGAAGCTGACAACTTAAGTTTTAATTTGTGTTAATTTATTTAGGATGTATTCAATCTAGAGCTCACTGAAGGTAAATGAATTTTTTTGTAATGATAGATTTTGGTGGAATTCACAAATTCTATAAATTCCATATTGATTTTGTTAAATTTTTTTAAGAAATCCAATGAAATTTTAAGGATAATTATTAAATTTATTATAAATTTTTTTATTCATAAAAATCACTTTAAAATTTATCTAAATTCATCACTTAAATGAAATATGTTAAGTCAATGACTTTTTGTATATATCTAGTTTTAGTGGATTTCATATAAATTTGAATTTAATACATCTTCATTTCAATAGATTTTATACAAATCAGTTTTGAATACATACAAACTTTTAAAATATTTTAAATTCCAATTACATACCCTAAATTAGTTTAGAAATTAAATTTGGTGTACCGGTACAAATAAAAGATCTAATTTTGGGTGAGACTATTGCCACCCAAGAAAATACTTCTCACTCCCAAATTTTAAATAAATTTTTTAATTACAAAAATAACCATACTTAAACCTACTTTTTTTTCCCTCTGTTTTGTGTTTGATGTTAAGTTAAATAAATTGGATTCTTGGAAGAAACATGTATCGATCATACATAAATAAACATGTTTTGATCCAATAAAAAGAAAAAATTTAGATTCAGGTCTTATAAATCACTCTTAGATAAAATATTTTCTATGTATATGCATAAATGTGTGTGATGAACAATATTTTTTCTCCCTGTTTTTTTTTTTTTTTTTTTTTGCTAACATATTTTGCAGCCATTGATGAGAAAGAGAGAAAAATAATGAAAGAGGAGATTGAACCAAAAAGAAAAAAAAAATAGAAATGATAGATTGGAGAAGAATGGAAGGAAAAAAAATAGAAAAGAAAAGGAAAGAAAGAAATAAAGCAAGAAAAAGAAACAGAATTTATAAATGTAAATTTAATAACTTACAATAGGGTTATTTTGGATGTTTAAAAAAATGGACAGAAAAAAATATATAAATCAATATTTTGTGCAGTAAGCAAATGGGTGTTGGGAATAAAATTTTAGATGGCTTTTAATTTTTGATGGAAACAAAACTCTACTCACATGAGGGATTAAATTCTTTGTTTTTTTTTTCTATTCACTTTCCAATAAAACTTTCTTATGTTTTGGTGCATTCTCAATATGTAAATACATTAATTAAATCCAATCACCATTAACCGGTTAAATAACCCCACGAATACGCATTTGTGCACACACACACATATATATGAAAGCATTACCCATGTGATGATATTTAATTAAGCGGATGGTTAAATATTTTGTTTGGTAATTTATTGACGCTTATAAACCTGAAATTAGGTATTTTTATTAATGAGTTAAAGAGAGAATAATCTTTCAAGATAGTCAATAAAAATTAGATTAACCATTATTAATATGTAACATCACGAGATCTTCAAAAATTAACGAAATTCAAACCAAAGAAAGAACCCATACGAATCTTATTCTTAACTCAATGACAATGTAACAAGGCAGCTATAGCACGAGCACAGTGACTAAGTTCAATTAAGTTATAAGATCTTATAAATAATCACTCTATCTGTTTTTTTCTTTTAAAAAAAAAAGTATCAGTACATTATCTAAAGAACTATTGGGATCAACTATAATATAACTATAAGACACGGCTCAAGAATTAAAGAAACAACCCATATTAAACAGGAGAACAACTCACATCAGAACCAAAGATATGCTCCTAAAGGAGTAGGAAAAAATCCACATCAAGTGAAGGAGCTGCCAACATCAAATGGGGAGAAAATACTCATTTTCTTACTTAAAGGAGAAGGGAACAACTCACATTAAAAGTGAGAGCAATCAACAATAAGTGAAAAGAAAATACCCACGAAGTGAGGTAAGTTAGAATAAAACCGATGCCTTTGAAGCAAGAAAGTGAGTGAGATCATGATTTACCACCCAATCGCCTGTTTGGTGCATCAGAAATCTTAATTTGATACCCTAATCTCTACGGATTTTTTTTTTTCAATTAAATATGTGATTTTACACAATTTCATCATCTTGAAAGTGCTTTGATGATTCTATTTATTATACGCTAAGAAAAAAAAAAGGCACCCCACAATTCTCTGAAATATCTCAATTAAATTTGGCACAGTGAAATCACTGCTCGTGTATCTGGCCGGTTTCCGTCAAATCCTCGAACTAACAAGTTTGGCCTCGAAAACCATTCAATGAGGCAGAAAATAGTGACACATACCGGTGGGTGAAAAGAAATGATGACGACCACGTGCACAGCACGTGTTTCTAACAACAACAACAACAATAGCAAAAAACAAAATCAAATTTGCTCCCCATGAAGAAAGTCATTCTATATCTTCAAACTTGATCATCATCAGAACCAACAATTACTTGATCTACACAATTTTTTTCCACCATACCATATATATATTTAAAAAGCAGAACAAAAATTGAAATAAAATAAAAACCTTCAAATCTAAAACTAAATTTTCATCTATCTCTAAAAAAAATCTTTAAAAAAAAAATCAAACCAAATACAGTCACATAACTGTATCACTAACAGTTGATCAATAATATCATAACCACAACGCGCCTGCACCTTTCAGGATGGGCACCAACTCCCCGGAAATATGAGTGGCCATTACCTGATCCAATCCACCAAACAGCTTTCCACCGACGAAAACAGCCGGAAACTGAACAACCCCACCGGAATCCTTCCCTTTCCGGCCATTAATTCTGACCAATTCAGCTACAACGTCACTTTCATCGACCTCCTCCATCTCGAACACCGCGGGATTGACCCCGTGACCTAAAAGCAACGTCCTCACAACATGGCTCATGCAGCATCCGCGTCTCCCAAACACCACCACCGCATTCTCCGACACCATTTTGCCCACCTCGGTAACAGCACCGTTGTCAATCCTGACACTACCGTCCGCAGCCCCTTTGCCGGCGGCGGAGGAGGCGTGGAGGTGCGTTCTATAAGGGATGGCTTCTTGCATTGGAAAATTAATTGAATATTTTTTAACAGCTAGAGCAATGGATTTTTTTTTCTTTTGATGAGTTGGGTTGTGTTGAGGCTTGAGGGTTGTTATTGTATTTATGAGAAGATAGATGGAAATAGAGGAGACTGCAACGTCAACGGAAGCTACGCATTCTGATACGTCAGAGGGACTGTGTGTGACGTGGTTTTGCGTCAGTGTTGTTTTTTGTAATATTTGATTGATATTATTCCTTACAAGTTGCTACGTCGCAAAATGATCATGACCTCTGTTGTGATCTAGCACTACTATACCTTCATTCTATACAATAATACAATCCAAAAATTAATTGGATATTAAAAAAAATCGAAGAATGTTTTGATGCCGTTGATTAATTAATTAAATTAAATATTGTGTAGAAACACTCAAATACTTTTGGAATCCTATGTAGAGAGAACAGTCCAACGCCTGCTTTTATGAAAGAAAAGGACACACGAAAAACCTCACCCCTCCTGGGTTGCCAGTGTAGTGACAAGGAATGGCATTTCTGGAGGTTGATTGAGGTTTTGATGTTTCACATCTACAACATTTGGCAAAATTGAGATTGGTCTATGGAGGATAAGGATAAGTGGATTTAAGTTTTTGTGATAAAAGATTTGAATTTGGAGTTATAATCCTTTATTATCTAATCCTGTGAAGATCAGTCAAATATCCTGATTTGAATTAACAAGATTTGATAAATATAAAATTAATGATTAAAAAGATTTAAAAAATATATTTGATAAATTAATGACTGACATTTATTATTTATACAAGAATTTATTTTGAAGATTTTTTAATTTATTTTAAAAATTTTCTTAATCAACCTATGCAATGTCAATTTAATCGTAATTTTCACTTTTGATATTAGCAGTAAGATGTACTTAATGGTTGACGTGCCACATAAGTTACAATTTCTTGTACATTTCTTTTTGGGTTTTTATTGCAAATCTGTCCAAACCTTAGATGCTCTAAAAGTAGTGAGTTTAGCACCATACAAAGCCGTTTGTGGACGGCGCTAAGCATACACGTCATCTGCAAGCGACAGTAACTAATGACGTCACTCTCCACATCTTATCGATTATTTTCCGTACAATTCACCCAACGTCTGCTTGCCACGTGCAGTTGAAAATATCGACCATCCTCCGTGGCCATCCACATTGCTCTCGAACCTGTCAAAATCAGCCACGTGTATAACTTGCCGCTCTATCTGTCTGGCTGATGACATAGGGATGATATCAGATCGAGTTGGAACCTGACGATGACGTGGGCGTTAGTTTTGCGGTGATTATCCGTCATTATTCTTTGCACATTTTGAAGGCGGTCCGGAAGTCGGAAATGTGTTATGGTAGGACACGTATATAGAAAGGACTGTGTGGGCTTTGAGATCGAAAGTGACGTGTCATCTGATATCATGTGGGACTTGCACTCTTATCATGAGACTTTTGTTTTCTTGGATCTGCCCCAATTTTTTTTTTTTTTTGTTTTTGTTTTTTTTTTTAAATTTTGGATCAAACTAAGCTAATCCAATTCTTTGGTATCTATCAACTTCAACTATTTTGATAATCTATAATAATGAAATTTACGATGTTTTAGCTTTTCGGGTGGGGATCAGGACACCCTATTACAATTTTTTATATAAAAGAAGAAGTATATATAATATAAAAAAATTATCATGGCAAATTTATATTTAATAACCAAATCATTAATATATTATCTTTAAATTAATACTATAATTATAAGCTAGCTTAACACATAATTTAAATAAAATTTTTGAATCAACTTTTTGGAAGTGTAATATTATTAAAAAAAATTTCAAACTAATTCAAAATTTATTGAAATTTAAGGGTGTTATACCCATTTTTGGGACTGTAAAAATGGGTTGGTAAAAGCCCAAAGAACCAATCAAATAGGCTGACCCAGCTCTCAGTTCATCAACCTCTAGGTCGTAGGTCGCAGGTCGCAGGTCGCAGCTCCTCAGCTAGCTCAGCTCGCAACTCCTCAGCATCCAATTCTCAGCTAGCTCAGCATCCAGCTCTCAGCTCGCAGCTCCTCAGCATCCAGTCCTCAACTAGCTCAGCTAGCTCAGCTCGCAACTCCTCAACATCCAATCCTCAGCTAGCTCAGCATCCAGCTCTCAGCTAGCTCAGCTCGCAGCTCCTCAGCATCCAGTCTCAGCTCCAGCTCAGCTCAGCTAGCTCAGCTCGCAGCTCCTCAGCATCCAGTCCTCAACTAGCTCAGCTAGCTCAGCTCGCAACTCCTCAGCATCCAATCCTCAGCTAGCTCAGCATCCAGCTCTCAGCTAGCTCAGCTCGCAGCTCCTCAGCATCCAGCTCTCAACTAGCTCAGCATCCAGCTCGCAGCTAGCAAGATGAAGCTCTCAGCTCTTAGGTCTCGTACCAGCGAGTTTCATGTTATTCCAGATCCCGATGAGCAATTGATGCAGTATGACTATGACCGAGTTGTTAGTCAATGCAATAAATGTTATGTCAGAGTAGTTGATTTCTTTACGTGTACATCACTCAAGAGTAATCTCTATTCCTCTATAAATAGGAGGGGAAAATTCATTGTAAAAGAGAGAAAAAGATTTTTAGTATTACAGTCACTCTGAAAAAATATATTGAAAGTGACCTGTGAATGTAAACACCATTGCCGAACCACGTAAAAATCTCTGTGTCATATCTCTTATGTTCTTCCTCTCTCCTTTCTTTGGTGTGCTCTTTGATTGCAGGTATTGGGCGTTGGATCATCCGGTTGACCGAGACCAAAAATCGACGTCGACAATGAGATTATTTTTTTCTTTTAAATATAGTACTTATAAATTTTTAAAAATAAAAATTGATTTGTTATAAATTTATTTATTCATAAAAATCACTTTAAAATTTATCTAAATTCATCATTTAAATGCGAAGTTAATGACTTTTTTAATATACTTAGATTTAATAAGATTTCATACAAAATTGAAATAAATACATAGTTACATACAAATATGAATTAAATATACCCAAAACTTTTTAAATGTTTTAAAAATCTATTTACATAACCACCAAACATGTACTTACTAGAGAAAGAGCTTTACAGAAGGAGTTCTCTCAGGTCGGTTCGAGTTATTTTTCGGTTAGGTTCGAGTCGTTCTCTACGCTTTCTTGTTCCTTTGCCCTTTCAATCATCGTTGTTTCCTTCTTTTTAGGCTTCTCACCTGTGATTCTAGTTTATTTATGGGGCTTTTAAGGCTGGGTCCAACTTTTTAATTGGATCTGTCGACGTCGATTTTTGGTCTCGGTCAACCGGATGATCCAACGATCAATACCTGCAATCAAAGAGCACACCAAAGAAAGGAGAGATGAAGAACAGGAGAGATATGACACAGAGATTTTTACGTGGTTCGGCAATGATGCCTACATCCACGGGTCACTCTCAATATATTTTTTCAGAGTTACTGTAATACTAAAAATCTTTTTCTCTCTTTTACAATGAAATTTCCCCTCCTATTTATAGAGGAAGGGAGATTACTCTTGAGTGATGTACACGTAAAGAAATCAACTACTCTGACATAGCATTTATTGCATTGACTAACAATTCTGTCATAGTCATACTGCATCAATTGCTCCTCGGGATCTGGAATAACATGGAGCTCGCTAGTACGAGACCTGAGAGCTGAGAGCTCCATCTTGCTAGCTACGAGTTGGATGCTGGTTGAGAGCTGGATGTTGAGAAGCTGCGAGCTGAGCTAGCTGAGGACTGAATGCTGAGGAGTTGCGAGCTGAGCTAGCTTAGGAGCTGCGACCTGCGACCTGAAGGCTGATGAGCTGAGAGCTAGACCAGTCTATTTGATTGGTTCTTTGGGCTTTTACCAGCCCATGTTTACAGTCCCAAAAATAGGTATAACACAAGCCCCTAAGCTCCTAGTGCAATTTTCGGACTGGGAGCTCGAGCTCACTGGTAAAAGCTGATGTATCTTATCCTGCCCTAGCATTTTTTCAGATTTCGTCTCATCTTGTGATGACTCTACTGAAGCTGCTGAGTTTGATACATTTTCTGAGGCCTTTTATGATTGTGCTTTGTTCCTTGGTTTTTCCTACGAACAGAAGAATCTAGGTGATCAATGTGTTAATCAATATATTGCTCAAGGATAAAAAACATCTTATAAGAGTTTGGAAGGTCGCTTGACCATCACAGACTGGGGTTCCAAATCATAACTCGGTTCAGGAACTCAGCCAATGTAATATATAAAAACATTGTTGCGAGCTATGCAGGGGGTCGGAACCTCGCCTGTCATAGCAATTTGTCGAACTACGTAGGGGGCTGTGACCTCAGCTAACAGCGCTAGCTATCTCCAGTGCATTGAAGCCTCAATTAAGATAACGAGCTGTCCAGTAGGTCGTAACCTCTTCTATCATAGCGACGCGCTTTTGTGAATTGTGTAGTAGGTCGACCTCAGCTAACAGTGTTATAGCTAGCTATCTCCAGTGGATCAAAGCCTCAGCTAAGATAGCGAGCTAGTGAGCTGTCCAGAGGGTTGCGACCTCAGCTAACAGGTCGTGTAAGCGTTTTTTCATAGCATGATTTTAAGAAATCAATAAGGCAGCTGTAATATAAAACATTGAAAAAAATTCATATCTTCTATTGATTTTTTAAATTGAATTACAAATTAGGTACATGACTTGTTGGGAGCAACTGTAATGTGAATGCATTGAGGGTTCACGTCTAGCTTGGGAGCCTGCTGGGGCTACTACTATGCACCACATATTCTCCTAGACAGCCTTGTTTGATCAGGTCCTCAATAGCGTCTTTCAGCTTCTAGCAATCTGAAGTATTGTGCCCGACCTCATCATGGTAGACACAAAACTTGTTCTTGTTTCTAAACTTAGCAGGGGTCTTTATAGGGTTAGGCTTCCCAAAGTCTTCTCTACCCATTTCTATTGCAAAGATATTGTCTGGCATATCTGACAAGACGTTGTGCTTTCATGACGCCCTTGATGCTGAGGTCGCTCACTTCTAAGCTCGTTTCTGGCCTTTTTGATGACCTGGTGCCTTGAGCTCCTATTTTGACCCTCACTTTCGTCCTTACTATTACTTCTTTTCTTCAGCTGGTTGAGGCTGCCCAACTCATCCGTTTGGTCAGACTTTCTGGGGCCGAAGGTTTCTTCCTATCTAATCTGTCTTACAGCTCGTTCATAGAATTCACCCAGGTCCTTTACTGGGGATTTATATATGCTCTCATAGAGCTTCCCATCCTTGCGAAGCCCAGCTGAGATCGCAATTAGGATGCTATCATCTGAGGGATTCTCCACGTTAGCGACCTCATGCCTGAACCTGGTAATGTAATTCTTCAAAGACTCGCCCTGCCGCTGAAAGACTGTAGCGAGATGGCAAGGTGGTGTGAGCTGCTTTTTCAGAGCCTGGTACTGGCTGATGAATCTTTGCTGACATTCCCCCCAGTTGTTTATGCTGCGAGCTGGGAGACGCTTGAACCAAGCTCGCGGAACGTCGCCCAAGGTGACTGGAAAAACACGACATTTCATCAAGGGGTTGGACATCTGAAGATCCATTTGGATATTAAATGCGTCCAGATGATCGTAAGAGTCGCTATCCCCATTATAAGGTGGAACGCTGGGGAGCTTGAATTTGATAGGGAAAGGTTGCGTCTCGACCTTCCTGGTGAGAGGGGTTCTCTCCTCATACTGCTCTTTCAGATCCTGAGGTCCAGGTTGCTCCTCCAGCTGCTGAACCCTTTAAAGTAGCTCTTTTATTGCTGGGTTCTGAGGGTTATAACCTCCTTCGAGCTCGCGACCTTGAGAGCTGCGATCTGGGGTACCTTCCAGACAAGACCTTTGTGAGCTCCTAGCTCCACGAGCTCGGCGACCTTCAGTTCTCGAATGCAAGCTGGAGGAATGAACTGAGTTGGCAGGTTGTGGCTGATCTCTGAGTTCTCTTTCAAGAGCTGGTGTTTGGGCTTGTACCAGCGCCCTGATTACCTCAGCGAGTTGCTGTACTGTGCCCTCTAATGCTTCCTGTCGTTGATGCCATACATGCAGCCCTTCAGCCATAGGGTCCAATGGTGCTGGTTGGTGAGAAGTCGGTAGAGGTATACCTATAGCAACACCTGTCATGGGGGCGTGAGATGTGCCTGATATGGGCACAGTAACGTTCTCCCTCAGTTGGAAATCATGCTTCTGCTGATCTGCTTGCCTTTCAGGTGGATCAGCTGTCGAGTCTGAACTTCTGGTTGTTCTTCCTTTCGCCATGGTTGCTGAAAGTTCAAGATTGCAGCCTGGGCCCTCCTTCTAGCGCCAATTTATGTTGACGTCGATTTTTTGTCTCGG
The DNA here is from genome assembly GCA_019925255.1 of Litchi chinensis. Classification (NCBI taxonomy): domain Eukaryota; kingdom Viridiplantae; phylum Streptophyta; class Magnoliopsida; order Sapindales; family Sapindaceae; genus Litchi; species Litchi chinensis. The sequence goes on along the minus strand of CM034469.1, from coordinate 21,523,286 downwards.
TCGACCGGATGATCCAATGCCCAATACCTGCAATCAAAGAGCACACCAAAGAAATGAGAAAGGAAGAACATGAGAGATATGATACAAAGATTTTTACGTGATTTGGCAATGGTGCGTACATTCACGGGTCACTCTCAATATATTTTTTCAGAGTGACTGTAATACTAAAAATCTTTTTCTTTCTTTTACAATGAATTTCCCCCTCCTATTTATAGAGGAATTGAGATTACTCTTGAGTGATGTACACGTAAAAAAATCAACTACTCTGACATAGCATTTATTGCATTAACTAACAACTCTGTCATAGTCATATTGCATCAAGTGCTCCTCGAGATCTGGAATAACATGGAGCTCGTTGGTACGAGACCTGAGAGCTGAGAGCTCCATCCTGCTAGCTACGAGCTGGATGTTGAGCTAGCTGAGAGCTGGATGCTGAGGAGCTGCGAGCTGGATGCTGAGGAGCTGCGAGCTAAGCTAGCTGAGGAGCTGTATGCTGAGGAGCTGCGAGCTGAGGAGCTGCAACCTGTGACTTGCGACCTGGAGGCTGATGAGCTGAGAGCTGGGCCAGCCTATTTGATTGGTTCTTTGGGCTTTTATCAGTCCATTTTTACAGTCCCAAAAATAGGTATAACAGGATCCAACACAAAAAACTTGATTTGCTTTAGTATTTTTGTTTTTGCAGGTGATGGGAGAAACTAATAGTCTTAGCATTCTCCTGGGCGACAATGAAGTTGCTTCCTGGAGTGATCTCTACTAGATTTGACATTACAATTTTGGTCTCATGGCTCTATACAGATGTTTTTCAAGTCAATGATGGAAATCAAATTGTTGTAGAAATAGATTCTCGTTTGAGGTGTCTTGTCCCGATGTCTATAAATTGTCCTTCAGAAGCTGACTATTGGGTTTTGAAAGTTATAATGTATAGTCTATTTTGGGGGCTTATGATTTTTCTGTTTGTTTATGTTCTTCGCTTTATCTTGTGTTTTAGTTAGTTAATGGTTGACTAGATCCTTCGTCACCTGGGCGATCCCTTGTTTGGGACTTGCCCAGTTTCCCTTTGACATTTTTAGGCGGTTCCTCTTGAGAATCGTTTCTGGTGTTTCTATGTTAAAGTTGGTTGCCCCCAATTGGGTTGGCTCTTAGGGTTGTACGTTTATGAATCCCAAGTTTAGTTTGTTGGTAATGAAGTTTCCAGATTTTCAAAAAAAAAAAAGTACTTATATATATATATATATGTATATTTGAATGTACATGTACTTGATAATTTAACACTACATGATTAACATAGTTAAATGTCTAGTTACAAAAGTAGTTGGCCATTAATTTTCAAATTTTAGATTTTTGTTAATATTACAATTCATATGCTACATTATTGCGGTATGAATTATAACAAAATTTTTAGACAACATACATTACTCAATTTTTGTACAATCTAACATTATTCACTCTAAAAATTAATGACCATTAATTACTCTTATAATAGTAACAGTGTAACCCTAGACATCCTACCTTTTAAATTTTATTTCTATTCCAACCAATATGTTAGTTAGCGAATGGATAAACATTAATAATGATTTATTTTACTTACAAACCGTACCCCTTTACTAATTTTTAATTTGATTTACTTATAAAATGTATATCTTTACCAATTTTCACAAAAGTAAACATAACTCTTGCACAGATTATGCACTAGCATGACCTAGTAACGAGGTTGGTTCTAAAATCACCATCATAGACTGTTCAAATTGAAGTAGCTTGTTGTTTTCGATGCTACAAGGAAGATTAAAGTGATGGCAGTTTACTTTGAAATTTAATCAAAGAAAACACAAATGTGAAAAAGTTGTGGCGACAAAGAGTAGTTTAACCAAAACAAGAGAGATTCCAAAGTTGGAGTACTCTCAAAAAAAAAAAAAAAAAGGATGGTATTAGCAGTACCCTTTGAAATTTTGAATTGGTAGGCAGATTATTCTCCACTTTATGTGGAGCTGAGTGAAGGATGGGTTGTCACTTTCCTTCTGACAATAGAAATTAAAAAGAAGCTTCTTTGAAGACCATTGACATTTTTGACAAGAAGGTAATAATCAGATACAAAAACCACAGCAGATTTTTTTTTTCTTTTTTTGTTAAAAAACTTTTAGGGTGGGTTAGGGGAATAATTTGGAAGAAAATCACCTACATTTCATATTTAAAAAAAAAAAAAGTTTAAATCTTTGATATTTTAAAAATTAAGAAAAGTATTCAATTATTCTTATTAAATAAATTATATGTAAAATCACGGGAGAAATTAAGAAAAATTATTTTTTTTTTTAAAGAATAATCTAATTCTAAAAGCTGCCAAAACATGTGACCATAATTTATTACATCAACTAGTCACTACTTAATTTATTAATTAGATTAGACCCTATTTGTTGTCTATCTCGTATTTTCTTACCAAATGCTTTCGCTCTTAAATGAGAATTACCTTTCCAAAGATTTTCTATTTGCATAATAATTAAAACTCCTATTGATTTATTCATAAAAGGAGACTGGTAGAATCAAATCAAGCGCGGATATACCACCCGCTCATTCATTGTGCAATATGTGTCATTCTCTTTATAATTTATTATGAGAATGGCATTGATGAAAGCCCTTTATTTATTTATTTATGTTTTCTATCTACCAAACTGCCACTTACGTATATGTTAGGGAACAACAATTCACTAGCAAGTATACCAAATACCTTCTCTCAAATATCTCTCTCTCTCTCTCTCTCTCTCTATATATATATATATATATATAGACACACACACACACCAAACACCCCGCCTTTTAAAATCAATAATGTTACTTCGCTTAAATTAGTACCTAAGTAATTTAGCATTCTAATAGGGTTAGTCAACACCTCCTTTGGATTTTTATGAATTAAAATTTGATTAGTTAATTCTATTAATTAGAACGTCATATTATTTGAATATCAATTTAAGTAAAGTAATGTTATTATTCTATGATATGAACGAAACTTTTTCTTAATTTGTAAAAATTTGATTTTGATGCATGCTAAGTTGTCAATTTTAAATAATTTATTGTATAACTCCGAAAAATGAATTTTGATGCATACTAAGTTACCAACTTTTGAATAATCTATGGTGTCCCTCCTCATTCACTTTCATAAATAATTTTCTTCATTTTGTTGAGAATATTTCTAAAAACATAATATATATATATATATATATTTGAAGTGTAGTAACGCATTTATGGCTTTATGAGACTAAATTACTTTTCGAAATTAGAGATTACCTAAAAATAGCAAGTGACACCATCTCATGTCACCTATCCGCTAAATTATAAAGACATTACTATTAATAAAAAAAAAAATCCCAACTTTTTCATTTGATCATTTGAATTACCACTAAAACTGACTTGATTTCCCTTCAAAATTAATATTATACACATCTTCTAAAATGATTATCACTTGAAATATTACTAAAACTGATATGACTTTCCTCTAAAATTAATATCATACAGATCTTCTAACATGATTTGTCCAACCCTTTTGGACCATAAATATTATTCCATCACGAAAGCAAGCAATTTTCGGAAAACCTTCTTAGATGGCCAAACATATATTCACACTCACAGTAACAATTTTTCCTGTAAAATTCCATCGTAGACAATTAATCGGACTGCATGCGGATCCCCATAATACAAAAGGAAAAAGCACACTCAAAAGGAGCCTATTGCAGCACATTTTTGTGGATAACGTGAAGAACAACAATGAATGCGTAGCAATCTTTATGTCTCTCACCGTATAATTCGACCAGTACACAATTTTTGACCTCATTCTTGCATAGAACACGAGTTCTTCACAAGTCGTTCCCATGATCCGAACATGCCAAATTAAATTACAGCAAAAATTTTTCTTACACGCGAAACACATTTTAGGAAAAAACTGCATTACTTCCAAACTCGATCACTTTTGGATAAAACTACAGTTTCTACAGTTGGATGCTAGAAAATGTGTACCTAATTTGGTCCACATAGAACATCATTTGATTTCCGACTTTGTTGAATAAATATGTTTACTATCAACTTGTGACGATTTCAGTGATTTAATTATCTTGTACGTTCATGATATGTATAACAGATTATAGTTAGAATCAATGAATCATATAATTGATGCATGAATTATAATTTATAGCTGAAATGTCAACTTATTGTAACTAAATTTAGTCAACTAAAAACTTGATACGATCATCAAATATAGGAAATTAAAAATATATATATGAAATTTGGAATCTTTTGCTCTATGAATATGTAACATGTGTAATATCTCTTTAAATTTAACTTATTTCAATTATGGACTTCATCATTACATAATGAAATGATATAATATTATACGTCATCGAATATAATTTTATAAAATAAGATAAAGGTTGAAGCATATAATAAAGTCAACATATAAAAAAAAAAAATCGTTCAATAACAATGTTTGCTTCATCACTACTCTTAAAAATTTTATCGAGTCGCATCATCTGTTAATCTATTAAATTATTTAATTTAACATTTTTTAGGTATGCTTATCAACTCATGTCTTCTTTAAACATTTTTTACTTGATTATATATATATATATATATTTTAAGACAGGGATTACATATTCTTTTATATTCTCTTGTCTTATAAAATCAGTATTGAAAGAAAAATATAAAATAAATATTTTAATTTTAATAATGTATTGGATATGTTATTTTTTTATACATATATGTCACGTATGGGCACATTGGATGATGGTTATAAATAATTAAATTAAACATGCACACAAACTCTTAATGGAATCGTTTTTGCTATGTACATCAATGTCTATTTTGATGAGAGAGTTCAAATCTCACCTTTCAAATTCAAGTAAGAGCAAATTACTGGAAAGCCTTCAAACATATATTTTATTACAATCGGAAATCACTTTTATTTTTTATAACAATGACCTCCCCTGTTCTAACTGTTTGATCATAGTTGACTGTGATGGTTAACTGTAATAAGAGTATTTTGGTCAATTTGTCTAAATTTTATTTTTCTTTTAAAATTAAATTAATTAATAAATAATTTAAAATTTTAAAACTTACAAATATTTTAAAAATTAAATTATTTTAAAATTTTAAAAAATTAAATTTTAACTATAAAAAATAATTTAAAAATTTTTCAAATGGATCTAGATCGTCCATCTTAAAAATGAATGGTCTAGATCAATTTGAAAAAAAAAATATTTCAAAAAATAGAAAAATGATAAAAAAAAAAAATGATGATGCATTTTCCTAGGTTCATCAACAGATGTCTGATTCATCAAGAATGGTCCATCATCATCAATCATCAACACAAACAATCATCATTAATCATCAACACAAATAACACAATCAAAGGTCCAACATCATCAATCATCAACACAAACAAAAACCATTGCCATCTTCAAACAAAAATCACTATCATCATCATCAAACAGACCTAAGAACATCATCATCAACACTATCTGAAAACTCAAACAATGATGCAGGTCTGGGTTTTGATCTGAAAACCCAGACACTAATAAGGGTCTGGGTTGGAAACCCAGATCCACGGCGTCTGGGTTTCCAACCCTAACCCGCATCAGTGATCTGGTTCCAACCCAGATCCACGGCGTCTGGGTTTGGACCCAGACCGGCGTCTGGGTTTCCAAGCTTCCATCTGGAAACCCAGACGTCGATCTGGGTTTCCAAACCCAAATCGACTGGTGAAGAAGACGAAGAAAAAGAAGAGAAGAAGAAGGAGAAGAGAGAGAGAGAGGTAAGAGATTGAGCATTTAGGTTAAGTGAAGAAGATGAAGAAAAAAAGAGAAGAATGAGAGAGAGAGAGAGAGAGAGAAAGGTGAGAGACAGATAGATTTTATAAATAGAGGGGTATTCTTGTCTTTTTACTCCATTTTGTCATTTTCCAGTTATCTCAAACGGTCAACATGGTCAAACCATTAGTATAGGGGAGGTTATTGTTATAAAAAGCAAAAGTGATTTCCAATTGTAATAAGAGATATGTTTGGAGACCTTTCAGTAATTTGCTCATTAAAGTAAATAAGGAGACTATTTGAATCGCACTTGGAGTTGTAGCACTTGATGTAGACATGTCTCGACAAAATGTTAACTTGTGTTAATCCCTCTAAAAAAACGGTATTTAAATTAATTAATATGCTCTGATATCATATCTTGGTGCAAATTAGCTGATATTTAAATGCCAACATTGACATTTAGGCTCCAGTAAATACTTCCCAAAATGCTTGCATAGAAATTCCATTATTATTATTATTATTTTATTTCAAAAAAATTAAAATAAATATGTAAAAATTTAAAGTAACATTTACAATTACAACTCAATAATTTGGGTTATGGACGTATGGGTTCAATAATTTGGGTGTCAGAGGAATGTGGGCCCAAGAAGAAGCATTTACCTCAGTTTGAGGCCCATCAGGATTCAGTAAAAGAAGTTTCCACTTCCATCGATGATTGTTTGTAACACAGATACACCTACTTCCTGCTATATACACCTATTAATGGACCAAAAATTAGAGGCTTAATTAATTTCTGCTATAGAAAACCAGTTTTTGAACAAAAAAGGTATGCATCAGATACACAGTATAATATAAGAGCTTTTTCAATCCAATTTTTAATTTATGTTGAATTTCTTATCACATAGAATAAATAGATAATGACACAAAAACGTCATTTCTAATGCAATTATCTAAACTCAAATATAGAGCTGATATGACAATTTTTTTTTTCAGAGAATATGGAAATAAAATTTTTCAATTAAAAAACTCTTCTAAAAATGAGTAAGAATTTTCCGTTGATATTGACATGGTATTAAACTTTTTATTAGAGGAATTCAAGTTTGAGTAAAGTAATAATTTGGATATCCATTATTTTGTATATTGATGTATTATTAGATTATCAAACGCTTAGCAAAAATAAAAGATGATAGAGAATACTTCGTAGGAATACTGATTCAAATTTCCTACTCTTTCTAACTACTTAAAATATACTTTTATTGTAATATATAAAAATAGAGAGAAAGATATTTTATGGTGATTGATAAAAAATTGATACATATTTTACTTTAAATAATTGTATTGGAGAAGGGAATCTTTATTTTTATTTTTCTTTTATCAAAATGGATTCATAATTAAAAAAAAAAAAAAATTATTGATGTGTCATAAATGGAAACTCAAAAATACATAATCATATTAAAGACGATTAAATGTTTATAGTATGTGATAAAATCAAGATTTTGCATTTAAAAAAAAAAAAAAAAAAGAAACATACAAATTCTAAGCATGATAATTTATAAACATTAGAGTGTGTTTTTGATGAAATGTTTTTGTCAATAATATCTTGTTAATTACAAAAATATGATGCACCACAAACGAAATAGCAACTTATAATCAAGCACTTCTAACTCTATATAATTAAATGTCATTCAAACAATCAAGGAATATCATCTCTCTGTACAATATAAAAATCCATCAATCAAAGCCCACGGCATCGTGGACACATGAATATTGAATCTTCAAAGTATGCAATTTAATTAGCTGCCTGTTAGCAAATGAACCACTATCCAAAACTGTCCTATTTTTTATCCTCTTCAAACAACGTAGAATTGCTCACATCAAAACCTTCAAAGAAATTTATTTTCTGAGGCCCCTGTGGGTCCTTGCCACCTTTTTCTTCTTGAATTTCGACCGCAACGTGATCCATGAATGGAGGATCACCGTCGACAGAAAATGAAGCACCTGCAAAAGAAGGTGAAGTGTCTAGCGATGGTGAAGAAGTGTCAAGTGAGTGTCGCGCCAAGTAATTAGTTTTCAGGTTCTTTCTGGCTCTGGCTTTCCAGGATTTCAGGCCTTCTACCACATTCTCTGTGAACACAGCTTTTCTCATTGATGATCCCATCTGATTCACATTTAAATAAAAGACCATAGATCTTGTTAAAAAAAGAAATGTGTTGGTTAATTTAGATAATCTGGAAGAATAAATAATTTTTGATTATGTATGTATAGAAATTATTAAATGCAAAATCTTACACATTTTTTCAAGAACAATCCCAATTCTGTAATGTTATGGATTTAATCTCTAACTTTATAAATTCAATCAATAACTTCACGTAAACATTCTGTACAAAAGAACGTATAGAATTCCGCAACTGAAAGATTTTATGAAAAATATATACCTGTGTGACCAGAGCATAAAGAGGTAGTGTTACATAGCCGCAAAGTATCTGTACCAACACTCCCAACACTAGCCTTATCACAATATCTTCATCTTCTCGGTGGAAACAAGATCTTAAACCAAATTTGTACTGTCATTTTGAACCAAATTAATCAATAATTAACAATTAAAGACAGAAACCAAGGACTTCAAACGAGATAGCCCAAAATCCATGCTTACCCAAGTCCATGTGAAAAATGCCAGTTGAAATGAATTCTGCAAAAGCCCAAAATATTTTTATTAGAACCAAGTAAATTACCTGGAACACAACTAGAAATTCAAATCCTTAACAACTTATGTTAAATTTAAAAGAAATTAAGGACCTGAAAGAGTATGAAGTGAATGAGGTGTAGAATTAATCTCGGCCTATTGAACCAGAAAAATTCGTCACTGGGTCTGACAAGCAAAGTTCCTTTAACAACATGAGATTTATCGTGGCTATCCAAGCACATCTGTGTTATAATGCCTTGTAGCTTTGTACCCACCACCAGTAGCATCTGCATTATATATATGTGACAGAATTTTTTTACAATCATATATTACTAATTTATATTCGATTTGTTCTTGATTTTGCAAACATTTGATAATGTTGACTCTTTCTTACCAGTAATGGAATAAAGGGAAGCCATAAATAATTGTAAAATACTGCAGAAGTTTTAACAAAAAACTGAGTTAGAATCACCTAACTATATAAGCTTAGTAAAACGTGATCCATCTTATTTCCACTGATATTGAATGGGTCAGTAGTACCTTTCGCATTGAAGAATATGAAAAATATTGAGAATAACCAAATCCAAGCGCTGCCAAACAACAACATTGCCAATTTTTTAACCATAGGTATAATGCTAAAAGGCAACATATTAATGCTATACAAATGGAGCTTCTCAGGTATCTAAAATTTACGTACATTCAGAATAGCAGGGTCTATAATGTTAGAGAATCACTTCTTTAATCTTACCTAATATTAACGTTATTCTCTAACATTATAGAACCGTTATTAAATCTAGGATTCCAAACCTGATAAACTCTCTGTCACTATATATATAAATATATATTTATATTTATTTATTTACCTAATTCCAACAACCATTTGAAAGTCCTTTTCAAGAGCTCGTTTGATGTATTTTTGAAAGTCAAAAATGCTTCCTTCCGCGATATGTGCCTAGAAGAACAATAGAGAACCGCAGAGAATTAAAAATGAAAAAACAACAATTTCAACATCAGCAAAACAACTTATTTTGTTTTCACTTGGAATTGTAATGGATAAAGTACCGTAATGAATCCATGTCTAAGAGTTAAATAGTCTGGTCTGGACACAGATCGATAAAACTGTCGCATAAAACATGCCTGCAAATAATGTAAAGAATAAATAATTAAGCTGTCTAGTTAAGTAATGAATTTTCATTAATTGATGTACTAATAGTTACCGGCCAACGAAGAAATTTGTGTTCACTCCAAAATCTCAGGTGTCGCTTCCCAAAAGATGTTTGATGAGTAAGCTGGAACCTCTGCGGATCTTCATCATAGATCAGAATATAGTTAGTGCAATGTTAAAGTTGAAGCCATTATTAATAGAGGCACATGTGTGGGTGTGGCCATTCCATAAATTGAGGCACATGTAGAGGTGTGTGTCATTAATTATCTTAGTGGAGTAGATAATGTGATGTGGTAGCTATCACCAAATAATGTAATGGCTATCATTAACTTTATATTTAAAAAATTAAAGGAAGCAAGCTACACCTTTACATCTTTGCCTGTAAATAGGCAATTGTAATTCACTTTTCAACATCTCATTTCCAAACTCTCAAATTCATTTGAGAAGTTCTTCTCCCAAGTTCTCTCCTAAATTCTAAATAAAGTTAATATTGTAGTTATTAGTCTAATAAAATTATTCTAATCTTGGTCTGTGGATGTTTCCTTCACATTAAAAGTTTTACCATGTAAATCTCGTGTTCATTATTTTTATTTTATTAATTACTTCCATTTTCTTTCAATATTATCTCGATTTCAAGTTTATGTTGGTTTAAAACAATATGCGGTTGCCATAATATGCAAGAACAAATTTTACAATAAAAGAATATGAGAAGAGAAACATGTTGTTTTACATCAACTATTTTGTGACTAAAATTTGATACATTTTATGCATCCTTTTGCTTGTTTTATAAATCAAGACACAATGTTCACATGATAATTTTGTTAAAGTGATAGGTAAAAGTGACAAATAGGAGATTGGGATTTGAAAGGTCATGATTTTAGTTCTTTACTAAAAATAACTCGATCTAGGTGTTTAAAGAGTGAAACTATATAGAAAAAGTGAATCAAAATTTGACGTGTTAACAGAAAATAACAACCAATTTTCAATTCTATGAACCCGTGTTTTAGTATGTCATCAATTATTTATGTATCTTATTTTCTTGTTTTTTCATTTATATAGTGTTCCAATTTTGACGAAGTCCAATATAAATTATGTCATGATAGTAATATTCAAACTTCTACTTCTTCATGAAATCTTCCCCGGTTTTTTTTCTTTAGTTGTTTATATTTGGTTAATGTTACAAGAAAGCTTAAGTTAAAACAAATGCAATTTGAATGTTATGCATACAACTCTTCACAATCAAAAAAATATTTCCAAAATGTGAAATGAAATTTACCGGCATGCTACATATTATATTAGTTAATATTATGCTAGAGCTAATACTAAGTTAAGATTTTGTAAAATATATATATATATATATATATATACATACGTAAATTAAGTAATGTAAGCGTGATCTTCATAGTTACTCTCATATTATTTATTAACTTATCGAAAGTTGAACTAAATTTTTATATTACTTTTATATATTTTAACCTTATCAATGCTCAAACTGAAAAGAATCCCAAAGTAAAATTAAACATATACCATATTTTCCCATTTCTAAATTTTCATGGTTTGGGCCTAACCAACATTTAGAGGGTGGATGAGCACTGAGACAATATGAACAGAATCATCCAAACAAAAGTCTCCATGTGATTGAAACATCTACTCTACCTACCGCTAAGTTTTCTTAAAGGTGGGGCCCACAAAGACTAGCTTAACCACTAGCCCAATTAAAACTTACCATTTGTAAATCGATATTCCAATGTCTTTGTCTCTGCCTCCCAAGATTCCCAACTTTTCATCTGGAAAAATAAGTTGAAAACAAAACCCAATATTTGTCAAACAGTAATCTTACCTACCCAAATAAAAAAATCTCTAGACAATCAATTTGTTAAAGTTCAAACTGAAGATGTTTGGAAAACCGAAAAAGGGGAATTGCTCTTCCCCTGATTTGGAGGCTGTCTGAAATTTGGTTAGAATTTGGTCATTGTATAAGTCAAAACTAAACAGGCAAACACCCAATATTCATGTGACAGTAATTTTAATATACAAACTTAAATATTTTAAATTCTTATTCGATCAGATGAGTTTCTGATTTATAATTAATTAGATGTATGGTTATAATTATAAATACATTCGTAATTTGTACTTAGCTTTTCTCCGAAATGAAATACGTACCTTGGCCAAGCCAAGACTGAAAATGAGAACTGACGATAAAGAATGGAAAAAGGCCAGATCAAATAGCAAGAACTGGAGTTCCCTTACACCTTCCCTTGACAACAAAGACACCTTTCCCTGCCCAAGAAACCAACAAAAATTAGCATTATAAGATGATGATGTTAATTAGTGTATTCAAACCTTGTTTTTCTCAGAAATATATAAATGAAATATATTTGAGTTAAATTTAATTTTAATTAAGGCTGATATTTGAAGAATAAGTATATATAGTATTCTTAAAAATAATATATAATACATGCAGAAATGAAATGCTATCAAATTTTGCTACTTTTGAAGTGTCAAACACATTGCTCTACATTCTACAACATGAAGCACAATAATAATCACAATTAAACCTTTCAAGATGCTCCTTTTAATTATTCTACTCATGAACCGATAACCCTTAACTAAAATTTAGATAAAAAGTTTATAATAAACTTAAATGTCATATATTATTTTTTAAAACAAAACCTTAGTAGTCATAAGTAATTGCTTTCAAATACAAGGTGCACTAATCTACCAAATACATTATCCGTGACAATAGCTAGCAAGAATATCTGGAACCACAATGTCTTCTCGAAAAGAAGAGGAACGTACAACTAAACGCGTATGGCAGATCATAATTCTCTTACAAATCATCATATAACTTATGGGGGTTACGGGTTACCTGTTCTAGACATTTGGTTTCTTCATTGCTATAAGCATCAGAATCATTGCTGCCACATGGAAGAAACGTTTCGGCTAAGCTCTTTGTAACACATATACTGGCAATTGCTTTTTCACTCACAGTCAGCAACAATGAAATGAACCCCAACAGCATCAAGTCTACACCACACAAAACGAAAAACACTCTTATACAAAAATTTAAGATATAATAAATTCAATAAACTCAAATAGAGAATATATATATGTGTGTGTGTGTATGTATCCTCTCTTATGGTTTCTAACCAGATTTGATCTTGTCAAGAGCCTGAATCAGTGACCTCCTCCTCTTCTTTTTAAAATACTAGAACCAGAGAGAGAGAGAGAGAGAGAGAGAGAAAACAATATCAGCCACAAATGAACAGATATACTACACAAACATGCAACTATAATAAAGTTACATAATTATAAAAATGTATAAATGTTACCTTAGCTAGAAGATGAAGCAAGCGCTCAATAAAAATGGAAATGAAAATGAAGAAGAAGCAAACAGTAGCCAAAGCCCATGTCGGTGTTTCTTCAAGTGTTCTACCATCACTTATTGTCTCTTCAGCCATGTCTATTTTCTCTTTCTGTCAATTCTATTGTATAAACATATCTTCTGTTGCATATTTATATACAAAAGCGTTTTGTGGCCCCTGAATTCAAGCGTCAAAACCTAGCAACACGTATGTACGGTGCATATGGGGTAGGACACTTTGACCTCTCCGTGTTGAGGCATACGAGGTCAATGACGTGGATAAAGCAAAACGACAAAAGACGTGCATGGTGGCCGTTCTCTGTTAATTAGTTTCTTCATTCCTCGTATAATCTTGATTTGGGTTAGAAATCAAGTCTGAATAGTCTCCGCCGACATAGTGACGATCCATTTTTATTGCAAAGTTCTTCCATTGTTTTTATTTGACACTTTCATCATTTATAAAATAATTGTGAATACTACGCTTACGTCTATTTATTTTCCTCGGTTTGTATAAAATATTAGGGTATGATCTTGAATCAAGATTCTCAAGATAATACTTTAAATATATATATATTAGCCCTCTTAAGTGAAGTAAAACAAAATGGTGTGATGATTGTACTAGCATCTTGTTTTTTAACAAGTCAATAATTAAGGTTTTGATTGGTCCAACGATTTTTTAATCTGTTTATTATTAACCTGAGAAAAAAAAATCAACCGACGATAAAAGTTTAATTTGATTAGTTTTAAAAAATATATTTTTTATCATTTTGTAATTTAAAATAAAAAAGTTATGAAATGATAAATATATTACTTGATTGTATTTAATTCCCCTCTCCTCGTTAATAAATATTCCATGTAACATTTAAATTTATGATTATTCATGTTAACGTATCTTGTAAATGCTATTAAATTCTTTTATGAGATATTACTGCCAAATATGTGTGCGTGTGTTATATATATGTAAATATATATACATATAAAATATAATATGAGAGTACATAATTGAGATAAATTTGAATTTTCTAAAACATGCAGTACTGAACCTTCAAAGTAATTGTCACTTCAATCTCTTTGTAAATCAATGCAATGATGTAAAATTATAAAATAATAATAATAAAAATGTCAATAAGCAAAAGGAAAAACCGATAATATTTTAATTTCTTCTTTTTGACAAACAGATCATTTGTTGACTTTAGCTTATGAAAATAAGCACATAAAAAATTTTTGGCATTGCCTTTGGACATTTGTAAATGCCTTTTATAAAAAGGCTTATCCAAATCTGCTGCTTAATTAAACAGCTGCTCCTTTTGATTCGAAAAGATGAAAATCAGCATGCTCATGTGCTGACACTGAAAACATGAACAAGAAATTATAATGATTTATTGTATTCAAGAAAATACAGTGTATTTACACTGACCACATGAGAAAAATGAGATAATGACTGAATTATCAAGCAATCTGAGATCTGACTTCATACCCAAGGAAAAATATTTCCCGCCAATTCTAACTAACTAGCAAGACACATCATCAATTTAATCAATTAAGTTTTATGATTAAGTAAGCTGGGTAAGCATGGTTATTGACTTGGCTAAACAGGCTTCAGAATCAGCTTCTTCAAGTGTCACATATTGTGCTCTTGCACTACTAGGAGAAGCAATAACAGCTGCACTTGAGTCTCCAACAGACACGCTAAAGAGAAAGCGATATTTTTAGTTCCCGAGGACCCACCCAAACTAGGACTTTGTTAAGATTTTTTTGCTTTTTGTAATTTTACAAATTGTGTCTTTTTTAGGTTAATTATACATGTCTGTACTGATAATTAAATAAAAACAAAATTTACACATTTAATTTTTACGCAAGTTGTAAACTTTTATGTATATTAAGTTATCATAATTTATTGTTAATAAAAAAATATTACCTTGATTAAAATTTTATAACTATATTAATGTGACGAATGAGAAATAAATTATAAGATTGATTTCATCCAATCTATAAATTTATGTTCAAAATAGTTGTTTTAATAGAATTTCTACAAATTGTGTTTAAATTATCTCCTGCAAATTATATCGTCGAGCTCTCATTGAAAGAGCTACAAGTTCATAATTCTAATATATTATATGTAATCGTAGCATACAAAATCTTATCATGGTACTAACATGTACAACTCGAGTGAGTACTAGTATTTTATCCTATCAGTAACCCACAAAGTGAATCATGGAAGCTCCTCAAAATTATGTAATTTGTTGCATTTGACAAAATAATTTTAGAATCATACATTTTAAAACTACAAGTCATATTTCAAATAAATTGCTTCCAAATTTTAATTGACAAAAACTAAATCCGAAATTCTATGAGGTATATCGTTTTTTTTTTGTTTTTGACTGATACAAATCTGGATATCAGTTGGTACCAGACGTGATTTGACTCTGAGGTACGATCCGAGAAATAACTCTCATACGAAAGGGAGCATTTCAACATAAGTGGAGGGATAACCCACCTAAGGTGGAGGAAAAATCCATACAATTAAGGTAAGGGGCTGATTATTTGGGGTGTAGGACCTATGCTTCACTACACTGAAGACCAAGTGTTTTACCAGCGAAGTTGAGGCCCAGCTACATCTGAGGTACATTATTATACAATACAAAACATTATTCAGTGCATTAATTAATCTTTACGACTTTAGTATAGCGTCCTACAAATTGATGATGAAGAAAGCTCTTGGAAAGTCATGGTAGGGGCCATTGCTCGTTTACGCGTTGGCCAACTAAACTTTCCAGGTTTTACATTTTGCCGTTGGAATACAAGTATAAATGAGTATTTTCACATTTCCGGTGTGTACACGTTCTTTGTCGCTTATTTATTAGTTCATGTTGATGCAAGAGTGATTGACAGGGACGTTTTTAGTTCGATGAGAGCCTTTTGACTCTCTATAGTTATTACAAGGATTACAAAGCCTTGGTTTGTAACTCGTTTGTTGACATCTCACGTCTCCAAGTAGCACATCCACCGCCCTTGCGACCGCCTTTCTCAAGTTTGTCAATTTGCCGTAGCCAATAATGTGAGGTAGTAATCTTGGGTCCTACTATATTGATACCAACCTACACGGTTTTTGAAAGATCTAGATTTTCGTTGAGAGTACTAAATTTTTTCATATTAAACAAATTTATGTGGTTGTTGTAACAGACCGTGTAAAGATCTGTTTGGGATGAGCGGAGAAGAGCTTATTTTGACTTCTTGAAGTCAGAAGCCATTTTTACAACTGTTTAGATGAATTCAACAAAAGAGCTTCCTGTCTTTGGAAGTTCTTCTACCCAAAGTTACTCCACCCAGCTTCTCTTGGAAGCTCTTCCTGAAAAATATGGGAAGCCAAAATTTAGTTTAATGAATCAATTTAAAAATTTTAGCTTTTATTTCTCTTCTACTTCTCTTCTTCTACTGTCAAAAGTCAGAAACAGAAGTCATCTCAAACGAGCCCTATATCATTGCAACGAAATTTAAAAACTATGAATATACAAATTGAAAACTATTACGACATAAATTGAAAATCATTGCAACAATTAATGAAAAGTGTTGCAACATAAAATAAAACAAGATAAGTAATATTTTTAATGTGGTTCGATTTATCCTATATCTATGAGCTCATGTAAGAAGTTTATACTAATTAACGAAGGTTCAAATAATATGCACACAACTTGACTTGTTTAACTAAAAACTTTTTCTTTATAAATGACGTAAAATATTATATTCTCTCCATTAATATAGTATAACGAGCTCCCATCGACTTAATTGATTCCTAACTTTTTTAACTCTCCCTCAAAAGCATTGAGACTAGTATTCTCTCGAAGACCATACAACTCTTCTTCCTGAAAAACTTATATTGCTAAATATGCTTAGAAAGTGTCATAATCCCTAAGACTAAAAAGCCACCTAGAGAAAAATCACTCTACGTTACATAAAATGCTAACTCTCAAAACACTTAAAAGCTCACTGCCTGCTTGCTTGAGAAATCCTCACTGGTTCGATCAGCATTTATAGAAAGCATATTTGCACAACAGGTATTTTATTAGAGATAAAAGTGGTAGAAAAAAATCTGCTGGAAATTGGAAACTTATCATATTTTCCAGCTAAGTTCGAATCTGGTCAGTATGCTATCCAGATTCTCTCAACATCAAACATCACTCCTGTCCAACTAAAGTTTCTTAATAATTAAAGAGATTTACTCCAAAAAATACTGAATAAAAACCTTTTATATAGAGAGAGAGAGAGGACTTGACAAGATTTAACACTACATGTGAGGCTTAGACTAAAAATTTACTCTCACAACATGTGAAGGGAAAATGCTCTAAAAACTTGAGCAAACAGTAAATATGCATCACCTATTCTTACTGATTAATTAGATGGTCTTCCTTTCACCAGGGGTTAAATTGAGACATTTTAGACCGTACAAGTATTGGATGACTTTGCAGCTTTACAAAACAAACCAAGAAAAATTTTCATTTCCAGGGACCATTTTGATTTTAATTGGGATGATGGTTGTCAAATTATTATTTAAAACAAGACAAAAGAAGTTGTAAGAATGGCTTTGATGTAGAGTGTCTCAGTGGGGCACTCTCGCCCAGCTTGCTCGTCAATAAGTAGAGAGTTGGATTCGAGCACCTCTGTCCACAAGTGGATAATTTCTAAATAGCCAACAAGTGTGGGGAATATACTAAAATGTTTTACTAGTTTATGGATAATTTTCCTACTATATATGGGTAGCTATTACCCACCTATTAAGAAGTAGCAACAGTAGTAGTAATAGTCTAGACTTAAAAGTCCAAATCATTAGATCCTGATAGTTGTAATGTGTATTTATACCATCCAAAAAAAAAAAAAAAAGAGGGTGGGGCTGCAAGAATGGTCCCTATGAAATACGAACCTTAATCTATTCTCCACTCTCTAGCTTCCTAGAAGGGGAAGAGGGAAATACCACACATTGCACGTTATCCTTCGTTACTACATTTAAGTTTTGGGTCCACACGTAGCTGGGCCTTTCTTGAAGTCTTCTAGCATTTAGATATCTGAAAGACTTTTGTGCTCCATACATGTATTGCAGGATAAATTTCAAGGTAACTCAATTATTGTCTTGTTGAATATAGAGCTTGTGTTATGTGGTTAATTAGACCTCGTATGATATAAAATAAACTCAGATCTGGTAGCATACGCCTCACACTTGCATCAATGAGATAGTAAAAGAATAGGAAACTAGCTAACATGCAGACTACGATTTTCAATTTAATCTAAACTTTTTTATTGATACAAAAGAAACAAGAAGAACAAAAAATAGAACATAAAATTTGAAAACATAGGTTATATGAATACTGAAGAACTTTAGAATGTGGCAAGCCAACATGGCATTATATGACTATGTAGAGAGAACAGACATTTAAATAGAAAATTCCAACTTCTAAGGTTAATACGTACATGCTTACAAAAAGTTGTCTTCTCATATGATAACAAGCTCACAAAACAAAGTAACATTTTTCCTGGCAGCCATTGAGTACTAAATTTTGACAGCAAATAAAACAAGAAACTAATAAATGTGACATCCAAATGAGTCAAGAAAAGACCCTTCTTGAAAGGGAATAATTATGAGAAAATTCGTAGGTTAATACAAATTGTTATTTTTTCATAGGCAAACAGTTGAGTATTATCATCAAGTTACTTCAAAAGAATAATTACAATTCTCTTCACAACCTTAAATGTATCAGTTAACAGTTAACAGCACACGTACAATTAAAGTGACTACATTCATTTCAACTGCAAGCATGGATGTGCTACTACTGCATCCATTAGTATATATCATAATTTCCAAGACAATGTTGCATAACTCCCTGAGAAGAAGAACAAGAAACAACGCCAACGGCATTAATGAGATCTCAGAACTCGAAAGTTGAAACATAAACTCGTTAACAAAATTATTCTAGCAAGACATTGATTATTCTATGAACATTAGATCGATAGTAATTGTGACATCTGTATGAACATAGACAGTCTGCTTTGACCGTGAAGCTATATCATTCACACATGAAGTCAATTTTAAGAATCAAATGAGCACTTCCAATGACATGTTAAGCAACAATGCATGTTATTTTTGGCCCCACCAACTACATTTTGGATCAGTTGGCTTATATCAACAGTTGCACGTTATGTTCTCCGTCTGCTTTGAAATTCACTCGAGCACAAACGTTCACAAAAAGTAAGTACCAATCAAATGAACAATGTTGATTTGGCTCTTACTGCCGCCCTATATCATCTTAAATAAATAATGTGTCATTCTCTACTATTCTTGTAAACAACTGATCCTTTCTTCACACCTTAATGATAAAAAAACCCTTTTTAACCAAATGGAGGTCTTTGAAAGAGCCAATCACATAAACCAAACCCATTATGCTTACCAAGGTCAATAGAATTATCACCAACACTCCCATTCTGGTGAACTTGCGCTTCCTACCTCACAACTGAAACACACTACAATGCAATATCAGAAAGCATATCTTTTACGGCATAGAAGTGGCTTACATTGGAGCAGTTGTTTCCAACGGGTGTGGACATTGCTGGAGGCTTTGGACGGAACTGCTCTCCAACACGAGGCACGAAAGCAGCTCCAGGAGTTAGAGGAGATGGAACTGGAGCTCTGCTGTTGTCTATATTGGCAGCAACATGTCTCTCCTCAGTCAAAGAAAAACCAAATAGTCTGCAGCTACTTTTACATGAAGAAACTAAATCTTGACTGCCCCTAAATGCCGGTTGAACTACAAGAGGTCGTGACATACCGAGTTGGATAAGCTCATTTGAATGGCCCAAAGAATTCATGCATCCCTGATCCTCCCCCATGAAACTATGCCCACCAAGTGACGATGAGGCATGCTTTCCCCCATATATTCCTGCAGTATGAAACAAACTATGGTTGCTAATTTGTTGCCCCTTTTCCTGATCATTCAAGCTATATACAGGATTATAGTTTGAAACTGGATTGCTTGCTAGCTGGAACATTAAAACTGAAGATGGTGATGAGACTTGAACGGATGGTGCAGGAGGACTGGTATGAGTATTATATCCCTGCATCATGGCAGACCATCCGTTCCTCGACCCTGGCACCTGAACACCATCAGAGGTTCCAAGGCCACCATTTCCACGAGCCTCATCAGTAGTTGGGGCCCTTCCATATGGGGACTTTGGATATATTTCTTGACCTTGCAAGACCTTATGGAATCGGATGGATTCACCAAAGCCTATGCTTTTATAGGAAACATCAGAATTCACATGAGGGTTTCTCATGCCATCTCCTATTGCAGCAATCCCAGATCTATTTGAACCAGGAAGGCACCTCCTCATGTCAGATGGATGTAGATTTCGACTATCAACACCATCATAAAGAGTATTAAAACCCAAAATTTCTTGACCTTGCAAGACCTTCTGGAACCTCAAAGATTCCCCAAAGTCTGATACTCCAATCCCATCTGTTATTACAATGCCATTATTAATAAAACAATCTTGCCAAAGATAATAGGTTATAATGAAAAATTCTTGTCAATATAGAGGACCTACCAGGAACTGGAAATTCTGGTTTCCCTGGAGGCAATCCAATCCTGGTCCTCTTCAAACCAGGTGAGATAAGGCTATTGGAACTAGCAACTGAACCAGATGCCTCAATTTCCCATGGAGAAACCCTGCTGTGCCTGTTAGCCTCAACATCATCCCACCTCACCTGCAAGAGGCACCAGAAACAAATGACATCGGCAAATCTAGTGAAATATTCACAAACACCTCATATCAAATGTCAGAATTTTCAAGATGATCTGAAGCAGGTAAATCACAATGCAAGACACCAAAAGTACCCAAAACAAGCCTATGGAACTCCAAATGTAAACAAGAACAGTAAAGTACTTAGAGAAATATATATCGTAAAAGGTCATCCACACAAATATACTCACATCAATTTGCAATGACAATAATTAGGCTGCTTAAAATTTAAGGTGGGCCAATAAATATCGAGGCCATAATAGATCACGGATGGCAACTACTGGCAGGTAACATTGAGTCAGATCCCTGCTAAAAGGATATAGATATGATATTTGTGACTATTTAAGGTCCTTGTTTATAAAAAATGAGACAGATTCCTTCGACTAGATAGATTAAATCCACATCACTACGAAGTATATAATTCAGCTGTTTGAGTGCATGCAATCTGTTACTTCCATTAGAAAAGATTCAGTTGAGATCTTAGAAGTTGACCAGTGCTTTATAAACAGAAGTGAACAAGAAAACCGATATGCGCAATTAGCCATGAGATATTTGACACAGCTTTTTTGTCAGAAAATTATCAGAGTATTAAATATACTAATAATAAAGCAAAAGAGATGGCAAAATTTCTTCAAGGCAGTTAGATACCAGCAACTACACTGTCTACACACAACTAAAAGCAGTCCTGCTGTTATCCACTCTCTTAAATTTATTTTCCTAGCAAGGTGTACAGCAGAATTGAAATTACATTTAACCATGAAGTCTCAAGGAAAAAGACTCACAACATAAGGCAAAATAACAAAAATAGACACTACAAATGATATAACAAGTAGAAGCTTTATGATCAGAAAATGGAGACGAATAGGCATGGAAATGATTAACAAAGTTATATGATTACGACAAAACATAAACATAGCCATACCTATCAATCCTATGAAAAGTCTAAAGGCTAAAGCTCAGGGTGTAAGCTTTACTTGCCATTGAAACTAAAAGAGTTTCTCCTCCTTAAAAACTTATATGCTAAAATATTTAAAGAAATAAACAAGCTGTGTGGCAAATTCATACCAATAGACATCTCCATTTTGAACCAGGCCATCTAACAGGATCCATGTCGGCAATGCCCGTAATTAGTCCTGTGTATCTGCCATTAAGACTTCATGTAAGACTTTTGATAATGGCAGTAAAAATTAAGACTGCAAGCCCAACCATACCACACCTTCGTTCTGCTGCATCTTCAGTTTCAAATCGCATTCTGAACCTCATTCCAACTTGAAAAGTATGGTCTAGGCTCTTCAAGAACTTATGAACAGGTATTATGAACTCTGATGCACTGGCCCTATAAAATGCACGAGGACAATATAATGTTAAAACACTACTGAAAGGCATTGATGAGAAAACAAACCTGACAGCGTAACTCACTAGAATGTAAGCAAATAAAATTTACCAAATAAATGTGCACTGACCATATAGCAAAAAAATGTTTGTGAGAGAAACATGCACTCAACACAAACGAACAAACCAGTAAGCTGGGTAGATCTACCATAAAGCCAAATGAAGTCAATAGTATAAAACATATGATCTAGCTGTTATTGACGTCTGAACCTTGATTGGACAAAACATATTCTTAGTATTATTTTAGTATTCTAAACATACAAATACAATCATCGATTATGATATAAGCACCCCATATTCATTCTACAAGCTCAATAGAATGGCTTCACACCTTAAGACATAGTAAATGGCAATGTCAGATTATTCTTTCAAACTACTAATTGAAGGCAGCTGTTGATACCTTGGATTGTAGCAAATGCTGAATGCACGTCTCATAGATATAGCATTAGCCACATCTGAGACGGTAGTGTTACTCAACTGCTGGCTAGAGACAGGTGGAAATGTAGCAGCACCTTTTACTTGAGCTGCTCTTCGGATTCCCAGTCTCAGCTCACCATCTTCACCCCTGTGATAGTTACCATATTAGAATAAAAATGAACAGCTGATAATAAAACAGTCAGAGGTCCTTAGTACCTCAGGAAAAGCACAGCATCTCCAGATACAAGCTTCTTCTTATTAACAAATGCACTCCATCCAGTAGTTAGCAAGTGCCTCCGTGGTTGCCCTGTTCAAACCAGGAAGAAGAAAAATGAAATCAAAACAATAACACAGGTACACAAAGGTTTCATCAGAGTTGCTGTCAACAGGCAAAACAAATTTTGTATTAAAATATGTCAAATATTTGCAGCATACCCCGGTAGATGTGTCGGAATCTCCATTCCAGGCCATGCAGATCCTTTGCCACAAGTTCCTGTGAAGGCCTTTGTTGAGTATAATCCTACAATAACATTTACCTAATCTCAGTAGAAAATCAGAAAAACAAGAGCATGCTTAACCAACATAAACTACTCAAAATAGTTGAACTCAGTATAATATAAAAGTATTTTACAGTCAAGAAAATACATAGGATGCGTAATGCACAATAATTACCAGGGGAGGGAAGCAGTCCTCCGCAGCTCGACGAGGTACGGAGAAACCTCCATGAGTGCTGGTATCAGAAGCAGTAAGGGTCTTGCAAAACATATGGGGTGTTGAAGCCTTAGCAGTGACCTCAACATCCTCCTCTTCACCTTCCACATCAATGTTCCCTTCTCGCAGCTTCTGCTCAGTTTGCTATAAACAACAAAACCAACCCCATCTTAAATAAACAAAAAAAATAATTCCACATCAAAGCCCAAGATGGAACGCAAAAAACAGGAACATTAACAGGACCAAACTTCAAGTTACCATTCCAATTTTACATGAACAAATATATAAAGTTAACAGAAATGAAGCTTCTCTTATGTCTTATTAGAAAAAAATGACAGAACCAGATTCAAGATACAAAAAACCAAATTTAGTAATCAAACAAATATCCAAAATCAGAACAAGAACACCACCCACCTCATTTTCAGGAAGCAGCGAGACCTGAGCATAGACCTCATCACTTGCCGCCTCAGCCTATCAAAAATAAAAAAAACAAAAAATTCCATCAAACAAGCACCCTATTTGATCCCACAAGCTACCAAATACAAGCAGAAGCAGAAAATAAAAATTGAAACTTTCTTTTAATTGCCATAACTTAATTTCCAAATAAACAAACACACTAATCAACAAAAATTAAAATAAAATGTTACTTAAGTTTTCTTTGCATACTAGCTCTACCTCCAATTATTCCCCACAAAAAATTTATAACTGAAAACGGAAATGTATTGGTACTACCCCAAACTCCATTTTCCCTCAACTTTCTCGGGAAACAAACAAACAAACAAGTTAAAACTCAAAGTCAAGACATAGTAACATCCACAAGACATTCTCGTCGATCCCAGAATCCGAAACCGAACAGCACTCGTTTGCCTACCACTAGACCAAAAAACAAAAACTTGAAGTTCGGTTGTGGAATAATATATATATATATACAGAGAGAGAGAGAGTTACGTGAAGCTTGACATCGAGAACCCGACAAAACAAGTGGGGAGGGAGATCATATGCGGAAGAAGAGGCGGAAAAATCGGAGACATGTTCCAAATGACCCTGTGGAAAGTACACGACCAGGCTGCTTCTCTTGGGCAGAGATATGAGTGGACCTGCACACGCGTGCCAGAGCTCCAAAGACACCCCAGAAGCCGAAGCCGGAGCACCAGAAGCAGTGGAAGAGGAAGGAGAGAGAGACCCAGAGCAGGAGGGAGTCTGAGTCTGAGTCTCGTCGACGTCGTCCTCTGTCGTGTTGAGATCGATTAGACCCACCATTTTTTTAGACGACAATGGAGTGCAAGAAACAGAGAAGAGAGATGATGGGATTTTGAAGAAGAAGAAGAAGAGTGGACAAGAAAGAGACGCTCATGACTGCATTTTTAGAGGCAAAAAACCACTAGAAAAAGAGTGCAACTTTGGCAAACGCTAAAAGAGACTTAAGAGAGTGAAAAAGAGTAAAGATCCCTTTTTCTCTCTCCCTCTTTTGTTTTTTGTTTGATCAAATAATGGCAGCAGAAGATATCAAATCAAAGCTTTTATGGAGTTTGAATTGGATTTGAAGTAAATAAAAACAAACAACAAACCAAAAAAAAAAAAAAGACTTTCGTTTTTAATTTTTAATTGAAGTAAGTGTGTGAAATGTATCGCTGTTTGCTTTTCTATTTTGTGTATTTATATATATACATATATGTTTTGCTTTTTGAAATCTGCAGAGGCTGGAGAGGCGCAGTGCTGCAACTCTGCTGCTGCAACGCTGCGACTGCTGGGGGTGTGATGGGTGGCAGACACAGACAGAGAAAGAGAGAAGGAGACACAACTGCGAGCTTTTTAGTGCTTCACTTTTTATTATGAGGTCTTTGTTTTTTTAATATTTTTTAATTATAAAACAATAAAATTAAAAAAAAAAAAAAGAGAGAGAGAGAGAGAGAGAGGGAGAGAAGAGTTTCTGTACTGCTCCCTGTATTTCCGGGCGGATGTCTATTCTGTACCCTTCTACTTCTCCTAATCTCGCTCATGTCCCTTTTCCTGTTATTATTATTATTATTATTATGACTAAAACATGTTTTAATTCTCTCATTCTTTTACTTTAATCATCATTTCTCATTTGGTTATCCACTATCTTCTATTCTATATGATGGATTGACTTGTTTCACAATTTTTACACCTTTTGTGCTAGTCTTGGAATGGTTAACTAATTTGTATAATTAGTCAAGCCTGTAAGACCAATTAAGTTAAGGGAACATTTCTTTATAAGGATTAAGGTCCAACCTTTTCTAACTTCTAATATAACCTATAGTCATTTTGAAATATATGCTAACAACTTTCAACTTTGGTTGAATATGGAACTAATTTCCAAAATCAATACTATAATGTAACTTGCATAAAGTTCACCAACGTTCATGATTTTTTTTGTTTGTCCAAAGTCTTGACTTTACCATATAATCTTGTAGGCCATCATGGGGTTGTTTTATTAGGCAAAAAGCAAACAACTACAATGAGTCATTATTCCTAGCCCATTAGGGCACGAGTAATCCATATAAAGCAGGGAACATTAAAAGCTAATTATTTATGTATGTTAAAGTGCAAAGTATGCTTACTTCTAATTGCATGTAATTAGTATTTAATTAAAAGGAAAGAAGATCGAAACAAGGGACTGGTTGCTTTGCTCATGATTAAAATTTGGCATGCCTATAACAATTAGGGTCAAGTAGGTGGACAGGGCTATTAACTATCTATGAATCTAGGCAGATCAATATGCAATGAGCTCCTACAAACTTTATGCATTGAGAAGACAGTAGCTATTTGCTGTCATAACAACGTGTATCATTTCTTCATAAAAGTTGTACCAATTTTGTACAAATGTTGTATTCATTGGGGTTCAGTTTTGCTCTTCGAGTAATAACTTTTTTTTTTTTAACGAGTAATAACCATTTTTGTTATTACTCCAGTCGAATCGAAGTTTTAAATTGATATTATTATACATTCAAGGTTTTTACTTTAAAGAGAAGTTATTGTTTTTAATTATTATAATTTTTTGATGGAATACATGATAATCTAACATCAATTATTTCAAATTTATTGGACACTACAAGGTCAATCAATGCACATACTTCCTCAGATCTAAGAGTTAGAATATTAATCATTTAGACACGGTTCAATGTCATAATTTTAATAATATAAGTGCAAAGAGTTTGTCATTGAATCAACTCAATTTCTATCTAATTCTCAATAATTTATCAAATAAATTAAAATTGAACAATTCAAGTAAAATTTAAAAAAAAGTTAATTTGTTCTTATAACCTATAAAAACATATTAAAAATTAATTAAATAAATAAATTGATGCATGTAACATTTGTTTCATTTTAATGTTTTTAAAAACGTAATGTGTTTATCATTGCTAAATATGGTTTAAGGGTTGAAAAAACTTATTTAATTTGACATCATCATATATTAAGCAACAGCACTGCAACATTTTTTAAAACAAAAATTATAATGAGTTAAATCAAATCCATCTCAAACGAATTGTACATATATATATTTTTTAATAAGAGAGATACTTTACTGAAGAATCCAAAAAAGATTAAAAATATTGTATATTTTGTTTTACTTTAATAACCCATCTAAATAAATTAGAAAGCATAGTAAAACGATTGTTGAAACATACAAAATTGAGAAACCTTAAAAGGAATAATTAGTTGAGAACCCAATATTGACAACAACTTGCGACTTACAACCAGTAAGTAATAATGTAAAGATGGTAATCAAAAAAGGCAAAATAGTTAACGGTTGGAAAGGTAATAATGCAAATAGGGAAGTAAAATGAAATTTAAAAAAAAAAAAAAAAAAAGTGGAAAACAATAATGGAAAAGAAGGAGGTCTTTATCAGAGGCATAAATTGGAGTGACAGGGCTATGAAGGAGTGGAGTAGTAGGGAGTAGGCGTATGGGAGGGTAGGGTGATAACCCGGACAAAACGGGTTACAACTCATTGTCCAATTGGCAAACACCCTCTCTTTGCTTTTATCTTTTCTTGGCAACCCTTCTCTTTCCACGCGCCTCGCTTTTGCGTTTCTTTTTTTAGTACGGATCTAGGATTTTCATTTTCTTTCACCACAAGTTACAGCCACGGCTCTGATTAACGAAGGGTTTATTGATATGAAGGATATGTTTGATCAAAAATAAAACCCAAGGCCAATTGATACAAAGCGTTAACTAGACAAGAGAGAACAAGAGAAAGTAAGAGTGAATCATATAAATTAATTTAACTGATATATATTCTGTGAAATTGAAATAATTATTTTCATGATAAAATAGTAACAAAATAAGTTATTTTTGTAATGAAGTAATAACAAGATAAGTAATAATAAAGTAAAATATATTTTTAAAAATTGAAGTGGTAATAAGTTCGTATATTCACAATATTTCCCGCTGAACACACACCACCTGATAATATCCTTTGAGATTTTTTGACGTATCTAAATACTGTATTATTAAAAACTTTACCAATAAAATTCAATGGGATATATAAAACCTAATTAAAAAAAAAAAAAAGGTATAGCACGGATATATCCGGAGATAAAGAATATTATCCCTTTGAAAAATACAAAACTAACAATATTGTAGTTTGTGAAAACAATGTATACCAATATCATACATCAATTTCTCAAAGGTTGATGTTGGCAAAGTCTCAACAAATAAATCTACACAATTATTTGTAGACATATCTTTGTCTACTTTCATGGATTTCTTGAGTGCAAAAGAACTTCGGTAATATATGTCTGATTTTGTCTCTCTTGATCTATCCTCATTTAATTTGTGCAATACAAACACTATATTTATCTATTCTTATTGGTGAATTTTAACTTGAAGTAGCTTACAAGTACTTTGGATATGATGAATGACATACCTCAACCATACACTTTTTATTTGCTTCGTGAAGTACAAAAATCTTAAAATGATTAAATGATATGACAATAAAAATTTGCTTGGTAGAGTACCATGAAATTGATATGTCATTGTATGTGAAAACATATCAAGCTTGTGAACATGATTTAGGATGATCAAAGAAATAACTTACATTGACATAACCGTTTATTAACCTTGAATAAAATAAATTTAGGTTTGTAGTTCCTCAAATATATAGAACAATATGTTTGATTTCATTTTCATATTTTCAAGTTGGTGCAAAACTAAATCTTACCAATAGATATAGTTTTGTTTTTGTTTCGAACCAATAATTTTTATGTCCATATTTATCTATAATATGTGATTCAATATCATCATCATTATTTTTATAATATACAAAGCAATAAGATCTTAAATTTCTTTAAATTTTCAGTACACATAACTCTTCAAGAACTAATGTAAACTTTTATTTACTCTTAAGACAAACTATAATATTTATAGTTTGAGCATATGCACATTTTCATATGTAATTAAGATCCCTTATGTGAGTTTCATGGGAGAATATTACATAATTTTGTTCATTGTTTAGAGAGTACCATCTCTTCAAAAATATTTAACTATTTAGAAATTATTATTTTTATGATAAGGATTATATATAGTTCGAAGCGTAATCTTTAAAATGATCATGATCTTTTATTATTCACTCCAAGAAATAATAACTTTATAATAACATTTACTTTTTACACTTTTGTATGTAATGAATGATTTATTTATTGTCACATACGTAAATTGTTCTTAAAAAGCAATCACTTGGGTTAATAGATTGACAATGAGCATAAAATCATTTGAATATATAATTTGCAACTGAATGATTTTTTGAACTTTAGAGCCATAATGTAAAAATGATGCATACCAATTGTAATTTTATATCGTTAAGTTTTCTAAATTTATCATTGTTCTTCCCCTAATGATGAGAAAATTTATTGGTCTTATTTTATTATCTTCCATAGACTTATTTGTATTGTCACAATGTAATTTTGAAACTTATTTATACTATCTTACTATTTTTTAGGGATATATGAATTATCATATTATTCTTTGATAACTAAAATTTAACGTCACATATTGTCCTTTAGGGGAGTAAGGATTATTTATCGATGTTGACATGGTGATAACATTTTTATAAGAGAAATTAAAATTTGAGTGATGTAAGAGAGATAAAAAAAATATAATAATTTTGGTCATCCATTATTTTTTATGCTGATGTGTCAATAGATTATTAAAAGCTTAGCAAAAAAAAAAATGGTAGAGAATCTTTATTCCCTTCAAGACCAATTGAAATGCCAAATATTATCCTTCAAAATAATTTATTAGGTAAAAATCTTAAAATTCCATAATGGATATCTATGTTACTTCTAATAATTTAATGCATCATTTTTTTTTTATATTATTGAATAAAAAATTTCTGGTGTATTCAACCTTCATTTAATTATTTCTCTATATACAATTAACCAAATAATATATGAATTTCAAGCTCTAAATATATATTTTCAAACACGATACATATTGCATATGTTTATATAAATATACAAATAAAATACCCAAAAAAATAGAAATCAATTAAACTTATCCTTCAAAAACATTTATGCTGATGTGTCAATAGATTATTAAAAGCTTAAAAAAAAAAATGATGGTAGAAAATCTTTATTCCCTTCAAGACCAAATTGAAATGCCAAATATTATCCTTTAGAACCATTTATTTGATAAAAATCTTCAAATTTTATAATGGATATCCATGTCATTTCTAATAATTTAATGCATCATTTTATTTTTTTTTGTATTATTGAATGAAAAAACTTTTGGTGTATTCAATCTTCATTTAATTATTTCTCTATATAGTTAATCAATCATATAAATAATATATGAATTTCAAACTCTAAATATATATATTTCAAATAAGATATATATAGTATATGTTTATATAAATATATAAATAAAAATACCAAAAAAATAAAAATCAATTAAATTTAAAAGAAAAACTTATTTTTGAGTCTAATAAAATTTTTATAATTGATCTATACTGTCTGTATTTAAGTCTAATTGAGATTCCAATTTTAATAATAAAAGTCCTCAACTTACACCAGTCTCAAGGGATAAAGGACAAGTTCGTTGCATTTTATCCCTTCTGCCCACCACAATAGCATATAGAAAAAGAGAAGAGGATTGGTCTTCCAATTTCATGCTCTTACGAAACATGTTTGTCGATTGAAAATTTACCAAAATCCAGTCCAAACCATGCAAGAAACAAGCGAGGGTGACGAACGCGCCACATCGAGAGCGTGTGACGATATTTAAATATCTTTCCCATTTGCCTCACTTTAGCCTTTTGCGTCAGTCCCCACCCACCGCACTAAGATTGCATCATTATTACTCTGCCAGTTATCCGG
This sequence comes from Litchi chinensis, assembly GCA_019925255.1. Lineage (NCBI taxonomy): Eukaryota > Viridiplantae > Streptophyta > Magnoliopsida > Sapindales > Sapindaceae > Litchi > Litchi chinensis. The sequence goes on along the minus strand of CM034469.1, from coordinate 21,492,646 downwards.
GCGCTCTCTACTTTCACTAATTGGGGCGCCGCTCATTTCCTTTTCGTTAATACCACTAACAATTCTAATGTTCAAGATCTCAAATTCGGCTATACTCCCAAATCTAGTGTCCAATAAAAAAAGATATATCCTCCATCTTATATCTATAGAACTTGTAAGTATCAAATTATAAATTTAAAATGTGATTGGTAATATAAAATTTTTGTATCCCATGTACCTTAAATTACAACTTTAGTTTATAAGTAAAAAAAAATTTGATTAAAAAATATGAAAAATAATTTTGTTAACATTACATTTGGACATTAAGTCGAAGCGCTGGGTTTTTAGTCTTATTTTGATGATACCTGATTTACAATCAAAACATTTATAATATGTTTAATTCAAATTTTGAGGATGTTTTCTTATGGTTTAAAAATGATACGATAATACTCAATTTCGATCAAATCTCTCTAAAAATAAAATTAATAATCTGATATTTTGACTAAAGACTTAAAGTCAAAGATCCTATGCTATTATTCAAAGTCTAAATATGGTGTCAACAAAATTAGATAGCATTTGATTATAAAACCAAAAATCAGCTAAAGATTCAAATGTGGTGTCAATAAATTTGGATCATACTTAATCGGCAAACGAAAGACAACTTGGATAACAGATAAAAGGAGTGCCCGAATAAGTTTGAATTATTATTATTATATTTTCTACGTAGAAGCAGAAAGGGAGAAAATCTACGTTGTTTGGTTACCTTGTTGGGAAACCGTAAAGATAATATTATGGTACCAGTACCAATTGGCCACACCTGCAAGCATGAACAGTTGGGTGTTTGGATGTTGCCATTTTGTGGTCACATTTTCGATTTCGCGGACTTGCATATCTGTTTGCTGGCAGTCAATTTACGCTCTCATCACCAAAATCTTTTATGTGTAAACTTGCTCTTTGCACGTCACGTGGGTATGCCAACACTTGTTTCTTTTTTTAATGTTTTGACATTTTATTTAGATTTGCCTATTTAGCATTTATAATTAAATAACATGGGGAAGTACAGTGTATGATTGTATGGTCTTCAAAAGTAAGACAACTGGATTTATGTAGATTTCATCAACGGAAAGAGTATTATATGATTATTTGCCACTAAAACTACTGGTTTTGCTGTCTGCCTGTCAAGAAGTACAGGTCAATGGATAAATTCATTAGTTAAATGATGAAATAAGATTTGTTTGGTGTATGCTCTTTACATTTGTAGCAATAAAATTATGAATTTTGAGTCAGGTTGCATCAAACCTCAAACTCTATTTTTAAAAAAAATACATCGTGCTAGAACATCAAATAGGAGAAACATAAGACATCACTTCATGGAGAAAGTCTTAAAATGCATAAAACGTGTTATTTGTATTCTAAATACAATATATTCGAAAATCTATTGATACTGGTGAACATAATTTTATCAAAACGTATCAATATCACATATTATGTATGATCTAAAGAAAATATGATCTCAAACCATGGATATTTACTCTTATAATAAGGAATAAAAACTCTCAACACATATTAGTGAATGTTTACGATAGAACGCGAAATTAAATTTTTATCACGAATGTAAATAATAAATAATCTAATTACTTGAATATAAGTGAATTGTCGATGCATCCAGTATTAAATATATCGTTAATTTGTATATTTATTTTTGTGCCTTATGATATGATTTAAATAACAATATGTATAAAATATATATTCGAACCTATTTTCCAGCCATGGATTGAACAATAAAGCATACAGGTTTGATGAGGCGTTGGATAAACCAAAACATAAGGAGAACTAAAATAGCTAAATTTGCTCTATAATTCAACTTATAATTTCATATTCCATTTATTAAAATCACGGTATTAATCAACTATGTTTTGTCTTCTCACTATAACCCTAAAATCAATTACATCTGTCATATTCTTTTTAACAACAATTAACATTCAACAAATCACAGGAGGCCACATTTTTGAAGTTACAACTCTTTTCAAAAAAACAAAACCGATAAAAAGCGAAGCCTTTTTAGCAGCCATAAACATCATCAAGGGACAAATAATGATGGTGCGAGTCTCACGTGCACCTTATAATAAACTAAAATTTAAGAACATGGATAGAAATTAATCATGCTTTTGTTATCATAATGTTTGCCTAATAATCATTATTATGTATGATTAAATAAATCTTATCTTAAACCGACCCAAATCATGTCTTCTTTTGACCAAATTCTCAAACAGACAATTGGTTGGTTTGTCGTTTGTGGCAATGGTTGGTATGATAAATATTAATCATAGTTATCACTAAGACCAACTTGTTAGTTGATTAATTAATAAATAATTGCCTTCAAAACGGTAACGCAAAGTACCTTAAAGTTGCTTTTAGATTCTCATCAAGATTGTATCAAACAAATGTACTTTGTTGAATTTAACCAAAAGCAGAAGGCATCGGGTCCCACAAATTTTATTTATGGTCTAAGTACTTTCTTGCAAATCAATTTTGTCGGGGAGGAAAAGTAAGAGTTATAACCAAAAATTAAGGAGGAGAAAAATGAAAGTAAAAAAGTTGATAGCTTTTTTATTTTGCTTGCTCGAGAAATATATGTTTTTTCAAACACGAATGTTCGATTCCATTTAAGTTGTCTTTATCTAATGACAAATCATAGTCATCATTTAGTTTACGACAACTTATCACTTGTCAAAATCTAATTTGCGAATGGTCGGTAATTAGTTTAGATTCTTTTAATAAAATAAGATTGATACAATGACATTAGTCTCAATTAAACCTAAATTGTTAATTGGAGGTATTGCTCCCTCTTCAAATTCTAACTGCATTATAATAGGTATATATTTTTACAGTTTGGATACCTTCAAAAATAGAAAATATGTATTTCATTATTTTAAAAATGAATAAAAATGACAACAAATATAAGTTAAAACTGATTTTAGGCCAAAAAATGTATATATTTTTATTCATAAACAAAATTAAATGAAACGCAAATTAAGGAGGGAAAAAAAAAAAAAAGTAACTTGAGAATTACCCAAAAGTAAAGAACAAAAAATCAAAGTAAAAAGTTGATAGCCTCTTTCATTTTGCTTGCTTAAGTAATACATGATTTTTCAAACACAAGCATTTGGTTCAACTTAAATTGTCTTAATCTAATAATAGATCACAATCATCATGAAGTTGACAACAATATTTTGTTTTTTGAAAACTAAGTTGACAACGATTACTACTTGTTGAAATCTAATTGTAGATTATGTGTAGTTAGTTTGGATTCCTTTAATAAAAAGAGATTGATATAATAATATGTCTCTCACAATTAAACATTAAGGTTATTAGTTCGAAACATTCTTTCCTATTCATATATATATTTCAATTGGATTCCTTTAGAAATACAAACTTATTAATTTTCACTATTTTATAAATAGATAAATTATAAAAAGTCAAAAATAAAAATAAAAAATTATTTTAAGCCAAAAAAAAACTATTCATTTTTATTGATAAATGAAACTAAATGAAACGCAGATTAAGGAGAACAAAAATGAAAGCAACTTAAAAATTACCAAAAATTAAGGAGAAGAAAACGAAAGTAAAAAGGTTGATAGCCTTTTAGTTTTTTTATATTTATCTTTTGAAAGAGATAGCCTTTTTAGTTTGCTTGTATGAGAAATATGTGATTTTCAAACACAAACATTTGATTCGACTTAAGTTGTCTTTATCTAACAACAAATCATAATCATTATCAAGTTGAAGACAATTTACTAGTTGTCGAGATTTAATTGTAGATTGTGTAGTGTTAGTTCAGATTCTGATATGTCACTCATACTAAAACTTTAAGGATGTGTGTTAGAGTTATTTTTTCCTTCCAAAATTGCAAATCTATTGTAATTTTTGAAAAAAAAAAAAGGATTATGTTAAAAATATAAAATTATTATTTGTTCACAATTTTAAATGAGATAAATTCGAAAATGACGAAGAATAAAAATGAACATTCTATGTAAAAAAAAAAAAAGGTGAACATTCATTTTAGACAAAAAATATATATATATTTATTTTAGTCCACCAAAACCATATTTTCCACTTTCGTAACATTTCTAATAATTTCCACTTTTAAATATAAACTAATAAATTTTTCATTAGATGGCTCTCATTCTAATTTAAAATAATATAAAATGTATTTGCATTATTTTCAACTTTGTTAATTTACCTTTGAGAAAGGTTACTTAATATATATTTATATATTTTAGAATATCATCTTTATTTTAAAAATATCATTTTGAGAAACAATACCGTACTAGAAAATGGTCCTTTTTTATTTTTTTTTTTTTAAAAAAGTTTTTTTTTTTCTTTTGAATAAAAAACGAAAGTATTTTTATTTTGAGGGTAAATTCTAAATTATCCATCATTTTTGCCTGAAAAAGAGAATCTAACCCAACCTTTCAAAAATATCCATTTTCCTTCCTACCGTTACAATTTCGTTTGAAAAAGTGAATGCCATTAGATGATAAATGAAACCTTTAATTAAACACAAGTCAATAAAAATAATAAATAAATAAATATTTATATATAACAAATAAAATTAAGATTAAAATTGAATAAAAAAAATTAATTTAAATGTGAACAAAAATTAAAAAAATTAAAAATTTACATCATCAATCTCTCACAAAATCAACCAAATATCATCAATCTCCCACAAAATCAACTCAACATCATCAATCTCCCACAAGTATCATCATTGGCACCTAAAAATAAATTAAAAAAATTCCGTTCTTCATACCAGTGTTCTCCATCTACGAAGAATAATAATGTTCTTCATCAAACATAATCAAAATAAATCCAACAAACCTATCATCAATCTAGGTTCTATGAACCCAAATGAAAGGTTTAATTTAGGTTCGTGGAATATATATTTCATTTAGGTTCTATGAAACCCAGATGATTTCATATGGGTTCCCCGAAATTTGGGTTATCTAGGCTACAACCTATATTTCATTTGAGTTCCCGTGAACTTGGATAGAAGAAGAAAAAAAAGGAAAAAAAAAATAGCCTTTGATCCCAGAAATTGAAGTTGAAGATGAAACCTGGATTGCCAGTTGAAGATTAAGTTGAGGTTGGGTGAGATGAGAGATGAGAATACAAGAGAGTGAGCAAAAAGAGAAAGAAAGAGAGATTGAATAATTTTTAATTTTTTTAATCAAATTAATCTTCATTGTCCATAAATATGAATAAATTATTTATTTATTTTTTAATATTTATTTTATTTTAATTTTGAAATTATATTCATGTTTATTTTGATATAATAAATAAATTATTATTTTTTTTTTAATTTGTGATTATTTTTAATTTTTTTCAAATCAATTTTATGGACGGTAAATATTTGATGAACAAATTTTTTATTTAATTTATTGAATTTTAATTAAATTTAAACTTGTGGTAAAACGTTATTTAGTGATTAGAGTCAAATTTCAAACAAAAAACATAACAGTAGGGTGAAAAATGGGAATTTTTGAAAGGTCGGATGGTTTATTTTTTTCAAATAAAAGTTGGTGGTAATTTGGAATCTACCCTAATTTTGAAAATTTAAGTGCATCTTTTATTGAATGGCAGAAAACAAATGAAAATTTGGTGTTGTATGCCGACAGCTGGCTGATAGTACGAAGAGCTTCAGAACCAGAGAAAAGCAATTCATGTGAATTTTGAATTGTTTGGACACTTACGTACTGTATATGTAGTCAACGTTGTCGACAACGCGTAACTTTATATACACCACTCAAAATAAAAACCTCCATATATATATATATAAACTGTAATTATGAGATAATTATTCGTTTCAAAGGTTGCAGTAAACAAAACCATACAAAAACATGTTTAATAAATGTCATTTTAAAACCGTTTTTTTCAAGATAATTAATCATTTCATATAATTTAAAATCTATTTTCTTTAGTAATTTTTTTCAAGGTTGTGTACAAATTCAACCACAAAAAGTAATTTTTATATATATAAAAATTCAACCATAGTAGTGTTTTATATTTGAAGCAGTACAAAATTTGACTGAAAATAAATTTAATAGAATTAAATTAAATAAAACCTAAAAAAAATTAAAAATCTTATAGTAACTTTTAAGAGATTATAATATATCAATCAAATAAATTATTAGCATTTTGTAAAATTAAGTTTTATAAATTTTGTCAAAAAATTTTTTTTATCAATTATTAGAATTTTGTTACATTTTCTTAATTCTTAAAAAATTAAAATTACAATAATTAAGTTTAAATAAAAAGAATAAAAGATACAACCCATAAAGGTAGGTTGTATTGAAATCCACCAAAAAGATGAATTTCACATAATAAGTTGCTTATGATACCAAAAACCGAATATATTGAAAACAAATTGGATGATGAAAATCAATATGTTATTTACTACGGCACTCAAACGCACATTAAAAGTGACTGTTCCTAACAATTTCAACCCAATTGATAAAGTATGATAAGCATTAAACAGTGCCAAATAACTAGTTTCACTGGATAAAAAGTTGTCATAGATGTAGGGCCAATTTAGATGTACAATATAACTATACTTTTCGTGTAGTTTAATAATATACTACTGGTCAAAATGGACAGTAAAATATATTGAGGCATGAGTACATAAATTTAAGAGAGAACAGTAATGACAAATACACAGAGCACCAAATGGGATGAGATGATAAAAGTTTCACTTTGGTAGTATCTACAAAATGTCCTATGCTACTTTCTATTGTTTTTACATTTCCCCACCTTATTTGAAAAATGTTTTCTAAAACATAAAATGGTGTTTTCTACTTTTAATCTTGTTAATTATTAGTACATTTGGTCCATTCTTTCTAATCAAGAAGAAGGTCAACTAAAGTCATCTATGCAAAATGTCATCGCCAAAAGAAAATCATTCTCGATTTGATTTAATCTGTATTAATTTCATGCATTTTCTATAGTACTATAGATCATAAAGAGAGGAAAAAAAAAAGACAAATATGGTTTTTACTTTTAAGAGAGGAGACTTGCATTTTATAATGAATCATACACTTCTGAATTGATGTCAATATTACACAATACCATATTAGTGTACTCACCCTCGGTTTTTTTTTTCCTCAAATAATTATCAATTTCTCAACACCATCCTAAAATACAAAGTTTAACATTTTTATTTTTTCATTATACATGTAATGAGATTGAAAACTTATGACACTTATTTATAGTTGTAAAAAGAACTATTTCTTAATAACATTCGCGATGAGCTACTCGAACGTGAGATATTATCAAATTTAATAACTGATTGTTATCACCGCACTTCATTCTATAATAGCGTGAAAAACAATTTTCTTACAATATTACAAAAATAGATAATTAAACCATTCATACATTTATTGATTTGGAAGCTGCTATTGACTAAACTAACCATATTTATTAATAATAATAATGTCTAGTATTATTATTATTATTTTTTGAAGTAGGTAATGTCTAGTATTATTTGATAATATTATCAATATTCATTTATCTCCAAAATGTTTTAAATTAGAGCGGGTTGATATTTAATGATAATTATAATAAATAAAAAGGAAAACACTTTATAAAATTGTTTTTCTCATCGTGAAGCAGGAATCTAAATTGACAACCTTACACCACACTCGTCTCGAAGAGCGTGAGAAGCACGGGAGGAAGACAAGAAATGATGAAGGACAGGAGGGCAGAGAAAGGCAGTGCGCGTGTGAAAGAAGCGATGATAATGAAAAGAAAAGCAGAGGCACAAACAACAACTAAAGTGAAGGCTTTTTTGCAGAGACCCCTCGACTTTTACGCGGGTGCTTCCCCTCTCTCTCTTTCTCTCAATCTCTCTGCTGCTCTGCTCTTCTCAGCCTTTCATCGGACCTTTAGTCACGTCAACCCTCCTCACTCGCTTCCCTTCCTTTTACACGCACGCGCCCCTACGCTGCATCCGCCGTTCACGTGTTCGATCCAGGGTAGTTCGGTCATTGCCGGCCAGCCCCTCGAAAATCACGATATCAACTTTTTTCCTCTTTATTGAGAAGGGGAACACGTGGCGGTAGATGTGTCCTTCGTCGGACCCACAAGAGACTTGCCAAAAGGAACTAGACAGGTCGTTGTCTGATCAGAGACTGCTGACCTACTGGTAAGGATACATCGCTTGATCGTACGGCCAGGAACCGCCAAAACAGCCTATTTTATTTATTATTATCCATCTTTAAAAAATAATATATATAAATTTAGTGATAAGATCACTCATCAAGAATTTATTGCAATGACGATTATTAATAACAATCATTGATGTCGATGGATAATATGAACTAATATTTCACTCTCCAAGGGATTTTTTTTTTTAATTTTTTAATTTTTATATTTTTTAATTAAAACCACCGATTTTAACAACCAAAATGCATCCCTTGAAATAATATTTATTAGTGAACATTATATTATTTATATTATTAATTGATAAAATGTTTTTTTTTTAAGGATTAAATGATAAAATGTTGTCCGACCATTTTGGTTTGATAAATATTAAAAAAAAAAAAAATGTTCCTGTTCTCGTTGAAAGCTAGTGATGTTTTTGAATTTTGACACGTTCTTCAAACAGAAACTTGATATGAGAACAACCAAAGAGAAATATTTTTGTTTTTTGTTTTTTTAATCAGCTACCAATTTTTTAAGTAAGAGACAAGAAAAGCGAAAGAAATATATATACTTTTATGTGTGTAGACTCCCTTTAATAAATAATTTACTTTTTCATTCTTCAATTAAATATCAAGATTACGTGTGATTGTAATTACATAGCGTTTGATTTTGAATAGAATATTAAGATTTATGAATTTCAGTAAAAAAAAAAGAACATTATGATTTATGATGAAGGTGATCTAGATCTGGAAAGTAGTTTTGTTTTTGTTTTCTTGATTAGATGATTATGAGTTTATATATATAACTTTTGTAATCAAATATATCTAATATAAAAAAATAAGGATCAATTAATTAAATTCATTTATTGTATTATTTCTCTTAAAATAAATTTTGTCTTTGATTTAATTCAAATGTAATAGATAAATTTAATTTATTGATCTTTCTTTTTTAAAACTAGATATAACTGATTATAAAAATATTATATTTACGTGGAATTTTATTTTTTAGGGTGGCATTAGAAACATATATTTTTTAAAATATTTGTTTCCACTCTTTTGCAAAAGAATAAGGACGTTTACTAGTTTGGAACTTTTATGAGGAAGATTAAATTTAGATTATGATTTATGATTATGGTATTTACCATTGTTGATGAGAATGAAATTTTGTGAACTTACACATAAATAAGAAATTAAGTTATCCCCGGAAAGGAAACTGAAACTTTATCTGACCCCTCGCCTCCCCACCCAAGGAATTAAATTATCTGTTGTGATTCTCTTTCTAGTGAATTCGATTATCTTTCACCGTCATTTTCATTTCGTCGAGAGAGAAAAAAAATCATAACTATTTAATATTAAAAATATCATGTCGAGTGAAAGCCTGGATGATGATTGGACTGATGTCCTATGAGTTGTAAAGAGCGGAAAGGATCCTGAACTTGAAATTGGAATTTTATAAGTTTTCACTTGGCATCGAGAATCAAAAGCCATCAGCCATCTCATTCAATAGCATCTTTCTAATTCTGACGACGTTCAAAGTTTGAAATTACATCTGACAAAAAGAAACCATTATAAGTTGTGTTTGGGCCCAGAACAAACTGGGTTGCTAATGCATTTACCATGTGCAGCTAATATGTTATGTCCCAGCAGGCAAATACTGAGATGGGTCAGTAGTACTACACTGCCCCAACCCCAGATTAAAATCATCCAGCTCAATCCAACTTTCATTTTGACCTAACTCATTATATGCTGCACAATATCAATCTAGAATTGCTCTAAGTTTGTCAACTTTGGTTTATTTGGTACTTTGTTCACATGGAATTTTCAATACAAACCCTTTAATTGCTGTTTGTTACAACCGCAAAAACAGTTCTAATATAGTGGCAAACAATTAGAAAACAAAGAATTTTATTACATTGTTGTCGACCAATTTTTGCCTAGAATGTCACATAATTATGTTTGTTACCAATAATGTGTACATTTGTCCCTTACATTTATGTGAAACATTTTTGGCGATCAAGATGATGCTCTCTCAACGGCAATTTTTTCCCACGTGGCTTGTTAGAGACTTATGGGGATGCAACGGTGTCGTATTGGTGTCAAGGTAATGGAGGATGATGACCATAATAATTGAGGAAACAAACATAGGAATAGGGCCAAAAAACCATAGGAGTAAATTAAGAGCAAAATATAATGCTTTAAGCCCCAGCGACCAAAAATCACCTCCTCTAATGACTGCCTTCTCCACATATTTGACAGGTATGTCACTGTCTGGTGTGGTGATCAGATAGTTTGCATGGACAAAGTGCCTGGCTGACTGAACAAAGCATGAAAAAGCTAGAAGAAAACATGTGAGAAGTGTTATGTACTTGATTGACATGGTGGCTGCTCTTGTGTCCCCATATATTAATTGACTTTGAAACACATTATTTGAAGAACTTCCTAGCCAAGCACCAATGAGAGAGCTTAGTGTCAAGGACACTGAACCTAAAAAGGTTGCTGCTGATATGTTGCTAGAGATCACAGATAATGCTATATCCTTCCTGTCTGCCTGTAAAAATTAATCGAATTATATAGTTTAGACAATCTCCGGGATTGAAAAAAGAATATATTTGTTAAAAATAAAAGAACGAGTAAGAGAATCAGGCCTGCATGATTCTTTCAACCCAAGCTCTTTTGTTATTGTTTTCAAAGCCAAGGACTGTGGTGTGTGGAAGATAGAGGTATCTGTATAGAAGGAGAAGATGGTACGCGAACATGATCAGCAACCCTGCAGGGACCAACAGCAGATCAAGGTACTCCTTTTCGATCATGTGCACTTTCATTTTTCTTTCCTGGTGATGATCTGCTAACAAAATGAAAGCTGAAGACTTGAAGGGGGTCTAAATTTTGATGATGAAATGTGGTTATGGATATGTTTAAGGCAGCTTTACATTGTTCATTTACGCTACAAAGACAACTTGGATTTTTATTATATTATTTCCAGTTCATATATATGGAAAACGGAATATGCTAGTTGACTTGTTAAAAATTAAAGAAGATGAAAATCAGAGAAATAGATTTGAGACAACTGTGTGTGACTGTATGAGTACAGTTGAAGATCATTGATGCTAGAGAGAGCAAATTATAAGTTGAACAAATTTTAGAGAGCTGCTAATACACAATGCAATTCGCTGACGTGTTATGCGCATATTCAACCAATTCCCAATAGTCCAGGCAGAAAATTATATTTAATATGAACTGCACGTAACGTGTCAGGAACTTGCTATATAAACAAATCAAGTATAAGACTTCTACTTCAGGCTTTGACGGTTCAAAATTAATATTGAGGACCATTCCATTGTTAGAAGTTTCTGATGGATGGCTTAATATGTAATTATAATATGTGTTTGTCATTTATGATGAGTTCAAACCTTGTAAAACGGTCAAATTTAGTTTCTGATAAATTTTGGAGATAAGAAAATGAAGTAGATAAAATTGCACAGGAAGCATTTGCAGCAATTTGTCATCAATGTATTTATTTATTTTTTAAATAATACAAACATAAAGCAAGCCAAAGGACAGTCATTAACAGAAAACAGGGGAGGGACCAGACCAGAACTGTTCTCTTTTGCAAGAGAGAGCCCAAAAGGCAAGGTTATGGACCAAACCATTCCTTATTCGGGCGGAATGATTTAACATTTCTGAACCGCAACCTCAGCAGCTAAGACCCTGATGTCATCAATGTATTATCAGTAACTAAATGTTAAAATTTTTTTTTGACAAATGCATTTTTAGGAAGAGCTTGCAGGTGTATGTTTCGAAGCTAACAGACAAGAGAAGTTCCATTTTTATTAAACAAACTTAATGACTTACTCAGCTTTGTTTGAAATCACTTCTCTGCATTTCTTTAGTATCTTCACAGAAATCCTCTGATGTGGGTGCTGGTGAATAGTCAGAGAGAATTAAGATGAGAAGAGAGAGAGAGAGAGAGAGAGAGAGAGAGAGAATTTTGGAGATGAGAGGCATGGATTGAGAATGAATATGGAAAAATTCAGAAGGAAGAGGATGAGAAAAAAGACTACACAATTGGAAGAATGACAGGGATGATTCCCTCCATCTCTGATCTCAATGCTTTTATTCATTCCCCTCTGTTACAACACACTTGCTACAATTTTTTCAGTTACAACTTCCAACTAAATTCTGCTACAACCAAGTCTTTTGCCTAACAGACTACTACTACTCATTCTAATAATCTCAAAGGCCTCCTGTTTTCTCTCCTTGGCCTACTTATTACTTCATTCTGCTCTTCCACATGTGCACTTTTCAGCTTTATTCACATCATCCTCATCACCATAATCATGAAAAACCAGCTGCCAATCAATTGGTTTGATCATTAGATAACCAATGCACAACATAATGTCTGTTTATGCTAAGACCTTCAGATATTGCAATGCTGCAGTTATTGACATGGATTGTTTAGCCCAAAAGTTATGATAAACAGTTAGATTTCTAGTGATTTCAACACTGCGATTGATAGATTTGTAGCAGTGAGCAGTAAAGGATGATATCAAGAAATAATAATTGAGCAAGCTAATTGATAGTATTACAGTATCTAAACAAAATTAGAGGCTGAAGTATGTATGCTATAGAAACAATTGATGAGAAGCCATGCCAAGGTTACATCATTTATTGAGCAAGGAAAAAAGCATAACTTGAATAAGAAGGCATGCCCCGCAGGGATAGACCGGAACACATTACCTCGTACAAAAGTCAAATTCATATGTGGCAAGTTACCAACAATATGAGGGAATTTGAGAACTCTGCATTTCATGTGGGGAATTCTTTTGATATGATCCTGGAAAGTGATCCAGTACCATCCCCTACATCAAACAAAAGAACTAAGCTTCTAAAAAATTGGCTTGCAGTCCTTGACAACCAAGTTTGCCATTGCTTGGTTGAAAAGGTTGTTAAATTGAGGGTTTTGTTCTGCTTAATCCGACAATTTTATTCAATATGCACTTTCAAATGGTGTAAGTTCATGATATTGAAACCAGCCTCCCAAGGATTGTGATGGAGTTACAAAAGCTGGTTCAAGCATACACAAAACATATATGGTGACAAGCAAGTGGACTCATTGCCTGGAAGGAGGTGTGAGAGCGTATGCTCCTTCTTCTTAATCATCATGAACTACTTTTTGTTGTAGAAAAGAAGCCTGAGTGAACCAACAGGCACATTAGCAGGTACATGCAACTAGCTTTTGTGCGGTGAATCTGGTGATGAGACTAATTCAGGACGCACGATGGGTTGGCCATGGTTGTCAATTATGCCTGTTATGTTGCTGCCTAGCTGAATTGCACACTCATCTCTGTACTCCTGTACCTTAAAACTCTCCAAAACTGGCATCCTTCTTAGTTGTTTGGAGGAATGACCTTTCAGATGCACATCGTTGAACAAAAATTTCAGCATGCTTGTGCATTCAAATGCACATCATTAATGAATCTTAAGGGACAGTTTTAGACTAATTTGGATAATTTAATATTTTATTATAATTTTAACACTAAAAGGTATTTAGTAAAAGATCGACAGTCAACCACTAAATTTTCTCGTAACTAACCAACCAAAACGACTTCACTAGCCCTTGATTTGTATATTTAAACACTCTATGCACAAGCAGTTCAACATTCAAACACAGATTACAACTATGACTTTTGCTTTTTCACTAATAGTCAAGTTTATTTTGCTGTTTCTCTTGCTCCTATTTACTGGAGCTGCCCCAAAGATTGGGAGACCATCGTGTCTGCAGTGCTCTCCCTCTAAATATATATACATATATATATGTATATGTATATAATCACGACTTCGAGTTTGTTCTATTTTTGGTTGCTCTGTAAAGTTTGAATTTTTATGGTTTGATGGTTGTTTTTTTTTATTGGGATTTTTTTATTGAGATTCAACTTTAAGTGCTTAGAATAGTTGTGATTTCTGATCTAAGACCAAATTTGACGGTTTCTAAGCGTGTTTAACGAACCTCATTGCATCAAAAGGTAGCTACTAAGATGGTTACTCTTATGAATGTACGTCTTGGTTTCCCTACCCATGTACTTAGAGAAGTCTCCATTCTCAAGGAGTTGGAGCGTTGTCAGGTACTTTTATACAATGGGGTGTGTTCATTTGATACTTAGAAACCCATTTTAGGGATATTGATTATATCATATTTTTGAGTGTCAACTATTAAGATGATTGTTTTTGAGTTTTAGCTGTTAAGATGTTTACTCTTGCTTGATAGAATTAAAGTTTGATGTAGAATAACATTTAATACTTTCTGTGTGAAAGAAGCATTTAGCAATTCATGCCTGTTTCTGTGACCACTGAATTGATATTGTTCTAGTTTATGAATCTATTGTGATATAAACATACCACTACTGTCTGTTGTAGTTACTAGGCAATTAGTTTGGACATATTGACAATAATTTTTAGTATATTTTAATCTTACACGTACTTTTGCAACATTGAGGTTTAGAGGGAGGACACTGTGAGCACGGTGGTCTCCCAATCTTCGTCGTTACTCCACTAAGTTGGAGCGGAAGAAACAGCAAAATGAACTTGATTATAAGTGAAAGAACAAAAGCCATAGTTGCAAATGTTGAACTGATTGCGTATAGACCGTTTAAATAGGCATATCAAGAGCTATTTAAGTCATTTTAGTTGGTTAACTGCAAGAAAGTTTGGTGTCTTGCTGTCATGATCTTTTAGAAATTGAGTTATGTAATCTTTATTAACTTAACTTTATAAATGATTTTTCCTCTTATCTTTTTAAAAAACATAACTTCTATCATTTGAAATACAAGACACATATAAGACAGACCTATTAAATTATTCAATTCACAAGTAAAGGATTATTATTATTTTTTGCTACAAAGGTTGCAACAAAAAGATACAGATGAAACTTTTAAGGATAAACCTCAATTATAGACTTCAACTCAGAAGTAGGTGTAATTTTATAGTGACTAAAACCAGAATCCAAGAAGATCTTCTCCCAATCTTTCTCATTTCTTTCTCTGCCGCTGCTTAGAATCATCATTACCATGTCCATAAAGAGCTTGTTTTTGGCTATATCATCTTCATCTTTCTTGTCATTAATCACAATTTCTATGATAATCACCTTTCCTCCTTTATCTTTGCTTGCTATAGCTTCTCTGCAGCGTTTCAATATCTTCACACACTGCTCATCACTCCAGTTATGCAAAACAGACTGCAAAATCGATCATTATCAGCATCAAACAATGCCATAGCAATATTTTTCTCAATAATGTATTACTTTTTATAAAAATTATCACGTCAGTACATTTTAATCTTAAGAAATCATATATTCACATTACTTATTACTGATTTTTATTAAAATTAGGACGTATTACGACTATAAAACTAGAAAGAAGAAAATGCACACCTTGATGACAATTGCATCAGCAGAAGGGATAGATTGAAACATGTCACCTCCAACAAACTTCAAGTTTTTGGTCTCTGGCAAGTTAGCAACAACTTGTGGGAGGTCCAAGACTGTACATTTCAAGTCAGGAAATGCCTCACAAATGGTTCTAGCCAGAGTTCCCGTGCCACCCCCCACATCAACCAAAGAAGTATACCCCTCAAAAATTTCCTTATGATCTTTAATAACCAAGCTTGTGACCTCAGACTCTGCGGCCATTAATTCATTCAACTTATTGATTAATTCTGGATTTTGCTTCCCATAATTCCAAATATCCATTCCATGTGCAGTCTCAAATGGGGTGAGCTCATTTCCCTGAAACCAGCCTGCCAAAGAAAACCATGGCTTGGCCAGCACAGGATCTAACAGTGCTGAAACAACAGAAGAGAAGTTGGTGGTGGCATCTTTGTTGACCAGGAACTTGGAATATCTTGTGAGTACATACCCTTCCTGTTCTTGGTTTTCATGCACTTTGTTTGTAGAAAAGAAACTTGAATGCACCAATATGTTCATGAGCCGCTGCAGAGAAGTTGTTTTTGTTGGGGGAATTGGCAGAGCTGAAGCCAACTCTGAAAGGGTAATGGGTTGCTTGTGGTTGTGGATTATGTCAGGAATGCCTAACTCAACTGCAGATTTTAGTGCCATGGAATCAATGAAGTGACATATATGCTTGTATATCCAAGAGTAAGCTTCTAGCAGCTCTCTTGATCCATGATCTTTACTAAAATCCATCTTGTGCAATTGATAGCTGGCTTGTTTTTCTTGTACAATTCTGCATTTGCAGGTTTTGCTTCCATTTATAGGTGAACAATTGACGTAGAAAACTTATTTACGGAAGTAAAACAAAGACTTTCTGTTTTTCCTTTTATATGATAAACCTGTGATGTACAAATTTGAACTTGAAACTTATTATCGAACCAATTGAGTCAATATAAGACGATCAAATATCTTTCAAAATCTCTATTATCTTCTGGATGGATGTAATTTTGACTTTGTCTTATATTAACTTCCATTCAACAATTGCTTGTTGGTTTACTTATATATGTCTTAACATGAAGAAGATTCTAAGAAATAACTTAGCAGCCCACAGGAGGCCGCCCAAAGTTGAAAGCTGAATGTCAAAAAAAAAAAAAAAAAGGTTATTCAACAACCATATTTTATTGTCCTAGTTAATTGTAAATGACTGATGAATGACTCTTTAATTGATTAAAGGGGGTGTGTAGCTCCAATGTTCGATTAGATTTGATCCAACTAAATAAAAAAATTGCAATCCAGCCTTACAGCAAAATGCAATCCGATTGATCCAATTGATGTAGGGAGATGCAACAATTCCTCCCAAAAGCTGCAATTGATAGGAGAGATGTAATCCAGCTCTATATCACCCAAGACCGGGCTCAAACTCAGGAATCCATCCCAAGCCAACTTGTTTGGACCTTACTTTGAGAATTCCTTACGAAAGTGGCCACTCTTGTATTTCATGATATTACTGCCTCATCTTAACTCTAAATTGATTCGATTATAAAAGAAATTTGAAGTAATCTAAACTATTCTTACTATATAAAAATTAAATCATGCACACCCCTGCTAATGATTAATGCTTGGGCAATATACATTACTTTTTGCACATTAGATGGTTGCAGATCAAGGTTTCCTGTGGTAGTGCTTTGAATTCCAAGTCATGTGAGCCATTTGGGAGGCAAATATATTGCATACTAATGGACTAGGAGAAAATCTTTACGACATATCATTGAAGTCACTTCAGAGAAATAATGGATCCAGTGGAAAAAAAAACGACTCTGTCAAATATAGTAACATAAGATCAAAGATCATGATATCTGATAATGAAAATCTTAAGGAAAAGACTGATTTATTAAGGCTATTGTGCATAAACAAATTAGTTCATCATACACAAGCCACCTAAAAAAGAAGAAAAACTATGGATAGGAAATCCATATGTCCTGGAAAAAGGAGACCAAACACTTTATTCTAAATACTTGAAGAGCAGACAATTCCAAGAAGCATAGACTTCAAACTTCCACAACTAAGAAGAATTGTTGAGTCTCTATGGAAAAACTTCAATAAGGGACCGCAAACCAAATAAAGAAGTAATCTTGTAATGACTAAAGCCAGCCTCCTGGAATATCTTTCCCCATTCTTTCTCACTTCTTTCTCTTCCAGTCACAACAACCATCATCAGCATGTCGAAAAAGAGCTTAGCTTCAGTTAGTTCATGTTCATCTTTCTTTTCACTGATCACAATATCTATGATTATAACTTTCCGTCCTTCACCATTACTTAAAATTGCTTCTTTGCATTTCTTTAGTATCTTCACACAATCCTCGTCACCATAAGCATGAAAAACCAGCTGCCAAACAATTATGTTCATCATTAGACAACTAGAGCATAGCATGGTCTCTAATTGTGCCAAAACATTCACCTCTTGCAATCCTTTAGTTATTGACATAGATAAGCTGCTATATACCTGAGTAAACTTTTATAATAAAACTTATCAGATGTTAATATGCTTTTTGATGAGTAAAAGCCATTGATTGATGGAGGTGTTGAGATAACAAATAACGAAATAACTAGTGTCAAGACATGATTGAACAGGTTGAATCATGAGCATCTGCAAACTAATTGAACAATATATATATCACATGATCTAAACGGAATTTAGCTGTAGAAATGATTGAAAGAAACCATCTTTTTTTTTTTCCTTGGATCAAAGCATACCTTAAATAAAAAGGCATCTGCAGGGGGTATATATTGAAACATATCACCTGCAACAAACTTCAAGTTGTTAGTATCTGCCAAGTTAGCAACAACATGAGGGAGGTCCAAAACTGTGCATTTCACGTCGGGGAATTCCTGAGATAAGATCCTGGAAAATGATCCAGTGCTTCCTCCTACATCAACCCATGAATTCAGCCCCTCAAAGATTGGTTTACAGTCTTTGACAACCAAGTTTGCCATTTGAGAGTCACTGGTCATTGCTTGGCTGAAAAGGGTGTTGAATTCAGGGTTTTGTTGTCCATAATCCCAAAAGTTCACTCCATGTGCACTTTCAAAGGGTGTAATGGGTGCATCCCCTCGAAACCAAGCTGCCAAGGAATGCCATGGAGCAGAAAAGGCAGGGTCAAACATTGCCAAAACAAATGGTGACAAGCAATTGGAGTTGTCTTTGAGGAGTAGCCTGGAAGAAGGTGTGAGACTATAAGCTTCTTCTTCTTGACCATCACGAATTACATTTGTTACAGCAAAGAATCCAGAGTGAACCAACAAGCGCATTAGCCGGTATATGCCAGTAGCTCTGGTGGGTGGAATCTGGAGTGATGTGACCAATTGAGGGAGTGTGATGGGTTGGCCATGGTTGTGAACTATGTCTGGTATGCCAAGTTCAACTGCACATTTGAGAGACATGGAACTTATGTAGTTATATGTATGCTTATACAGATGAGCTTGAGCTTCAAACAACTCTCTTGCTCCTCCTAACTCATGCCTCCTGGAATCCATGACACTCTAAGACTCACTTGTGCAATCTAAACCCTTCAAACATAAGTTCCATCTGGCTGATGGTAGACAACCTATTAAAGCTTCTTCACAGAGAATTTCAACAAGCATTACCCATATTCTTCGGAAGAAATTAATAAGTTGATCAATTAAAAATGACTTGTCGTATGTGGAAATATTTTGAATGTTGCAAAAATTGCCACGTCAAATACCTGCTCCTTTTAGACTTCCGGATAAGTCTGGATGTCAACCGACCTTGTACTTAAATTTATGAATTTTTGTAAATTTATCTCTAAATCCAAAGGCAGATGCAGATGGGGAAACCACCCGTACTTATTATTATTATTATTTTTTGATATAATAATATTATGAATACTAATGTTACAGTCGAAATTCTTTAATGCATTCACTAAAATACGGTTCAAAATATAGCTCTCATAAATTAGAAGAAAAGACTCATATATAAATAAAAAAATTAATATGAACACAAAATCCACATATAAGTTAGAACTTGTTATACGTATTTTTTGGACTCATTAATTGGGCTGGTAAAAGTCCAATTTAAGCCCATTTCAGGCCCAGAGGGGTCAACCCAGTCAAAGCCCATCTGACAAGGCCCAGTATTGACTTTAAGCCCAGCAAGTTCCCCAGTTTGTTTAAAGAGATTTTTTCCAGCTGGCATCAACAGACTTATAAACACAGCCAGGTCGCAGCTCGCCGCTTGCGCAGCTCGTCTCTCAGCGAGCTCGAGCTCGAAGATCACCATGACACGTCAGCTCGCTCAGACGCGTAATAAGTACAGTATCTTCCAGAAAAGGCAGTTACCAAGTTCTACCATGATTCTCTCTCTGAATATGGAAATTACCCAGTCAAATCGTGATTCCCTCATCAAATATGGAGATCTAATCAAAATCAAATTCAAATCAACCTTATGTTAAGATAATTATAGTAATTTCCTGATATTATCTAAATATATTAGGAAGTATAATTAATTCATAATTCTTTTCCTTATTTTTCCCAATTGTTTAGGGAATATAATTAATTCAGGATTCTCTTCTTGATTTGCTACAACCAGAATTGTAACACCTATTTCCCTATAAATAGGGATTAAGATCATTGTAAACAAAAAGAGAGAATCATCAATAATATACTGTCACTCTGCAGAATTTAAGAGACAGACAGTCGTGGACGTAGGCCAATTATTGCCGAACCACGTAAAAACTCCGTGTTCCTCGTTTGATCCTCTGTTTCTGTCTTTGTCTTTTCTTGGTATTTGTGCTTTCTCACATTGATTGCAGGTATTGGGTATTGATTACTCGTCGACTGAATTCCAACGTCGACATTTTGGCGCTAGAAGAAGGGCCCCAGACTGCAATCTTTTTCATCTCAGTTCATCAACTTCTGACGATATGGCAAAGACTAGATCAAACAGGTTCCTTGGAGATGATGACCAGACAGAAAGTCACATGAACCAATCTCAGCAGAACTTACAGCCTGGGCAAGATGCAACCACGTATGCAGCAGGCCCGTCCTAAGGACAGATACTCGGGGCTGCGCCAGGCATCCCTCCTCTGCCTCACCGTCAAATGGTTCCAGTCACCCAGATGGCCGAAGGACAGAATGCGTTGTTGCAGAGACAAGAAGCTTTGGAGGATACGGTTAGACAGCTCACACAAGCCGTCAACATGTTGGTGCAGGCCCAGGCTCAGAACGTGACTAGGGTGGAAGTTCAGGCACCACAGGGAGTGCCCCAGCCTCCTGAAACGGCGCGAGGACCTGAAAGGTTAGCAAGGGAAGTCCCGCGACCTGCAGACTCGGCTCGCTCATCTAATGCGCGTTCGAGGGCCGGAAGACACCCTGTTCAACACGAAAGGGAGGTCGCACGTCCTGACAGCCTGGTAGCAAGACTGAGCCAGGATGGAAACAGGCGGATAGAAGTTGGCCAAGGCAGAGTCCGAGCCGTAGCTCGTTATGTCAATGAAGTGGATGGGCAGCAGGTAAGGTCCCATCATCATGAGGACCAATTCGAGGAAGACGAAAGGTATGACCCTGAACATCCGGCTCCAAGTCATGATCACAGGAGGAGATACGAACTCCGAGACCCCCAAGTAGAGGAGCTCCTCCGAAGGGTCCGGCAGTTGGAAGCGCGACCTGGAGTTCTGGAACAGCGTGGGCTCTACGGAGATAGGACCCCATTCACAAGGGAGATTGAGACACAACCTCTCCCTCCAAGGTTCAAGATGCCAACCATTCAGCAGTACAATGGGGACAGTGACCCATATGACCATCTAGACGCATTCAACGTTCAGATGGACCTGCAGACAGGAAGTCCGATGGTGAAATGCCGAGTATTCCCCGCTACATTGGGAGATATTCCAAGGACATGGTTCAAGAATCTCCCAACTCGCAGCATAGGAAGTTGGGAACAGTGCCAACAGAAGTTCGTTGGTCAGTACAGGGCACTGAGAAGGCAGCTCGCTCCATCCTGCCACCTAGCTACGATTTTTCAGCGTCAGGGTGAATCACTGAAAGAATATATCACCAGGTTTAGACGCGAGGTCGCAAATGTTGAACATCCATCAGATGAGAGCATACAGACAGCGATCTCAACTGGGCTGCGCAAGGATGGAAAGTTATACGAGAGTATTTACAAGACCCCAGTGAAGGATCTGGGAGAATTCTACGAGCGAGCTGCGAAAGAGATCAGATGGGAAGAGACCTTCGGCCCGAAAAAGCAGAATCAGAAGAACGAAGCGGGCAGTTCCAGCCAGCCAAAGAGGAGAAACAATGGCAGGAACGAAGAAGGAAGGAATAACGGCTCAAGTAATCAGATCGCCAAAAGAGCGAGGAGAGAGCCAAGATATGAACGACCTCAGCGTTGGGGTCGCCAGGAAGAATACAGCGTCCTGACGACATCACCGGACAGGATTTATGCTGCGGAGCGGAATAAGGAGGACTTCGGGAGGCCCAATCCTATAAGGGCTCCCATTCAACAAAGAGATCAGAACAAGTTCTGTGCCTATCATAATGAGGTTGGGCACAGTACCTCAGATTGCTGGGCGTTGAAGAACGCCATTGAGAAATTGATCAGGCGAGGTCGCCTGGGAGAATATGTGGCAAGACCTGCTGACCAGCGACCTCATCAACAACGACCTCAACAGCAACAGCCAACACACCATCAACAGCCTCAACGAGCTTCCGAACCAGACCACGAGCCGGCGGTAAGGACCATTTTTACCATTTATGGTGGCCCTCATATCGCAGGTGATTCCAACAGATCGCATGAGAGGTATGTCCGAGAGGCGAATCATTCTTTTCAGCTCTATGGATCCGAAGGACCTGCGAAAAGAGCAAAGCCGACCTCGGACGAGATCGTATTTACAGAAGAAGATGCTAGAGGAGTGATCTGTCCTCATAACGACGCGCTGGTTATACGAGCTAAAATTAGCAATATGGAAGTTAGGCGCATCATGATCGATACCGGAAGTTCGGTGAACGTGATGTATAGGAGTTGTTTCGACCAAATGGGGCTGCGAGAAGAGCAAATGAGACCATCCCCGGAGCCTTTATTTGGATTCACTGGAGATGCTGTGGTACCAGTGGGGCAGATTAAGTTGCCATTGACTCTGGGAGAGGCAGGTCGTCAGGCAACAACCTTGACAGACTTCTTGATAATTGACTGCCCATCAGCGTATAATGTGGTCCTCGGAAGACCTGCTATGAACGAGTTGGACATGGTTACGTCAACCAGAACTCTGACAGTGAAGTTCCCAACTCCTAATGGCATCGGATGTGTTCGAGGAGAACAACACCTAGCTCGTCGTTGCTATGAAGATGCTGTGAAGATGGGTGTAAGAGGAAAGAAGGTGAACGTGGTCTCAGGAGGCGAGCCACGAGCTATGACTGAGAAGGGAGTCAGTCACGACCTGGACCCTCGCGAGGTAGATGCAGACCAAGTTACCGGTCCAATTGAGGAGTTAGAAGATGTACCAGTCAGCGAGGTAGATCCTGAGCGATGCTTGAAGCTGGGAAGGGGATTAACTCCGGAGCTGAGAATCCAGCTCGCTGACTTCCTGAAGGCGAACTTGGACGTGTTTGCATGGAATCATGAGGACATGGTGGGAATAGATCCAGAAGTGATGTCTCACAGGCTGAATATTGATCCTCATTTCAAGCCAGTTCGTCAGAAAAGAAGAGCAATGACAGGGGAACGATACCTAGCACTAAAAGAAGAGGTAGACAAGCTTCTGGTTAACAAGTTCATCAGAGAAGCCTACTACCCGACCTGGGTTGCCAATCCTGTACTAGTAAAAAAGAAGAACGGGAAGTGGAGAACTTGCATCGACTTCACCGACCTAAACAAAGCATGCCCCAAAGATAGTTTTCCCCTGCCAAGGATAGATCAGCTCGTGGATGCTACAGCTGGTCACGAGCTCCTGAGCTTCATGGATGCATATTCGGGATATAACCAGATCCCAATGAAGCCCGAAGACGAAGAGCACACTTCGTTCATAACTGATCGGGGGTTATACTGCTACAAGGTGATGCCCTTCGGTTTAAAGAATGCTGGAGCGACCTATCAACGCTTGGTGAACATGATGTTCAAAAAACAGATTGGAAAGACCATGGAGGTCTATGTTGACGACATGCTGGTGAAATCCAGGCAGATCGGTAACCATGTTAGCGACCTGAGAGAGATGTTTCAAATTCTGAGGAGTTACCAGATGAAGTTAAATCCGCTCAAATGTGCATTTGGAGTAGCTTCAGGAAAGTTCCTGGGCTTCATGGTCAATAGTAGGGGAATTGAAGCAAACCCCGAGAAGATCAAAGCACTGATTGACATGAGGTCGCCTACCAGGGTAAAGGACGTACAGAGCCTCAATGGCCAGGTCGCAGCATTGAGTAGGTTCATTTCAAAAGCAACAGACAAGTGTGTCCCTTTCTTTGACATTCTGAAGAAAGCAAAGAGCTTCGAGTGGACTGAACAATGTGAAGTAGCCTTCCAGCAGTTGAAGGAGTATATGGGACGAGCTCCACTTCTTTCCAAGCCCAGAGAAGAAGAAAAGCTGATCTTATACTTGGGAGTGTCGGAGCAGGCTCTGAGTGCCGCCCTGGTGAGGGAAGAAGAAAAGACGCAGCTTCCGGTCTATTATGTGAGCAAACGGTTACAGGATGCTGAAACCAGATATTCGCAGATGGAGAAACTGGCTTACTGCCTGGTGATTGCGTCGAGGAAGCTGCGACCTTATTTTCAAGCTCATACCATCGAAGTCCTCACCAAGTATCCGTTGAAGCAAGTCTTGCAGAAAGCAGACACCTCAGGTCGTTTGTTGAAATGGGCAGTGGAGCTCGCACAGTTCGACATCCAATTCAAGCCAAGGACGGCTATCAAAGCCCAAGCTCTAGCGGACTTCATTGCAGAGTTTACAGGATCTGTAGATGACGAGGCTGAGTCTTCCGAAGGTCCGGCTTGGGAGCTATATGTTGATGGATCAGCCAGCGAGCAGAAGGCTGGAGCTGGAATTCTACTAATTAGTCCTGAAGGCCACAAAATCCTTTGTGCCCTAAGGTTTGGCTTTCAAGCAACAAACAACGAGGCTGAGTATGAAGCCTTGCTCGCGGGTCTACGTCTGGCTAAGGAGATGCGAGCTGAACGCTTGAAGATCTTTAGTGACTCGCAGCTCGTTGTCAGCCACGTATTGGGGGAATATCAAGCCAGAAGACCAAAAATGGCCCTCTACCTCCAGAAAGTTCACGAGCTGCTAGGTGCATTCCACAAGTACGAAATGAAACAGATCCCGCGAGCTCAGAACTCGCATGCTGATGCACTAGCTCGCCTCGCGACTACACGAGACACAGATTTCCTTGGGGCAATCCCAGTTGAGTTTCTACCAGCTCCAAGTATGGAGGAAAAGAATATGACGATGGCCATAATTGTGCAGCCTGACTCCTGGATGAGTTCGTTACTCAGCTATTTGCAGGATGGAAAGCTTCCCAGCAACAAGCTGGAAGCCCGACGTCTACGAACTAGAGCAGCCAGGTATTGCATCTATGACGATGCGCTGTACAAGAAGGGGTTCTCAGCTCCACTGCTAAGGTGTATTGATGGTCCTGAATGTGAAACAGTATTAAGACAAATACATGAAGGCCATTGCGGGAACCACGCTGGGGGGCTGTCTCTAGCTCAAAAAGCACTTCGGCAAGGCTTCTACTGGCCCACCATGAGGCAGGACGCCATCAATTTAGTAAAGAAATGCGACAAGTGTCAGAGATTTGCTCATATTCCGCGAGCTCCACCTGCTTACCTCCAACAGATGGTGAGCCCATGGCCCTTTGCTATCTGGGGGATGGATCTGATTGGACCTCTACCAATGGCTCGAGGAAGATGCAAACATGCGGTGGTCGCGGTAGATTACTTCACCAAGTGGGCGGAAGCGAAGAAGCTAGCTGAAATCTCCACAACAAAGATTGAGAAGTTTGTATGGAGCAGCATTATTTGCAGATTCGGAGTCCCACAGCAGATTATAACCGATAACGGGACCCAGTTCGCTAGTGACCAGTTTCTCAGGTTCTGCAACGACCTCAAAATCGTTAAGAGCTTCTCAGCAGTGGATCATCCACAAGCCAATGGCCAAGTTGAAGCAGTGAATAAGATCATCAAGCAGACCCTGAAGATGAAACTGGAAGCAAAGAAAGGAGCATGGGTAGATGAGCTTCAAAAAGTATTATGGTCCTACAGAACCACAGCTCGCAGCTCCACTGGCGAGACTCCATTTTCAATGGTATACGGATCGGAGGCTATGATCCCGGCTGAGTTTGAAGTCACCTCGCAAAGAAGAGCGACCTTCAATCCAAATGACAATGATCAGCTACTTGCAACAAACCTGGACCTGCTTGAAGAACACAGGGAAACGGCCAGGCTAAGGGTAGCTGTTTATCAGCAAAGAATAGCGAGGTACTACAATAAGAATGCTCGGGTTCGCGAATTCAATGAGGGAGACTTAGTCCTACGCCTCATTCTACCAGGAGCCCGCAAGCCAAGTGACGGATCCTTAGGCCCTAACTGGGAAGGACCGTATGTTGTCAAAACAACCTTGGGAAATGGAGCTTATCGCTTAGCTAATGTAAATGGGGCAGAAGTCCCCAGAGCTTGGAATGCCGAGCATCTTCGCCCTTATTATCAATAAGTTTTTCATTATTTGTAATATGGATTAATTATAAATGATAGCTCCATTCTTCCCCTGTTTTTGATTCAACTTTCCTCACCAGGCTAACGGGCTCCAAACTCAACAGTTCAAAGAACAAATGAAAGAGCCTAAAAAGCAAGTGACTAAGTATCCTTGCATAGCTCGCCTAATGAGCCTAAAAAGCAGGTGAGGTGACGATCCCTGCATAGCTCGCTACAAATGCAATGAGCCTAAAAAGCAGGTGAGGTGACGACCCCTGCGTAGCTCGCTACAAATGAAAGAGCCTAAAAAGCAAGTGACTAAGTATCCTTGCATAGCTCGCCTAATGAGCCTAAAAAGCAGGTGAGGTGACGACCCCTGCATAGCTCGCTACAAATGCAAGAGCCTAAAAAGCAGGCAATTACTTTGATTTAAAGCTCGTTGACAATCAGCTTGCAAGGAATATGGTAACTCTAAAGATGAAAGGCATGAAATATGTTATGCGCAAAAAATTAAATACATTCAAACACAGGAAGAGTAATGAAAGAAATTTCATTAAAAATGAGAACTGGCTACAAGTATAAAGCTGAAGAAATAGAAGTAAAAAAGAAAAACAAAATTTTCAGTCTCGAGCTGAAGGGCCTGGATCAGTTGAAGGTGCTTTGCGCGGAGAAGCAATGGGCTCAGCCTGGGAGGACGTACCAGGAGCATGCTCTGAAGGGATTGGACCAGCCGAGGACAAGGTGGCTTGTGATTTAAAATCTTCAATAATTTCAAGACCTATATCCCCAAAGATAGAAAAATCCATTTCTGGGTAGGACGTCCACAATGTGAAGAGAAAATCACGACCTGTTCTTTCCTCAGCCTCGTCCCTTGCATCTGCAACTTGCGTTTCCAATTCTCGAGCAGCCTGCTCCCTGAAGCCTGTTAGCTCCTCGAAGGCATTGTCTGCAAGCTGGTTAACATCCTCAGCATTTTTCTGAATGGCTTCTGCTCGCTTCTTTTCAACCTCAATTTGCTGAATGACCTCCGCCACCTGTTGCCTAAGCACCTCAGCTCGATGCTCAGCCTCCTCGGCACGCTTAGCCACGGTTGCAGCCTCCTCAGCCCGTTTGGTTGCAGCCTCCTCAGCACTCTTAGCTGCAGCTCCCATTTCATCAGCTCGTTTTTTGGCTTCCCCAGCCTGTTTTTCAGCAGCTTCAGCCCGCGCCAAGGCAGTTTCAACTTGGCGATGAAGCACTTCGACCTTTTCTTCTGCAGCTGAAGCCCTCTGCTCGTCCAATTCAGCTCGCTGCTCGGACTGCCTCAGGTCCTCTTTCACCTTGAGAAGCTCGTCTCTTAGCATGATATGCTCGTGTTCCATCTTCTTTAGAGCTTCCTCAAAGGCTTGACTTGCAGCGTTCGCCTTAGCAATCTGAGCTTCCTGACCTTCTATTCTACCCGTGGTCAAGCGAGCTATATCGTCCTTGGCCTCCTCCAGCTCGTCTTCCAGTTTCCTTACGGCATCATTTGTAGCCCTTGTCTGCCTTCTCCGCTTCATCGCGCCAAGAGCACCCTGAAAATATTATAAGTTAGCAGCCGAAAAAGAAAAGAGGACGGCATAAAAGGGAAAATGACCTACTAGCATGGAATGGCGAGCTACGAACTCATCCAGATCCTCGCCCCTAAGATATTTATTCTCCAAGACATTTGTGTGGTTAAGCATGATCGTATCCCAGTGGTCAAGGAAAGAGGTCAGATATCTTCCCCCAGACCCGACCTCAACAGTTGGTTTTGTTGGCGAGGGGGTCCTCTCAGCTTCAGGGATATCGCGTTCGCCGTCCCAAGTAGCAGTAGGCCGTACGTGAACGGTGCGTTTAGTTCCCCTTTTGCTGGGGCCAGCTTGGGCTTCCTGCGAAGCAACTTGGGGTGGAACATCACCTTTACCAGGCAGCGAGCTAGAGGCTGGAGTTGACTGAAGACCAGAGGAGCCAGCAATAGGAGGCACTTTGCTGGGAGCAGCGAGGGAAGGAGCAGCGACCTGTTTCTCAGCAGCCATAGGCGCTTTACTGGAAGCAGCGACCACGGGAGCCTGGTCCTCGGCAGATGATTTCGAGCGTTTTGAAGGGGCCGCTGGAGTGGCTAAGGCCTCAGCAGGCCGTTTCGCTGAAAGAGTCGAGGAGGCGGGAGATGTAGTAGGCCGCTCGGGAGGAGGAGATTTCATAAGAGAAAGTTTCCTCCTGTTGGCTGGAAGTTTTGTAGAAGAAGGAACAGGGGCTGGAACACGAGCTGGGAATGGCAGCGAAACCCCTGGGGTTGATGTGTGATGTGGAGAAGAGGATGAGTCGACTTGTACAACAGGGGCTGCAGGGATTGGGTCTGATTCTGTCCGAGCTGAAGTAGGAACGGAAGAAGAAGTCTTTTTGGATGCACCCTTTGAAGAGGTGCGAGTTGAAGACGTTTTCGCCTTTGTTGGAGTGCGAGCTGATGATGATTTTGCTTTCGACGAAGCGCGAACAGGAGCGTCTCGGGTAAAAGCTTCCCGAGCTGGAGAAGGTGAGCGAGTGTCACCCGTTGATGAGGAAGAGACTGGTTGTGGAGGTCGGGAGGCAGACGCATCCTGAACTGGAACCTCAAAAACAGAAGGAAGTCTAGGCCTGTCACTCATCTTGCCTATATCTTCCTCAGCTCGCAGAAGAAGGGATTCCTTAGAAGGAGCAAGGCTGTAAGCTTTAAGAATAGCATCATCAAATTTGCTGCTGATACCCGCCTCCTCCGATTTGGCGAGCTGGTCAAGAGCTCGTTCCTCCCCGCCACTGAGGGGTGTTTCGTCCATTTTCAGTGCTGCACAGCAAATGATCAAAAAATGATAGTAATGAAGATACAAAACGAAATCAGCTCGCTTTAATTTTCTTATGAATACCTGGCTTCAGGACGAAGCTGAAGTTGCGGAGATCTGCAAGAGATGGGCACGAGATATAAAACCAGCTCGTTTTGTACGGCCCGACGTTGGATTTGCCTTTCGCTTCTCCTTTGGGCAAAAGGTCTTTATATGGAGACTGACGGGCTGTGAGATAGTAAATACCGTCTGGTTTCTCTCCTTCTCCCGCGCTCAGGGCCTTGAAGGAGTAGAACTGCTGAATGATCCTCGGTGTAGGGGCGTGAAGGCCGTTTCTAAGGAAGGCCACAGCCAGCGAGGTCAGCTGCGTATAAGAGTTTGGAGTCAACTGAAATGGCGCGAGCTGGACCTTGTTAAGGAATGTGATCAAGTACGGTGGAACGGGGAACCGCAACCCCTGCTCGAGATGCTGAGTGCTAACGGCGATGAATCCCCTGGGCGGATAACACGCATGATTGTTTGAATCAGGTAATATTATGCGGCAACCAAAAGGGATGTGGAACTGCTTGACAAGTCCTTCCACTTCAGGACGTTTCAGCGATGTGGAATGATGAGCAAGTGCATCACGAGCTGCTCTCCCTTGAATAGCATGTTTGCGAGCTGCATCATGATCGCGAGCTGCGCTACTTGGAACATTTCCTTTGCGAGTTCCGCTTGAAGACATCTGAACGAGTTAAAAACCAGATTGAATCAGAAGAAGAAACGTCATAACTCAAAATAATGAAGGTGCAACAATGGTGGTGAAATTGAATAAACTGAGAGCAGAAAGTTTGTCTTACCTTGAACTGTTGAAGAGATGGAAAACGACGAGTAAGGATGCTGATTTCGTGAAAAGGCAGTAGGTCCTGATTGCTGGAAAGCTTGAATACTTGTTTACTTTAGAAGAAAATGACAGATGAAAGAAGAAAATGAAAAGGGACCATCGATTTATATAGACAAGCAAGCGTGCGCCCCAACTGTCAGATCTTTGAAAAATATAACCGTCATAAATCTGATGGTGCAGCGTGAAGCACGGTTTTGGCAATCATGCAGGCGTCAGTTGAAGGACGTGCGCATTAAATATGCGTGTAAAGGACGTGCAGACGTCGTTTCAGTTACCACCTGCATGATCGCCACGTGTCGCAACTGAAAAGGTGGAATTTGAAAGTGCACAGAGGCAGTTACAAAAGTAAGCGTGTCAAGGAAACCAACTTTTACCAGTAATTCAAGCTCCCAGCTCGCTGAAGCGAACTAAGAGCTGGGGGGCTAATGTTATACGTATTTTTTGGACTCATTAATTGGGCTGGTAAAAGTCCAATTTAAGCCCATTTCAGGCCCAGAGGGGTCAACCCAGTCAAAGCCCATCTGACAAGGCCCAGTATTGACTTTAAGCCCAGCAAGTTCCCCAGTTTGTTTAAAGAGATTTTTTCCAGCTGGCATCAACAGACTTATAAACACAGCCAGGTCGCAGTTCGCCGCTTGCGCAGCTCGTCTCTCAGCGAGCTCGAGCTCGAAGATCACCATGACATGTCAGCTCGCTCAGACGCGTAATAAGTACAGTATCTTCCAGAAAAGGCAGTTACCAAGTTCTACCATGATTCTCTCTCCGAATATGGAAATTACCCAGTCAAATCGTGATTCCCTCATCAAATATGGAGATCTAATCAAAATCAAATTCAAATCAACCTTATGTTAAGATAATTATAGTAATTTCCTGATATTATCTAAATATATTAGGAAGTATAATTAATTCATAATTCTTTTCCTTATTTTTCCCAATTGTTTAGGGAATATAATTAATTCAGGATTCTCTTCCTGATTTGCTACAACCAGAATTGTAACACCTATTTCCCTATAAATAGGGATTAAGATCATTGTAAACAAAAGGAGAGAATCATCAATAATATACTGTCACTCTGCAGAATTTAAGAGACAGACAGTCGTGGACGTAGGCCAATTATTGCCGAACCACGTAAAAGCTCCGTGTTCCTCGTTTGATCATCTGTTTCTGTCTTTGTCTTTTCTTGGTATTTGTGCTTTCTCACATTGATTGCAGGTATTGGGTATTGATTACTCGTCGACTGAATTCCAACGTCGACAGAACTAATGCTCAAACCTTATCTCTATGAGACAGAGATGGGAGAATGGTGTTAATTACATCACCCACAAACGAGTAGAAACCTCCCATACTCATTTTTTTTTCATTTATAATATTTAAAATTATTTTAATAATTTTATTTTTGCTTTTTTCGGCCTCACTTACTCACATAGCCTTAGTTAATTTTTCGGATCTGGATCTTCTCTTAACCAGTGTTTTTTCCTAATCATTTTAAAGCATGTGATTTGTTTTTGCTAATGTAAAAGTGAAACACAATCAAATTTCAATCATTTATTAATTATTCTATTTATATGTCATGAGATTAGGTTACCATAAAAAACTTATAAGAAAGAATCTGAATTTTATTTTTTTATGTTGGTTTATACGTATATATTAAACAAGTTCAATGACTCCCTCACCTTTGTTTGAAATCGCTTCTCTGCATTTCATCTGTATCTTCACACACAATCCTCATCACCATAATCATGAAAAATTAGCTGCCAATCAATTAGTTTGATCTGATGTCTTTTTATGCTAAAACATTCAGATGTTACAAAATGATTATTTTTGCCACAAAGGTTACAGTAAACAGATATTAATAACATTTTTAAGGATAAACCTCAATGATAGACTTCAACTCACAAGTGGGTGTAATTTTGTAGTGACTAAAACCAGAATCCAAAAAGATCTCCTCCCAATCTTTCTCATTTCTTTCTCTGCCACTGCAGACAATCATCATTATCATGTCCATAAAGAGCTTGTTATGGGCTATATCATCTTCATCTTTCTTGTCATTAACAACCATATCTATGATAATCACCTTTCCTCCTTTATCTTTGCTTGCTATAGCTTCTCTGCAATGCTTCAATATCTTCACACACTCCTCATCGCTCCAATTATGCAAAACATACTGCAAAATTGATCATTTTCAGCATCAAACAAAAGTATAGCAATATTCTTTTTGATAACTTGTCCTTTTTAGTAGAAATTATTATATCAGTATTGTTATAATTTTAAAAATGTCATAAATTCACACAAGACCATAGTGACTTTTGTTAAAATTAGGATGTACTTGATAAACAATAACCGATTGTGCAGCAATGAAGAAGAAAGAAGGAAATTCATACCTTGATGACAATTGCATCAGCAGAAGGAATAGATTGAAACATGTCACCTCCAACAAACCTCAAGTTTTTAGTCTCTGGCAGGTTAGCAACAACATGTGGGAGATCCAAGACTGCACATTTCAAGTCAGGAAATGCCTCAGAAATGGTTCTAGCGAAGGTTCCTGTGCTACCCCCCACGTCAACCAAAGAAGTCAATCCCTCAAAAATTTCCTTATGATCTTCAATAGCCATGCTTGTGACCTCAGAATCTGTGGCGATTAATTCACTCAACTTATTGACAAACTCTGGATTTTGCTTCCCATAATCCCAAAAATTCATTCCATGTGTATTCTCAAATGGGGTGAGCTCATTTCCCTGAAACCAACCTGCCAAAGAATACCATGGATTCACCAGCACAGGATCTAACAGTGCTGAAACAACAGAAGAGAAGTTGGCGGTGGCATCCTTTTTGACCAGGAACTTGGAAAATTTTGTGAGTACATACCCTTCTTGTTCTTGGTTTTCATGCACTTTGGTTGTAGAAAAGATACTTGAATGCACCAATATGTACATGAGCCGCTGCAGAGAAGTTGTTTTTGTTGGGGGAATTTGCAGAGCTGAGGCCAACTCTGTAAGGGTGATGGGTTGCTTGTGGTTGTGGATTATATCAGGAATGCCTAATTCAACTGCAGATTTTAGTGCCATGGAATCTATGAAGTGACATACATGCCCGTACATCCAAGAGTGAGCTTCTAGCAGCTCTCTTGATCCATGATCTTTACTAAAATCCATCTTGTGCAATGGATGGCTGGCTTATTTTTTTTGCACAATTTTGCATTTGCAGGTTCTGCTTTCTTGTGGACAATTCAAGTTGAAAACTTACGGTGCGTTTACTTCACTTTGAGGAATCAGAATAGGAAACAGAATGATCTAAAATTAGAATGATATATCAGAATCAAAATAAGTTATTTACTTCAACTGTCTAAATTTGAAATCGGAATCAACAGTATTCCCATTAAACTGTTTATTTTACTTTGGAATCGAAATTGATTAATTATAAGTTATAAAAATATCCTTAATTAAAATTATGGATTAATTATAATAGTGTGCAGTTTTTTATTATAATATGTAGATAAAAAAAATTGTATATTATAATAAAAAACTGTATATTATTTTAATAGTCCACTAACGTAATGTGCAATTTTTTATTATAATATATATATTTTTTAATATCATATAAAAAACTACATATTATAATAGAAAAAAAACCTTATATTATTTTAATAGTTCATTATGATAATTAAGAAATTGATGATGAAAAATCAATGTTATGCAGTTTTTTATTATAATATGCAATTTTTTTTTAATATCAAATAAATTAGTTTTTTTTTTAATTTTTTTTTTAAAGAAGAGTATAAAAGATTTTTTATGTTGATAAAAAGAATGAGAATGAAATTTCTAAGTGGAGTGGAGGGAATGAGATTCTCATTCCACAACTTTAAATTGATATGGGGTCCACATTTTCATTCCTGTTACAGAATGAATTTTAAACAATTAAACACTATCAATCAATCTCATTATTTATTCTCATTCCCCAATCCATAAAGTAAACACACCATTATTTACAGAAGAAATTAATCTCAACTCCTCATGTAGAATGATGGTTGTATAATAATGAGCCACAAAGACAAAGACTAGTGTCTTTTTTAAATATAATAATGATTAAATATCTTTTAAGATCTAGATTATCTTTTAAATTAACATAATCTTGCCTTATTAGTCTGAAAGAAAATTTTATTCAACAAGTGCTTCTGTGTTTGCTAATTACAAGTGTGACAGACACTAAACGGTAGAAAATATCTAGGCAGCCCAGAGGAGGACACCCAAAAGTCAAGATCGAATGTAGAAAAAATATCTATCCAACAACCATCTTTGATTGTTACTGGTTAATTAGAGTGTTGATTATTTGGTTACAAATTAAAAATACCTTTTAGATCATGTAAATCGTTTGATTGTTTCATTTTTTAAAAGAGTTTTTGTGTAATTAATTTATTAAAAAGGACATATAAGAATTATGATTGAATAGATATAAAATTAACTTTAATTAATAAAACATTAAAACATTTTTTTTGACATTTTAATATCATTAAAAAAACCTCAAAAAAATCTATACGGAAAAATTTAAATTTTGCAGTTACCTTAGTCAACGGAAAATAATTTAAAAACTCATCTAAAAGCTTTATTGAAGTGACAATTAAAATTAAAAAAAATGAAAAAAGATTTTATGAATCCTTAAAAATGGTCTTTTAAGTAATAAATAAGCTCTATTAAATGTACAAGAAGGAGTAAATCTCAAAAAAAAAAAAAAAAAAGTACAAGAAGGAGTGTGTTTTTTTGGTACAATAACTGTATTTGGGATAAACCTAAGGTACAACAAGGAGTGTGTTTAGCAAGACTTTTTTATATCTTTTTTAATGGTAAAAACATTATTAATTTTTTCTTTGATTGTTTGATATCAACTCGAGGTGAGTTTTTAAATATTAAAATATCTATTTTATACCGACAATAATAAGCTCAAATTTGAACTTCTTTCATTTTAAGCTTTTTCTATAAAGACTTAAATTTTATTAAGTACCCTTATTTAATCTAATAAATTTCAAGATATTTCTTCCACATATAAGACTTGATTGCATTTCTTAAACATCTTTGTATAATTTATCGAACTTTCTATCATTTTGAAAATACATAACCAAACAATGTTAGACTTTTTGTTAAAACTTCTATTATATGAAAACTCTACTCTAAATGATTTATTTGTAAAAGTTCTACATAAAAAATATATATATTAAACACATGTTGGAATAGATTTATTTATTTATTTATTTTTGTGCTTTTGTTTTTTGGAACGAATCTCACAAGTGGTTTTCCACCAGATTTAGTGTTCGTTTAATCCAATTTATCTACTAACCAATAATACTTTTTTAGTGCCTCAAACTCTTTTTTTTTTAATGTTTTTGTGTCGTTTGATTATCATTCCAATAGAGTTTTTGGGTAATTAAAAAAACTAACAAAGGTTTACTTGGAGAAACTCAAATTTTGAGTTTTTTCAAGTGGATCTTTTTGAGTTTCTATTTCAAAAAATTAAAATATTTAATATTACCTTATTTTATTTTGTTACTATCTTTATACTCTTATAATCTTAATACACTTTCTTTAAAAACACAAACACATACTTCCCACTTTTATTCAAGATTTGTTTCATAAAAATATTTGAGAATTGTGCTTTTCAGATGGGAACAAAAAGGGTTCAGGATGTTGTGGGCACTCTACAGGGGATCAAGGTATAGGTCATTAATACTCCAAACCTTCTACCTTCTTGGTCTGATCAATGCCAAACCGAGAAGATTCTGTACTTTGTGAAGCGTTTCATCAAGAACACACCCCCTGATATTGGCCAAGAACAAACACAAAACTACACAACTTGAAACAATGAAAATATTTGTTCATATGTGTAGTCCCAATTTGAAGAAAAGTAGTGTTACAGATACATTGAGATTGGTATCTAGTTTTTGACTATTCGTAGAACTCTTCTTTGCTTGACCTTACTTAATTGAATTTGATCCTACCAACTAAAGACGGTAGAATCAACAAAACTATAATTCACATGATTCATCGTATTCATTGCTCATTTAATCATTCATGTTCCAAAAGCTGATGAACTTAAGAATAGGAATGGAGATCCTTGCATATACAAAATATTTCCTATTTGTTGGACTATTAAGCATAAATAATAGGACATAATTCCTATAACAACCAACATGTAAAAGACTAATGTAGAGGCGGTCAAAACAAATGATTATAATATGATGGTTTAAGTGAATGATCAAATTAAAAATTGTAATGTAGTTAATGTCAAACGCATTATTAATGTTAAAACTCAACTAGTAAATCGTAAAGTTTTATGACTTAAAAGAAGTACAGAAATGCAACTTCATATAAACCTTTTGTTAAATATCTAATTTTTATCTATCATGTATCTTCAATCGTCTAAATAGATATATAAAAAATCTCAAATCCAATGAGAAACTCTCAAAAGTGCTATAAGTTAGGCTCAACAGCTGTCCTGTCAACTTGTTTGTAATTTTCTATTTGCAATCACAATGGAGAAGGCTGAAAGCTAAACTTCTACAAATTGTTTTTGTAGGTAACAACTACCATTTTCATCAAAAAAAAAAAAAAAAAAACAATACAGCATCATAAGAATCCCCGAATTGTGTACAAAAAAGGCGAGATTGATGGCCGTGTTGGTGCCTTCAGTTTTGACTGTGCCAATGCCCTGTGGAGGTATGACAGTGCAACTGCAGTAGTGGAAGAACTGCAAGTGGATAAGGAGGCACAATACTTCTATCTCTAACATATTTTTTGATAAATTTATAATTTAAAAATACTTTTAAAATAATATAATTAAATATTTTATAATATAAAAAAAAATTTAATTGATAACTAAATAATCAAATCACTTCCTTTTAAAATATCTATTTTTAAAAGATCTATTTAAAAAAGTTGTATAAAATAGAATCTAAGAATCCAGATGGAGAAAATGCTTTTGGGCCCATCGAGCCTATCTTGAAAGAGCGGCTTCTTTGGGTCGAAATCCACTTTGCGCAACAGCAGTTCCCCACTTCTCTCCTTCTTTGACCTTTCAGCTTTCAACATTCAACTCAAAACCATCCAATCAGATCGGAGTCAACCAAAACCAAACCAGCCAATGAAAATCATACAACTCAGATCCACGTCAGCCAAAACCCATTTCAACAACCGAACCCTGAAGTTTCCATGAATCAACCAACAGCATTTTCCCATTGAACAAGAGAATCCAGCTTCAGTTGAAACACCCCACTCATGCACCTTGACCTTGTCCATCAAGAAACCCATCCAACCAACAACTCCAAAAATTCCAACTTTTTCTAGTTCTCAGAGACCAAACATCGAACACCTGGTGATCATTGTACAAATTTTGAAAAACCACCAATGGTTTTACCAGTATTGAAGCTAGGAACTCTAGCTTTGAAGACATTGAGCAAACCGCTGGCTGCTAAGCTCAAACAACAGGCAGCTATCCATCCTAGATTTCGACAATTAATCATCAATATTGCCCAGGTGAGTCTACATTTTTTTATTTATTTATTTTTTATTTTAATTTGCAATCACAAATGCAAGTTCTGGGTTGGTTGTTTATTGTCTCAAGTTTGATGGGTTTGATTTAGAATTATCTGGGATTGGATTTTTTTTTTCTTTCAATGTGGATTAGATATGGTGTTAGACAATTTTGGTAGCTTCATTTTTGTTTTCGTTTGTGTTTGGTCTGCCTCATTGGTTTGATTTGAATTATATGAGCTATTTGACCTCCAGTTAATAGGTTTAATTGTGTTTTGTTCTTTTAGTGAGATATATGAAGCAACATTTCCGTTGTATTTATTGTATAGACATGAAAGTTATTGCAATTTTTCAATCATGTTTTAAGTTATGCTGTCATTGTAATCTGGAACAGGTATGTCCACTAATATGCTCAGTTGCTTTATATTTTAAGTTATTTATTCTGATGTATGATATTTTATGTATGAGACGTAGATTTAGTAGAAAGCAAGGATAGCTTGTTAACATTTCATAGGTGTATGTAGCATAATTTGTGAGGTCTAGAGACTCCAGAGGATTAGAATCTATTGCAAAATGTATGTGCCTTTGGGATTGTTTTGATGACAGGAAGGACAAACAGATATCTAGAAGTAGCAAACTTGTTTATGGTTTAATACCTGTGTTTTAATTGTCACAAAAAGAGCTAGTTTTTAGCTGTTTCTGTTAATTACTATGCAAATGATAATTCAGAGAATTGTATCTTTGAAAAGTTACTATCAGTTTCGTCACCGCTCGTAGTGTATGTATTTATATTCCATAAATTCTTGCTGACTTCAGACATTTCCTTCTTCATTCAAAGGTTTCCCTTTGCCTTGAGAGTTACTTGTGCAAACTCATCTGTTTGAGTTTGGTTTCTAATATTCTGCAACACAATTTTGCATGCATATGTTCTATGAAGTGTGAATTGTGATATTTACAAATATAACTGTTTTAGAGCTGGCTTATCAGATATTTATTATTTGTTGTTTGTAAATTAAGTTATTAGATTCTGATGTAGAAATTATCACTGATTATTGGGATCAGGCAAATCATCGAACATCGACAAGAATGCAAAGACGAATCCATAGTCACGCAACTGATGTTGAGATACGTCCTTTGAATGAAGAGAAAGCCGTTCAGGCTGCCGTAGACCTTATTGGAGAAATCTTTATCTTTACGGTAGTA
Source organism: Litchi chinensis (assembly GCA_019925255.1). Lineage (NCBI taxonomy): Eukaryota > Viridiplantae > Streptophyta > Magnoliopsida > Sapindales > Sapindaceae > Litchi > Litchi chinensis. The sequence continues at coordinate 21,453,907 of CM034469.1, read as the reverse complement.
TATCTATGTACACTTATTGATTCTTGCAGTAATAAGTTAAAATTTCTATTTTCCCATGTCTAACTGCTGTGTGTTGACACATGTCAAAACGAAAAGAAGGGAAGAATTAAGTAACGAAATGTATTGAAGACACGTCTTTAGGTTTTTGTACTTTATGTGTCTGTTTGTTTTAGTGGAGAGGGGGGGAGGGGGGGGTGGGGGTTGGTGTGTTGCTGTTTGTGCTGTAGCCTGAACACGTACAATTGGGCATGTTACTAAGTTGGATTATTCTAGTAATGCAAGGATTCAGGTGGATGACATTAACTTTTGAACATACATTTTTAGTTGAGTCATCCGATTTAATAATAAGAATTATACACATTATACCTAAATTACCTTCCTTCCCATTACCTTAAATCTGATCATTTTATCAGGCCAAAAAGGATAAAGGAGTTAAATTATTTCTTACCAAAGTGTTGCATATCTATTTGAATGTGAGTGACTGGGTGTGGTCTTTTCTGCTGTCATTTAGTTTGGTGCTAACTAGCAAAAACTCTTTCCTTTTGATTTGATGAGAAGAAAGAATTGCACACTTTATAGTTGAGATTATTTCTCATGTGTGCTAAACTTAATGTGTGATTCTCTCTCTTTCTCTCTCTCTCCCTCTCTTATTATATACACAAACACGCAGCATATAAGTATATATTTAACTTCTATAGTCCTATGTATGTATAACACCAATTCCCCCTTTCTTCCCCCCAGTTGCACTCAATATCCAATAAAAATGTCAGAAAGGATGTATTTATGGCATTCACTCTTATGAGGAAATCTGGTAGATATTTTAGGTCCTTGTAGTTGTAGGAGCATAATAATGACTGCAAACTGAACCTGCATTACACTTCCATTTTTCTGTCTTTGAGTACAAGGTGAACAGACAAATAACTTCATTTTGCTTCTCATTAAACTAATTATTCGACCCCAGTGTATCATACACTCTGACTGATGCTCCTGAGAGGTGGGCTAGCTAATTGCTATAACCATGAAGCTGTTCTGTCCTTAAGTAAGATTAATGAGGCAATGAAATTTATCACTAGTTTGAGCAGTGTGTCTAACATTCGACATGTGGTCTTGTTTATATGACATGAGAAAATGATATTCCAATATTTATTCCATCCAAAAACAATTGAGATGATTATTGTGATTACTTAGATGTCTTCTGTATGTGTAGGTTGCGGGTGCTATTGTGATCTTTGAGGTACAAAGAAGTTCCAGATCAGAGGCCAGAAAGGAAGAAATTCGCAAGAAAGAACTGGAGGTATAATACGTATAAAATTTTCTCTATTTATCCTTGTGGTTCTTTCTTTCTTTTGGAAACTTGACTTGCTATTGTTTCATTTAGTTTCATGGTACAGACACAGAAGAATTTTTCACAAATTTACTGAATGTCATGTCATTTTACCTGGTTACGTACTTAAGTTCTACATATCTTGAATAGATGAAAAAAAAAGTTGTTAACAGATATGAAGCCCGCCAGTTTCTCTTCTATTGTCTAAGATTTATTTCTTTCGTTATTAAAGCTAAATCTTAGAATTAGGCTCACTTGTGTAACATTTTATTTTATATTAACATTATCATAATACCTCAAAAAAAAAAAATAAAAATCAGAGACTGTTTAATAAATGTATAAAACCAGTAGCTGTAATGCATGTCCTTTTTTTTTTTATATAAATTATGAATGGTAGTTCCTCATTGAAATAGACATAGATATTATAAAAACGAATGATTCTGCTGCTCTAGTTAGTTCTAACAAAAATAAGCATTATCACTAAACTTTTGGGTTTTGAATCATTTTATTATTATTTGGACAGTTGGCATTATTTGCTTGAGAAAATTGTGTGCATGTACTAGCTTTGTTGTCATATAAAATAGTATTCGTAGAAATGACCAGTGACTGTCCAAATGATAAAGGCGCCTCTGTACAGAGATATTGCGTGTCATGTTTATCACCTGAGAAAACCTGATAAGCACTTTATGAAGAAAGTGGAGCTGTGATTGAGATTTTTTTTCTTTTAGCATAAATAGAACTTTATGATTGGAAAATTAAGGGTGTTTTAGTCAACAGGATTCTTAAATGCTTCGCCGAAAATTAAGATTCTTCAGATTAGACTTGTTTAATTTTAGAAGAATAAGTTCTCATGTTCCCCACTTCTTTTGTCTCTACTTTTGCTTTCTAGGGGTGGTGCTGCAAAACTCCACCTTCTCAATTACATTACTTCTGCACGAAGAAATTTTTGAGATATTGAATCCCTATTGACAAGGTCTGTGATGGGAAGTCCTTTATTCTTTTGGAAGAAATCTTGTTATCTTGAAATTAAATAAAGTAATTTCACTAAACATTGATATGTAACTCCACATCTCACTGGTATAACTTTGTGTTTGCAAATAAATGATGCGCTATAATGTAATTGGCATGGAAAGAGGGCCATTTGCATCTCAATATATTTTTGAAGTGGAACATTAATGATATATTGTAATATATCTATTCTCTCTTTCAGGTACTAAGAGAAAGAGATGACAATTTAGCCAGAGAAGTGGAACTTTTGCAGCAAAAGCTTGAAGAATTGGGGCAGCTTGCTAAGGCACGAGGCCTCAGTGGCGTTTTCAACTTCAGACATGCAAATGCACAGGATGAAAAGTTGGCTAAACCGACTTGATTGAATCACAACATTTGGCAGATAAATTAATTTGGAAAGTTCATTTCTAATTTTTCTGAAAAAGTTCTCCCAGCATTGCATTCGTTACACTTTTTGGTCATTTCTGTTTTCACCTTCTCAATTCATATAAACAATATATCAAAATTGAGGTTTTGGTCATATTGCTGGAAAATAATAAAATGTACAGAATGTACAGAGATTGTTAAATGAGGTACATTCAGTTATTGTGGCAGTGATTATATGCAATGGTTGTCAAAGTGATGCATCATAAAATAATATGAAGACTTTGTGGCACGGCATGTCCCAGTGGAAGTCAACTTTGAATGACACTCTCACACGCAAAATCAGATGTTCCTGTGAGCGCTATGGGTGGACTGGCTATCACTAACACGTCTATCTTCCTCTGCCCAACATAATCATGCTAGCGCGGACACTAGCAAAAAGTGTTGTAGGTTTCGTGGTCATTTTGCTTTTTATAAAGATTTAGGAGGATAAGTACTAGGCTTGATTTTCAGAGTCTCACTAATTATTTTGTATGGCACTGGTCCTTATCTAGTGGTAGAGGGGTAGGGAAATGTTGATCCTACTTTTTTGACTAAATGAAACAGTACTTTTCAATTCAAATAATTTTAGCTTACAACTTCTCTGCTAATTCTTGTTTTTCCGATATGAGTCCTGTTATTGTGATTTGTAAAGACATAGATCAAGATCAAGACCAAGACGATTCTTCGAATCACCAGAACTGTTGTGCTACATTTTCCGTGACCCTTGAGAACTTGAAAACGGTATGCTCCAACCTGTTGTCCTTGTCAATAATTTTTGAGAATGTTCTCTATAAGTCGGTTATTTGATACTTTATAAGGATGACAGATGATTGCTGATCATACCCTTTGTTGATAAAGATTTAAGGATTAGGAAAAAAAATATATTAAAATTTATGACCAAAGGTATAAAGTTTATCTTTTCAGATTTGTAATTTCCATATGATTCTTTTTTTGTTCTAGGGAGCAAACCGAATCTCCTGGATTTCATTTCATGTTGTTGATCCCAAACCCGAATAATGGTTATCAGCAAAATATCGCTTTGATCTCTGACTCCAACTGTTACGAGGGACTAAGTCTTAGAATTAGGATAATATGATATTTTAGGACTTGATATAAAATTTTAGTTAATGTTTTTGACATGAAATTCATACCATTTATAACAAGCAGTCAATAAAGTACAAATCTTTTTTTTTTTTGAATGTATAGTCAACGAGGACGAATCCAAGATACAACCAGAATCAAAAAGATTTATACACATTGAATGTACGGCTCGGATAGAGATGGAAGAATGAACCGACATATGGGTGGGAGGATTGTCCTCACAGAGGAGGGAGGAAGAGAACACTACCTGTATTATTATTATTATTATTATTATTACTATTCTTAATTATTATTATTATATATATGAATGATTATTTTTAAATTTGGCGGGTTGGGTGTTGAAACCCATGCCAACACACAAGGGAGACATGGGGGCTGCTGGCGCCGAATGACAATAAAATACAAATCTTGTTGTCACATCTTTTACTATGATCAAATGTGAAAAGCTCTTTCAAAAGTTAAATGGAGCTCATCAACACAAACAAAAGATGCTGATTTATCTTCAATAGTGATCATTCTTGGTATATAACACACTACCCTTTAAGGTTCTTTGATCACAAAGAGGCATCAAGATAGGAATCTTGTGGATGGTAGTGGAAGTGCTCTTTATACCTTTCTTGCCCAACTAATCTTTCACTTTTTTCACCCCTACAAAAAGGGATTGCCATCTTATTTTTCTTTTTGTTGTGAGAAAAAAATAAAAGGATCTTTATACTTAGGTTTTGGCCTTTATCCGATTATGTACCTATGTTGTTTTTTAAGTGATCAATTATTATTCACCATGGCAACATTCAATGCCAACGGTTGGTTTATAATAGAAAAGTTGTGAGTGTTCATTTTGTTAAAGCAAAATTTGACTAAAATGACTAGAGCAAGGTCCAATGAACTACTTACTTGCTCTATCTGTTTTTCCATTTTCATTTGATGCAAATCCATATTTGATTGAACCAATAATCAATCACTTGAATTTGATAGATAAATCAAAATGTAATTGTTATTTTTACCATAAATTTATTAAGGAAAATTTCAAGGTTCTTTCACGAGTTATGAAATTCAGCTGTCTAAACAATCCATACAATTCTTATTTTCCTGTTTCGTGCTGTTAGTCTAATTTGACTTGTTACAAAAAGCTGAAACCTATCATCTTTAAGGATTTTAGTGACCACCGCCATTTGGTGGCAAAGAATGCTGATTCAATCCAATAATGTCTTTTGTTCAAGTCGCCCCCATCCTAAATGATATCTTATAAAAAGGACTTTTTATGAATGGTCCTTAATTTAATGTGAGGTTCAATTCTTAGTAGGTACTTATATTTGTATATATTGTTGATCTCAACAAGGTTTTTATTTTTATGTTCTTTCATATTGTAAGAGTAGATTGTCAAGTCCTAAGGCCATCTCCAACCAATGCACCAAAATGTGGACACCAATTTGAGTGTCCCAAAGCAAATTTTTGATGTTAATTAATAGTGTAACACCAAATTTGGTGTTGCACTATTTATAACACCAAATTTTATGTTAATTTAAAATTTAATTTAATCAAAAATATATATTAAATTATTATAAAAAATATATATCATTTAAAATATTTTGTTGAGATCTTTAAAATGAGTATAATATTGAATATGTTTAATATGTTTTTAAAATTTTAATATATATTGATTAAATAATTATATATAGAATATTCTTTAAAGATGCAATTTATACTAATTTAATGTAAAACACATTGGAGTATAAAAAAATTTGGTATAAGAAAATTTGATGTACACATCAAAGTGGTGTGAAATTTGGTGTCCATACATTGAAGATGGCCTAAGGGCATCTCCAATGAACACACATGTGCACCATTTTGGTGCAGTTTTGTGCTCCAATGCTGACACCAAAGTTATGGTCCCGAGAAAATTTTTTGGTGTTAATGAATAGTGTAACACCAAATTTGGTGTTGCACTGTTCATGACACCAAATTTGGTATTCAACTATAAATTAGTTTAATTAAAAATATATCTATTAAATTATTATAAAAAAATTATATCATTTGAAATATTTTGTTGAGATCTTTAAAATGAATATAATATTGAATATATTTTAATATATGTTTAAATCTTTAATATATAGTGGTTAAAGAATTATATATAGAATATTCTTTAAAGATACAATTTACACCAATTTGGTGTTATATACATTTGAGTAAAAAAAAAATTGGTGTAAGAAAATTTGATGTTGACATCAAAATGGTGTAAAATTTGATGTTACACGTTGGAGATAATTTAATAAACTTATTAATTATACAATGCTTGAGAGCCACTTAGATTTCACAAGTCATAACTCTAGATTGCACCCCCGCGCCGAGGGAGTGGATATTTCTACAAAAGTGTATCAACAAGTCACCATAGACCTTTAGATTTCTTTTTCATATCGTGAGAGTATATAAATCTATGGGCAACACATTTACAACAGTGTATCAACAAGTCACGTTAGACCTTTACATTTTCATTTTATTATTTTTTACATGTTGTGAGAGTACATAAATCTGTGGGTAACCCATGTAGTGGTGATATTGCAGGTTTCTCTCCCATGTTCTATTTACACACGTGGTTTTGCTCTTGACAACTTTGTTTCCCATGTTGTAGGATTCAATAAGTCTTGACAAACCCTTATATTTCATAAGTCCCAACAAAACCTTAGATTTCTCTTCCATATTCTGAGAGTACATAAATTTATAGGGCAACACATATTGTGGTAATTTGGAAGCTTTCTCTCACTTGTGTTGTTTACACATATGTGGTTTTGATGTTGACAACTTTCTTTCCCGTATTATAGAATTTGATAAGTCTCAATACACTTTTAGATTTCGTAAGTCTCAACAAATCTCAAATTTCATGAGTCTAAATAAATTCTAGATTTTTTCGCGTAGTGGGAGTAGATAGATTTTGGTAGATCTTTGATTATTTCGATGTCAATTTTTTTTTTTTTAAATAAAGACTTTGAGTAAGGTTTCAGAAAAAAAAAATTCAATGTACAAATTTTGTAAAAAAAAAAAAGACTCAATATAATTTCTATAGAAAGAAAAAACTCAAAGTAAACATTCGATTTCATTTTAAAGGTTAATCAATATCCATAACTTATTCAATTATTGACTAATAGCTTAATTAATTTATTTTTTTCTCTAGATTTTTTTGTAAAATCAACATTTTCTTAAATGTAATATGTGGTTGCCATTATTTTTTTTTAATACTGAATTTTATTTTTGAAAATTGAAAACTAATAAATGATATTTTAATTTTTTTGCTACAAACTTAATGTAAGCTATTTTTTTTTTAATTACAAATATTTGAAAACATATAACTTTTAGATCTGTATCCTCTCATTTTTTTTAAATTTTTTTTTAACAATTACAATAATTTAGGATTTAAGGGAAAGGACACAACTTGAGTCCACAACCTTTAACTATAAGTGTGAGGAATATATTACTAGACCAATTTTATCTTATTTTATATCATTTCAAGTATTATTTGATATTTAAATTTTATCTTATTCTATATCATTTCAAGTATTATTTGATATTTATTTAACATTTTAAAGACAATTATAATAAATAATTTAATAAATTTTAAAATAAAATAATCTCATTATTAATAATATTTATAAAAAAATATTTAAAAAATTTATAAAGAGAGTTCTTACCAAATTTGACTAGAGAATCGAATATAAATTAACTACCATTTAAGATTTTATAACTTATTATATTATTTTAAGCATTAGTTTAGGGTTGTACAAAATAGAAAATACATAAAATTAAAGGCAATTAAAAAGTTTTCACTTTTATAACTAAGATATTTTAAGAGATTTTTGTAATTGAGTGATACATTCACTTAAAAAAATAACATAAGACAAGTTGGTACTATTTACAATCGATTTTCTCAACAAGACATTTATGGCAATATTTTTCATAAAATTTTGGACATTTAAAAAAAAAAAATTTCAAAATCTAAACTCCATTAAAAGTCGAATTTCTTTTGAATGGGTGGATGATGCATCACATCATGACACCAGAAGACTCAAAAAGTCCAAAATAACCCCCAAACATCCTCTATTATACCGTATGACAAATTAATACCAAATACAAAAATGTGCATCAACAAAAGACCATTAAATTGTCAACTGGCTGCTGCCGCCGTTCATAGGCACCAGCATCCCTCACATGCCTTGATTGTGTGTGGTATGAATTCCACATCCACTAATAAAATTCAAACTACTACTAATAATATTAATAATATAATATAATATAATAATAATTCTTCCACTATTAATGTTGATTAAGTTTTCACTTCAGTGTGAGTTGTTTTTATTTCTGTACGAGTCGATCTCTCTCAATTAAAAGTAATTTTTTAAGTCGTATCAATGTCTACCCAGGTTGATCAATCCCATAGACATTTCGAGCTATTTCAATCTTTTGAAAAAAAAAAAACCATTAAAGTACCTATTAATTATCAACAAACACAACCCAATCAATCCCCGACACGTACACCCTACACATCGACACATTTCTTGCCTCTACCGTGTGGACAGACACACGGTGCACAAACTCACCAACAGCACCAAAAACCTAAAAAATAAATAAAATTAAAAAAAAAAAGACAATCTCTCTCTCTCTCTCTCTCTCTCTATCTGTGTGTCCACTCTTTATAGTCAGTGTTTTCTATCGTCCACTCTTCCACAAAACAGTTCAAGTATGTAACAAGCATCTCTTCTTTTTCCTTTTCACCTTTTGATTTTTTTTTTTTGACAATTTTGTGGAATATTTGCTTTATTTTTTTGGTGGTTTATATATTTATCTGTCGGATTTTCTTGCAATTAGCAGTTTCATTCTCATATATATTCTTGATAGAAAAAAAAGTTAAAAAAAGTAAAAACACTGTGAGTTTGTGATCGCTGCTATAAATGTTTTAGGCCTTTTAAGTCCATTGATTTTAGCTTCGATTTAGTGAAATTTTATATCATGTACGTTTGATCTGATGCTGTGATTGTTTGATTTCGGTTTTTAAGGTATTTTGGGCAATTGGGGTCTTGTTTTCTTGTCTTAAAAATCGATTTTTTTTTGTCGGTTTAGGTTCTACTCCGTGTTTGTTTTGTCGGGTTGATTTCTAAAATCTGGGATGTTTGTTGAAGAAATTGAACTTTTTGATTTTGATGTGGGGTGGTTTTTGTTTTTTAAAAGTGTTCAATTGTTTTTTTTAATTTTTATTTTTTAATGTCATAGATATGTGAACTTGATTAACTGTGAATTTGCTTTTGGTTGTCTAATATTTTGTATGTTGATGTTGAATTGATTGCAGGAGGAATACTAGGGACTTGAGAAGGAGGAGTGTCATGATGGGGAAGGGCTCTAAGACTAACTGCAAGTCAGCATCTCACAAGCTTTTCAAGGACAAAGCGAAAAACCGAGTGGATGATCTGCAAGGCATGTTCTTGGATCTGCAATATGCGAGAAAGGAGAGCCGTGCTGTTGATGTGGCTGTCCTTGAAGAACAAGTCCATCAGATGCTCCGCGAATGGAAATCTGAGCTCAATGAGCCCTCTCCTGCTTCTTCTTTGCAACAAGTATATCTAGAATCCCCTTTTTTAGTACTTGAATGCATTTTCTAGATTGCTTTTGTACTTTTATATATGCGAGTGAAACTTGTGATTTGTAGTTATAAATTGTGGAGATTATGAAATTGTGATTTCTCATTATTGTTTCTTGGTTGCCTATGTTTATCTCTTGTTAATTGTCTGGCATTAAATGAAGTTTCTATAACTGCTTGGAATTGAAATAGAAATGGGCGGTTTCAGTTGTAAAGGTATGATTGAGAATGGTTTATGGGAGATTACAGGGTAATAGTCCTGTGCTATACTCATTTGTCCTGAGTATTTATCACATATTGATGCATATCATGAATGCTAAGTTTGCATATTCATGAATGTGCATATATGGTGTATTAACTATAACTTGTGTTCTTGTTTTGTGATTATGTGGGTGGTTATAAGGTGAGATTGTGAATTTGTGATCTTTGTGGTTGGCTACAGGATGGAAGTCTCTGGTCATTTTCATCAGACATTTGTCGGCTGTTGCAGCTTCGTGAAGAAGAAGATGATGCCACAAGCAAATTAGCTGCTCCAAAGCCAGAGCCTAATGATCAAATCCTGCAAGTTGGAGACAGTGCAGTCTTTCATGAGGTGGTTTATTTTTTCATGCCGTTCTTATAAACGCGCTTGTGATTTTATTTACTTAAGGTTAGTACAGGTTGTTCTCAGTAGTTGGACAGTGAATAAATTATGCAAGAAGTATAGTCCTTTTTAGCAAACTAAATACAGGTTGTAAAAGAGGAAATTTACATGTCCATATTGATTTCTTTATTTTTTCCATCTTTACGGCTTGTAGTCAAGTACACACAAACTGACCAAAGATTCATGACCATCATCTCTCCAACCCGCAACCTTGAGATCCTCAAGGACTTGCAACCATGGTGGCTGGGGCAGGACTTGTAGTCATAGAGCATTGAAGCCTCTTATACACTGCTTGGTGATGGTGGATGACTAGACAAGTTAAAACCCCATTTACTGGAGCATGTTGTTGGTCCATATTAGGCATTGTCCAGGGAGAGGATAAACTTTAATTTTTATAATTTTTATGGAATCAAGTCTAAGAGTGCCATTGAGACTCAAGTTCAAACTTGAACTTGGCTCGGAGGACTGGAGCTGGAATGCTGCTGGGACGCATTTGTTTGCAAATGGCTGAGTTCTGATACCCTTTAGTTGAACTCAAGATACTATAGTAAAAAACATGTGTTGAGATACTGTATATAATAGATCGTCGAGACACCTTGGCTTGTCAGATATTGAGTCATAGCAGTCCAAACATTTTGAGTAGTGTGCCTTAGATAGGAAGTCAATTGTACTTTAACCTTTTGAAAGTGTCCTAATTTCATTTCTGGTTTGAATTATTTAAGAGGTGACATTAAGGGCTAATGTGTGTGTTGATGTAATTGAAGAGGGAAAAGGGTACACCAAATTACCTTCTATTGCACTTCAGTAGATAACCAATTATTGCATTTTAGCATCAAATCTGACGGATGTGTCTTAGACATGTCATTTTTATTTGAGGCCTTTTGCCTTTGCTCAAGATAAGGATCTATTGATGTAAGATAGATTGAGCTACTTTGCATCCTAACGGTACCTTCAGAACATAAATTTGATGAGTTCAGTTTGCTTGTTGGATATTTATGCCTTCTAGCAAGCCTTTAGTGGGGCATTGTGAGGCTGACCTAAAATCACATGCAGGTTGCTATTAGATGGGATCTTCTTGTTTTGTTTTTGATGGTGCAAAATTGTGAACAAACGTGCTATAGTGTACTTTGTCATCTGTCCTTGTATTCATATGGTTTAGAGACGACAGAAAGACTTGCACAAAATCATTACGCTTTGATTTTTGTTGTCTAGAGGTTTTACTTTTCAGAAAGTATATCATTATTGTTAGTTTTTCTTTTTTGGTCCTTCATTACCCGTCACCATGTCATTAGGGTTGAGAAGGGCACTCAACAGTGGATTTGTACGTAATTTCAGGCATATGGTGTCAATCAGGGGCAACAGCAACAGCAACATGTGTTCCCATTAGTTGATCATTGCAAAAATTCCCCTTCGGGAGTCCGCAGCATTGCAATCAACAACATGGAAGGTGCTGCTCAGCTGGACTATAATCAGTTTGATTTGCATCAAGACTTTGAACAAAACTTCTATACTGGTTTTGATGGGACAAATTTCGATGAGGCTCTGCATCAGATTTCTGGCTATCTTCCAAGTATATGTCCTCCACCTTCTGCTTTCTTGGGTCCAAAATGTGCACTCTGGGATTGCCCTAGGCCTGCTCAAGGAGTGGACTGGTGTCTGGACTACTGCAGCACTTTTCATGCTGCTCTAGCATTGAATGAAGGCCCACCTGGAATGGGTCCTATTGTAAGACCTGGGGGCATAAACCTTAAGGACGGTCTGCTTTTTGCTGCTCTTGGTGCAAAGGCACAAGGAAAAGATGTTGGTATTCCCGAATGTGAGGGAGCTGCAACTTCAAAGTCTCCATGGAATGCTCCGGGTAAGTACAGTCACTGATTTATTTATTGGTTTGTAGTGGCAATTTCTTCCAGCTTAGGAAGATATATGTATCTAATAGTTTGCTATCTTTTTAAGGCTTTGGTATAACCAGTTCATTTTTCATATAATTGCAGAGCTCTTTGATCTTTCGGTCCTGGAAGGTGAAACAATTAGGGAGTGGCTCTTTTTCGATAAGCCTCGAAGAGCGTTTGAGAGTGGAAACAGAAAGCAGAGGTCGTTGCCAGATTACAGTGGGCGTGGTTGGCATGAATCAAGGAAGCAAGTGATGAATGAATTTGGAGGCCTGAAGAGATCTTACTACATGGATCCACAACCACTTAACAATTTTGAGTGGCACCTCTATGAGTATGAGATAAATAAGTGTGATGCATGTGCATTATATAGATTGGAATTGAAGCTTGTTGAGGGGAAAAAGAGTGCCAAAGGGAAAATAAATAATGATTCTGTGGCTGATCTACAGAAGCAGATGGGAAGGCTCACTGCTGAGTTTCCTCCAGATAACAAGCGCACTGTTAAAGGAAGGGCCAAAATCAATACGAAGATTGGTGTTGGTGGTAATGTTTATCCTGCTTCAAATGTTGCGGTACCAACAAATGAAAAATTTGATTATGGGATGACTGCACCGTTCGATTATTTGGTTGATAATTTAAGCGACTATTACGTGACGTGATTGAAGAAACTACACCATGGAGGTGAACAACCTGCATTTTGTTAGTATAGTTACATCAGCTATAGCATTTCGTCAAAGTAGTGATCTGGGTTATGTTCTTACTAGTTTGCTCTGCAGTTTTATCGTCATCAATAACATGAGGTCAACTTCTCTCATTGGCTGGATGGAGTTGTGCATAGTTTTGTTAGTACATGAAAGCGCTGCATTAGACTGTCCTGGAGCATTATTCTAACTTGGTTTACAAGCAAGACAAATGGCTGTTTTTATTCAGCCCTTTATTTTACAACTAATCAAGACATGGTGAACACTCCATTAAAAAAAAAAAAAAAAAACATGTCAGTGTCACCATAAGTGGATAGGATGGACGCAGACTGTTGCTATAATATTTTACTGACAATTTTCTGATTTTGATACTTCGATGCTAATTAATGCTTAAATACATTCTCAATATATGTACCATTTTGCTTCTGGAGTATATAGTATCATCTTTGAGGGTCGAAAACCAGTCCTGCAGTTGAATGTTTCTGCCCAGAAACTTGTATTTGTTATGTTGGACAGATGTTGACTGTTTCTTCTCGCCTTTTGGTTGGGGTGGGTCTGTTCTTCTTTCTCAGAGAATTCGTTTGGACTGGTAACTGAGAGTGATGGTGAAAATTCCAAAACTTTTCAGGATTATGATTAATACCGAATTTAAATGAATATTCGATAGGTTATCTTGCCAAATTTCTATAATTCTAGCTGATGCATTATCATCGATCACATGTAATGAAAATCAAGCATCTTTCCTTTCCGAGAGGAGTTACCATACACTCGGTAAACTCGGTAAATGACCACATACACAGGGATAATCCTATTTCCCTCTCCCATAATTTAATTTAATAACTAAAATCCATTATTAATTTAAAAAATCATTAAAAATTCTTTTATTATTTGATTAAATAAATAAAATAATCATTATAATTTTAAAAAGAAAATCCAAAACACCTCCTATAATTTTAAAAAAGTTCAAACAACCTTTTACTTAGTTTTATTACCGTGCATATAAAAGATAAAATAAGATTTTTACAAACTATAACAAATAATTAATAATTGAATCAAATAATAGAAAGAAAATTAAAATTATCCCCATGCATACACCCATGTTGAGAATTGACACCGGTCAAAACATTTAACTCCTACTATTATCCCAATCACAAACAGTGACACGATTAACTTTTTATTTTTTATTTTATTTTTTTGAACAGATGGATTGTTTTTTCACTCGAAGATAAATATATATATATATAAACGCGGTCACAAGGATATGAATTTTGGTGTATTTACATCGAACGAAACTTACATTCTGTCTTATTTTCTGCAACAGGATCTAACAAAATTATCACAACCCATAAAAGCTAAATTTAACTCTTAAGTTAAAATGACCAGTAAGGCATGGTACACTGGCCAGATTTAGCATATAAGTCGGTGGCATTCATATTGTGCAACACAAGACATGTAATTTATATTTGCTTCCTCACTTACAATACGTTCCAGAATGCTAAAACTTCGTCACTAATGACAATTATACACATATTTAAGCTTACTAAGCAAGCTGATACTGACAACATATGCAAGTGGGCACCAAGAAACTAAGAGTGCGCTCATCGGCTTGTCCTCCTGAAATTGGTTTTCTGACATCAAGTTTCACTCCTAAGCAGCTTCATCTTCAAGGTTGTTAACCCGTTCGCACTCATCAATCCATTCACTGTATCTGCAGTCACAACCCTCTAGTTGAGAACGGAGTAGAACATAAAGAGAATATTGAAGAGATTACTCAAGATTGATTCAACTTACATGTCTATTGGTTCTGTCAAAGCTGCAGATCATAGAAAAGAATAAATCAATTATTAATGTAAAACAAATTTAAACACGATGAAACAAGACAAGGACATCAAAACAATCATGATCATCTGATTATATATAATCAGCCGGAACCAGTCTAAACCCATCACCGTTGGCCATAGGTTCTAAGATAGCTGAATCCTAATGAGTAATGAATATAGGATAAAAAATTCATTAATTTGTAAAACAAAAAAAAAAAAAGGAATAAATTTTGTTCCCAATCCAGCATTGATAATTCGCAGTTCAAATTCGCTTGACATACGCCATTTTCACTTAAGCAATCATTTATAAACAAACAAACATCTGCTCTTACATGTATAGAATTCATGAAAATACACCTGTGACAGTGGTGCTAAAGCTCTCTTGGCATATCCTGCATATTGCTTCACCAATTAAGTTCTTCATATCTCTGAAACCAACACACAATCCAAGTTGGTACAAAAAAACTACATGTAAACTACAAGTGTAAGACAGATGTGGAACAACACAAGAAGAAGTCAATTGTTGCAAACTCAAAGATTTTACCATCATATCAATCGATCAAATAGACATAACAAAATTTTATAAAAACATCACATCAATCTTACATGCGACATTCAACACCGGTGCCATGGTTGCAGAAAGGACAACTGAAGACAGTGTCAAGCTTGTCCATCCGCTTCTTAGGTGGCGGCTTCGCCCTTGACTTCCGCTTCCCCATATTCTCTCAAATCCTTCAATATCAAAATCCCCTAATTCACAATTAACAGCCACCAAATCAAGGGTATAAAAGATCAAATCTTTTTCGATTATTGTTTTTGCACAAATTACGTTCAATTATCTTCTTTCCAGACAAACAACGATGTAAAAGATCAAATCTTTTTCGTCAAATTTGTCTGAAATCAGAGCATGGACGTAAACTAAAAGAAACCGAAAACTTAAAAGAAAAAAAAAAATCGATTCTTAACAGCAACGCATTTACTCTATAATCATGATTCCGCAACTATATTCAAAATAAAAACACACTTGATCGAAACAAAGAAACGATTAATCGAACTAATATTCTACTAAAGAAAGAGAAAATCAACCAACCTGTGAGAAGCTAAGTCTTGGCTTCAAATTAGCAAGCCAAAAGTACAAACCCTAGCCTTGTTGATAACGAGTGTGAAAAAAACCCAGTGTCGCAGAGAGTGAATGAGGACGAGAGGAGTCGTCAATTTAAGATCCTTTTTGGAAACTTCCAGGCGGGGAAGCCAACGACGTCGTTTATTTATTTATTTTTTATAATCAACTTAACCGCCATTGTTTAGTCAGATACTTGCGGAGCTGTTATATGAAACGACAGCGTTTCAAGGAGCAGCTTTTGAAACGACGCCGTTTGCTGATCAGCGTTTATTAAAAACTTTGCAAAACCCTAACTCCTTGAAATGGAGCTCACACGCTTTCTCTCTCCTCCTCCTTCTCTCAATCCTTCACTTACGTTTAACTTTTCCAAATTGCCCCTGGCGAGTTCCAAGAAGTCGGTCACTGTCCTCTCCTGCGTCTCTCACAAAACGCCGCCGTCTCTGTCCACGGAGGAGGAGGTTATAAAAGCGGTTATTGAATCCGACGAAAATACGCTCCCATGTGTCAGAGCCTACGAGAATGACTTGTCCCGCCTCAGACTCGTCGGAGCCGTCGCCTTCGAACAGGCTCTTACGGCGGCCGCCGCCGATGGAGGTCGAACCGCCACCGAACACGTCAATTCCGGCGCTCCTGCAATGGTCGTCGAAACCTTTTTCCCTGGCGCTGATGACTTGCGCGCCACCGTCTCCACTCGATTGGTCAGCTCTCTTTTTCCATTAAAAATATTAAATCTTTCAGTGATATCAATGGTTTTGCTATAAAATTGAGTTGAATTGGTTTTTGGTTTGTTTCTAAAGTTTCTGCCATCTAAAAAAGTCCTACAAAAAGCGAATAAGCTTAGAAAATCACTGAAGGAAGATGTTCTGTTTGGCACTACATCGTCAAATATACTCGCTATGACATTTAGACAAGTAGTGATGCAACAGCTTTGGAACTTTGAACTGGTTTTGTTCCAACCTGGAACAGAAAGAAACATGGAACATCTCGAGAACCCGAGAGAGGTTAGATAAAAGTGTTTGTTTCTTCTTCGTCATTGTTGTTTTGTAGTTTGGTACTATGTCGTGATATCGTATTAATATGTTTGTCCTGCAGGTGCCACTTGATACTGATAGGTTCGGTTCTCTTATTAATTTGGTATCTATCAGCAGGTTCCAGGGTCTTTAACTGTCAGCTCGTCGGATGAGTGGGTTGTCTCCATGCTTGCTCAAGTTGTTTGCATGTTGGCCCTTCAAAGTACCGAAAGACATTTCCTTGATGATTTATCATCCTGGAGGAGTTATAGTAATTTCTTCTCTTGGTTTCGGAAGCCTAAAAGGATTGTATCCAATGATTCATCGGTTGTGTTGTATCAATTGTTTGAAGATGAGATAATTGAGAATGCGAAGAGTCTGCTAGAAACTTTTGTTTCAATGAAGGGAAATATGAAGCCTCAAAATTTGAGGCCGAAGCACCATTGGTGGCCTCCATCGGCTTACTCTAAGTTGGAGAAGATTGGTGGTCCTCAGTTTTGTGCTTGGACAAGTGAGTATGTTCCTGCTTACAGGCTACAAATTGATGCTAGTAAACTGGAGGATGTGAAGCTTGAAGGTTGGAGAAAATCTGTTGAGAATAGGTGGGAAATTCTTCTGACCCACACCCAAATGGTATTATATCTTTCCTTTTTCATCTTTCGGATTTTAGTGGTACCTCTCTTTGTAGTGTTTAATGTTTTTTCCTCTATTATGACTCGGTTCACTGAATTTGTAGGTCGGATTAGCTGATGTGCTGGACATGTACTATGAAGATGTCTACACTCTACCAAACAAACAACTATTATGTGGTGTGGCTGCAAATTACACCAACTTGTCCAATAAAAAAGTACTTAAAAAGCCATATTGATTGTGTCAATTTTTATCTTGTTATTTATTCTAAAAATTGAAGTCTCTGTATCATATTATTTATTGACTAATATGTAGCATATATGCACCTTTCATGCAATTTCCAATGAAATTTTAATCTATGGGATAATTGGTGCTCAAGATGATCTGCAATATGGTCAAGAAAAAACTTGACTAAGTTGTAAGCTTGGGATAGTGGGACTATCTGTCAAATATGATGCTTGATTTACAGGAGGGGGGTTTATGGTTTCTGGACGACTTAGTGGAAAAACTTGTAATTTGAGTAACTGACCTTCGATCATTGCGTTTTGTTTGGGACAAGTGCTCTTTTTAGTTGAGTTCCTGTACTCCAGGCTAATTTTATTTGATTTCTTGCAGAGGGGCTCTTCTCTTTTGAAAATTCTATCTGTCACTCTTGCTAGTGGAATTTTTCTCATTGCCATCAGTGCTCTTGGTCAACTTTATTTGCTGCATTTATGCAAGGGAGAAAAGTATCTGGGAGAACATACGTCTCCACCTTCAGCTGAAAATGAGTCTACAATAAAACAGCCTGTTGATACTGCCAAGGTATGTGCACTGAAAGCCTTTTGGCTGTATAGTAATCTAATGTCAGTTTTCATTTGGTTTAACCATGTAAAATGCTATCTGCGCTTTGTGGAATGTTAGCTTGTGAGGCTGCCACTATAGAAGAAGGAAGGTGGAATACAAGCTCATTCGAGAATTGCACTCATTTATAATGGTTTTTGTTATTAAATTTACAATCTTTAGTTGCTAAATTAATATATGCAAATTTCTTTTCTTAAATTGAAAAAAACCTTTGGCTCACCCTTCCAATAAAACTGTTAATATCCGGAAACCACAATTTGGATGCTTATTAATATTCTCTCTTTGTTTAATGTTTTGCTTTATTTTCTATCTTATTCATTTTGGAAAGAAAATTGAAAGTTGCTTTTAATGTGGACAGCTAGAGGAATTTTGCATCTCAACTGTCAAAAAGATTAAGGATGCTGTTGGCTGGTCTGGTGATATAATGACTGAAACAAGTGTCGGAGCCTGGATTGGGGAAATACCAAATTACTTGAAAGTAAGACATGAAGCTGATGCAGATAATGAGGACAAGTCATTTGTTTCTGCTGCTTTAGAGAAAAATGACGCACACATCAATACATCTGTGCAGGAAATTGCTAGTTATCAGGTAAATTAACTTGTACAGTTAAATTTAATTTAATTTCTCTGCATTGTCTTGCACATATGCCACGTCACTGGAATTACAAAACTGGCAAAAAGAAGCACTAAAATGAAAATATTGTTTGGATACAATACATGTATGTGCCATGTAACTCTTGATATGGGTGGGTCGTTATGGGTATGTTGTTTGTTGGTCTTACTGAAATAAATTACAAGCCTTCCTTTACATTTGATTGTTAACCCAAGGGCAGTCTAAACCTGAGCCACATGCTGCATCTTCTTAGTTCTTAGCTCTGTGTTTAACCTCAAAGCTACTCTGACCTCATCCATTTAAGTTTTATTTCTTCCGCTAAAGTGCACTCGTAGAGATATATTTACTCATAATGCATAATGGTTATATACAAGTGCCTTTCTTTGTTCAATGATATCATTTATCTTCTCAAAAAATTAAATATAATAATAATAATAATAATAATAATAATAATAATAATAAAGTAATGTCTACTGTAATCTAGACATAGCCTTTGCTGTCCATCTTATGGCTTCTATGTTTAAATTCGTAAGCTAGTAATTTATAATAATTTAATTTAATTAAAAGTTTGAGTTTGATTGGTGTGCACTAGTGACACTTTAATCTTTAGTCTGAACAGCAATTCAGTTCATTAAGGTTCCACCAGGCCAGGGTGAGAAACCATACTTGAGGATGAGAAGTATGTTTTGGTGGTGACAGTAGTGCTGTGATGTTTTCATTCCTAAGTTGAGATATCTTTTTGGCACTTGCAAGTTGCAACCACTTCGTTTGGTTCTTATGTTCATTGTAGAACTTATAACTTTTTTTTTTTTTTTGGTTCCTTTGGTTGTTTCCATTTGCTTGGAACTAGGTGGTTTACGCAACTGATGGAAAAATAGTTGGGTTTCAACCAACAAGCCGAGTGGGTGTTAATCATTGGGCTGCCAATCCCTTAGCAAAGGAGCTGTATGGTGGGAGAAATCTTTCCCCTGGTAAGATAGTGTTGGTTGCTTATGTTATTTGTGGATGCTTCTCTGTTGTGCTACTAATTAAGCTGATGATTTTTTGTATGTGGCTTGTTGCTGGCAGGTTTCATTGAACCTAGCCTCAATATCCACCTCCCACGTGAGGTAGTTTTAATTGAGTTGTTGATGTCAGTAAATCCGGATTACTGTTTTGCATTGGCTAGGCCGTTTCAATGATCATTTATCAAACGATCATATGCAAGGCAGATTTGTAAATCTTGTAGAATATTTGTTCGAATAAAATTTTGGTTTAACTTTATTTCACCTGAATTTTGGTTAAACTTGGTGACACTAGGTGTCCCAAACATGGTGAGATCACCAAACTTACTTTGTATATGAAATGCTTATTAGATTTCATCATACAGGAGTGATCCTTACTTCATTAGTAGGCTACGCAACCTCTGGACAAAACCTTCAATGTAAGAATTCTCAAGCCCTTGGGTCATTAAGAATTGTGTGTGTTTAGCATGGTTCGCGCTCACTTGTTTGCCCACCTCACTGTTTCCATCCATTACATCCATCACTGCTCTGCACACTCCTTCCCTTGTAAACGACCCATCTTCACCTTTTTCAACTTCCACTCCAACTTTGAGATCTCCTGCCATCAATCTTGCATTGATTATTTGATCTCCAAAATTTGGTAGCAGCACTAGTTGGCAGTCAGTCATCATAGCCTCTGATAACGAGGACGATCCACAATGGGTCACAAAACAACCAACAGAAGGATGATTAAGGATCAACTGTTGTTGAACCCAACCTCCATGTACAAGTCCTCTTCCTCTCACGCTTTCTTCAAACTCTTCAGGCAATGCTGACTCTATTGTATCACATCCCATTGGTGGTTTCAAGGCAGCCAAAAATGGCAAACCTGTAAGCTCAAAACCCAAAACCAGTTCCTGAAACTGGTCCTTGTTCATGGTACACTCACTCCCAAATGCACAATATATCAAACTTTTAGCTTTAAGGCCACCCAACAACTTTTCCCATTTTTCTTCTAAAACCGAGCGAGGAGGCTCTGGCAACACTTGCCCTGCCAAAATCACTGGCTTCCCGAACTGGCTCTCAACATAATCACAATAAGGCCCTTCAATCTCCTTGCAGGTTTTGAAACCAATTGCATCACATCTAGTAAAAGAAAGTACTATTCGCTCCTGGAATGGAATGCCACCATATTGTTTAACATTTTGGGCAACCAGGCCTCTTGCTTAATGGGCACGTAACTTTATCATTGAAGAAGGAAAATCTGGTGGAGGCTTCAACAACACATCAGCCTCAGTCAAAATGTTGTCACTAAGTTTAGTCTTTGGCAGCCTTACAAGATAACCAACAGCGGCAGGACTAATGGAGCAATATTGCATGGCCTTGATGCCTAGTTTATGTGCCAAAGGTGGCAACCAGTGAGTGAAATCATACAAGACAAAGTGGGGTTTGAGGTGAGAGAGGATAGCTCCAATGACAGGCTCGGTTAAGTCCATGGCTGTCATGAGAAGAGGATGCAATGGATAAGAAACATCAGCTGTTGTTTCGGTTTCTGGAGGAAGTCCATCAACCAAAGGAACATCAACTGGAACCAAGTTAATAAGATGTTTGTGAAGATTAAAAGGCTCAAACTTTGGTTGTGTTTTTCTTGGCAACAAAAATGAGACTTTGTGGCCTCTCTCTGCTAGTTTGTTTGACAATTGAAGAAATGCATTGAGATGGCTCATGGCAAACCATGGATACATGGCTATGTGCAAGGCTTTCTCAGCAGCCATGGCTGCTTTTCTGACACTAAAATAATATCAATTTATGCTTTTTCAAACCCCTCACAGTCTGAGTACTCTTGGGAACAAGCTGAACACGGGTCCAGGGTGCTGTCCACACATTCAGATTATTATATTTTAGTTTAATTATTATTATCAAAATTAAATTATTTGTATTTAAATATATATATTTTTTGCTTTCAAATCATATAAATATAATTATTAATAATATAGTTTGATTACAATTTTTTATTTTAAAATACTTTTGCTAGACGAATTTTTATGTTTTCATTTGGAAATACCGATTTCAGTGTTTGCTACAAGATGTATTTTGGAATCCAAAACATATGAAAATCAATTTATCATATTTAATGGAAACAGCTAATTCATACGAATACGGTGACTTCCGGTTGGCTTTGCAATCATACAAATCCAACTTCAATACAAAATGTAGAGGAAATTACAATTTAGCTACCCAATTTGAAATTATATACAGGTGGAGTAAACTTTTTGATTTTACTATAATTAAACCTCCTACTATTAACTATCTCTGTTAGATTTAACAGATTCAGGAACAAGATTGTCTTTTAATAAATAAAATTTAAATAATTAATTAATAAATAAAAATTTAATCAAATCTCCAATTAATTTGAAAAAAATTAAAAAATAAATAAAAATTAAATTAATTTAATGAAATGAAAATTAAAATAAATTAAAAAGAGTAAAATTTTTCACTCTTCTTCTTCTTCCTCACGACTCCACTTACTCTGCTTTTCTCTGTGACCTTCACTTCTGCTTCTTCCCCATCGCTGACCTATTCCTTCCCTATCATCGATCTTCTTCTTCCCCATTGTCGGTCTCCTCCTCTTCTCCTTCCACCACTTGTTCTTCTTCCCCGCGACCACCACTTCTTCTTCTTCCTTATTGCGATTGCCAACCTCTTCTTCTTTCACTTCCATAATCACCACCCAGATCTTCATCTGCTGCTCTCTTCACTGCTGGTGCTTTGTTTCGAAATTAAACTGTAATTTCAAGACCTAAAAATGGGTTTCGAAACTGTTCAATTGGGTTGAAGGTTCGAGACCCAAAGAGGTTTCGAAAAAAATGGAGGCGAGTCTCCCTTGTTCACACCATTCCTGTCGCAGCGGCAGATCTCGATCTAGAAGTAATTTGTTTTCAAGCTCTTGGGGTTTTGAAACCCAGGTACGAAAAGGTTTTGTGTTTGATCCGATTTTGTTTATTTTCGAAACCTAGTGATTGATTTTGATCTTGTTCATCTTCGAAACCCTTTTCTTCATCTTTAACATCTTTGAGTTTATTTGGACGAGTTGAATGAGTTTGTTTGGATGAATTCAACATCTTTAACACCTTTGGGTTTGAGTTTGAGTGGGTTTCAATGCTGCCAGATTTCTTGATGAATAGGTGATGGTGATGATGGTTTGATGCTGGTTTCAATGGTGATAAAGATGGACAAAGGGTGATAAATGTTGGCTTTGATGGTTGATGATGTTGCTTGGAATCAAGTTTCCAGCGACTAGAAAACTAGTTTTTTGGGTTTCCAGTGGCCTGGAATTGCTAGTTTTTATTTTTCAATTCTTGTTTTGTTGATTTCTTTTAGGGTTATTATTGTTGATGAAAATTATTTGGGTTGTGCAAAGATTTGGTTGATGAAGATGATCTGGTTGTGCAAATTTTTGGTTGAAATTTTTTTATTAAAATTTTAATTATTTTTATTTTTTTCGGTTTTTTCATGTTCTAATGAGGTTAACTGTGTTAACACAGATAATAAGGGTATTTAGGTCTTTTTAACATATTTATACTGTTTACGGTTAACTTTAACGGAGATTCTCTAACGGTAGGGGGGTTTATTGTAATAATAGTCAAAACTTGACTCCGCTAGTAATTAGTTTCAAACCGGGTAGCTAAATTGTAATTTACTCGAAAATGTATATGAGTACCGACTCAACAAATCAATTTCACAAGAAATCATGGGTGAGGCTAACTCTATATATATATATATATATATATATATATATAATAATTTATTATAAACAAGGATTAAACTTTATGTTGTCAAAAGATTTAAAAAAAAAAAAAAAAACAATTATTAAGTGACATACAGAGATGGAGCTAGGTGTTTCATCCAGTAAATCTAGAAAATTTAAAACATAATTATAAAAAATAATTAGAATAATAAGTCTAGTAAATCGAAGTTTTAATTACTATTACTGCTTTTAGATTTTTTTTTCGACAAGTGCTTTTTAGAGTATTTATTAGTGCTTTCTGAGGTTTTTCATGTTCTCTATTATTGATGTAAAGTCCTATAATTAAATAAATCCAATTGTCATGCGTCATTCAGCTTTGTAAAAACTTTTAATATATATATATATATATATATGTATAGATTTTTTTTTAATATAAAATATAAAATTCAATTATTTATATTCATAAAAAACAAGCAAGTTCACATAGACTTGGTGTGCATTTGATAATATATAACAATTAAAGTTCGAATTGGACTGATTTGATACCCTAAACTTCCATATACGACAATTAGGTAAGTGCAATTAAAGATTTTGTTTTTCAATTTCCTAGTTGCCATTGATTAAAAATCATTTATATTTTTGGGATTTTTTTTAGATACCACTAGTGGTAGAGATGACTTAAAATTAGATATTATCCAACTAAACGAACGCTTTTTACCATTAAATCATATTAAACTATGATATTTTTCTAGATGTTACAGTAGTAAGTAACTTATATATATACCATGATCGCCTATGCAAAATTAATATTCTCTAATCATATATTTTGTATTTTTTTGAATTGCAACCGTTCCAATTTGGATCAAAGATATAAATAATTAATATGTATATTTACTAGTATTATTTTAAGTCTTTCATTATCCTTGTTACACCAAAGCTTTTGGATTTGAATTTGCTATTCCAATATTTAAAAATGAATAGAAATAGAAATTTTTAGTTCAAAAAGTTGCATGTTGTAACTGTGCCTGTAATCCATGAACCAGATACTAGTTTATTTTGGGGCTTTCAAATCATAATGACAAGCACAATCTCAATGATTGTCGTTTGTTCTCTTTAGAACATCTCCAATACAAAAATGAATTGTGATTAAAAAAAAGTTACCATGTCATCAATATCAAGGAAATGTGTTTTCTACATGACATAAATATGACTGGATAGACAATCAAGTTAAAAAATGTTCTCTAATGCATTCACTTAAAATGCATACTTTAATTAAATGTTAATTTTTTTTTTAACCACACTTTAATGAGACAGTGAAGATAGAGGGTGGTGATTTGTTGAAACTGTAGATGAGGGGTTGGAAAGGAAAAATGCAGGAGATGGTGGAATGATGTAGAAAATTAACTTGATTAGTCAGTAATAAATGACTGTCCAACAAACCCTCCGAAAGTAGAGGGTCATATTGACATTGTCTATTTTTTTTTTTTTTTTGCCACATTAGCTTGATAATGGAAAGTAATAGTTGCATTGAAGAAATCTATTTTAACACAATATCCATTTATCCTATGTATCATTCAATTTGATGTTTTTATATACAAAACTTGCACTAGCGATATATGATGCGTATGTTCTCATAAAACAGTTAAAAACCAAACATAAAAATAAACAAATAACAGTTGTTAGTGCCTAAATATGGAGAAATCAATAGTTGATAAATTGACGTAACAAATTAGCCAGTGATGTGATAGTGCCACTACTAAAATCATCCATTGTTCACTGAAATGGACTACACAAACAAAAGCGTCAGTCAGTTGAGGTGTCATACAAGAGTTAAAAAAAAAAAAAAACACCAATGAGTGATAAAAAATTGCACATAGCCATGTATCCATGTTTGGCTATGAGCCACCTCAATGCATTTCTACAATTGTCCAACAAGCTTGCAGAGAGAGGCCATAAAGTCTCATTTTTGTTACCAACAAAAACACAAGCAAAGTTTGAGCCTTTCAATCTTCACAAACTTCTTATCAACTTTGTTCCAGTTACTGTTCCTTGTGTTGATGGACTGCCTCCAGGGACCGAAATCACGGCTGATGTTCCTTTCCCTTTGCATTCTCTCGTAATGACAGCCATGGATTTAACTGAGCCTGCTGTTGGAGCTATTCTCAATGATCTCAAACCCGATTTCGTTTTGTATGATTTTAGTCATTGGTTGCCACCATTGGCACATAAACTAGGCATTAAGGCTATACAGTATTGTATCATTAGTTCTGCTACAATTGGTTATCTTGTAAGCCCTGAAAGAAAACTGCGTGAGAAAATGTTAACTGAGGCTGATTTGTTGAAGCCTCCACCAAGTTTCCCTTCTACGAAAATTAAATTACGTGCCCATGAAGCAAGAGGCCTGGTTGCTGCAACTTCTGAAGAATTCGGTGGCATTCCGTTCACAGAGAGACAATTACTTGCTTTCACTTTGTGTGATGCAATTGGTTTCAAAACATGTAAGGAGATTGAAGGGCATTATTGTGATTACATTGGGAGCCAGTTCAGGAAACCAGTGATTTTGGCAGGGCAAGTGTTGCCAGAACCTCCTCGCTCGGTTTTAGAAGAAAAATGGGAAAAGTTGTTGGGTGGCCTTAAAGCTAAAAGTTTGATATATTGTGCATTTGGGAGTGAGTGTACCATGAACAAGGACCAGTTTCAGGAACTGGTTTTGGGTTTTGAGCTTACAGGTTTGCCATTTTTGGCTGCCTTGAAACCACCAATGGGATGTGATACAATAGAGTCAGCATTGCCTGAAGAGTTTGAAGAAAGAGTAAGAGGAAGAGGACTTGTACATGGAGGTTGGGTTCAACAACAGTTGATCCTGAATCATCCTTCTGTTGGGTGTTTTGTGACTCATTGTGGATCATCTTCGTTATCAGAAGCTATGATGAGTGACTGCCAACTAGTGCTACTGCCAAATGTTGGAGATCAAATAATCAATGCAAGATTGATGGCAGGAGATCTCAAAGTTGGAGTGGAAGTTGAAAAAGGTGAAGAAGATGGGTTGTTTACAAGAGAAGGTGTGTGGAGAGCAGTGATGGATGAAAACAGTGAGGTGGGCAAACAAGTGAGGACTAACCATGCTATACAGAAAGAATTCTTGCTGACTCAAGGGCTTGGGAGTTCTTACATTGATGGTTTTGTTAGGAAGTTTCATGATCTGTTGAGATCTAAGTGAGACTATCATTTTGGTTCGATGAATTCTTTAATCCATTGAAGGTAGTCAGAACAAGAGAGTAGACTCCATTTACAGTTTGGCATGAAACATGGAATGGGAAAGCCAATCCCATTCATTTTAGTTTAACCTGCCGTGGTGGTTTATTTCATCACCACTGTCACTTGCTTTATCATTTTTTTAATATATTTTTTCCTTCATCTTCTTTTAGATATAATATTAAAAATGTTTAATTATTTTAAAGATTAAGTTAATATATTTATTAATTATTTTTTAAAAAATAATATTCTTTTGTATTAATTAAAAAATAAATATTATTTTATTTTAAATTGATAAAATATAGTTATATCAATGTTTAGAAAATAATTTAATATGTTATATCATTTTAAAATTAATTTAATTATTTTAAATATAAAATATATTTATTTTACTCATATTTTTCAATCCAATACCAATTTATATCAAACAAGAGACACTATTTTTTTTTATCTTATCTCATGTTATACCTAACATATCACAGAATTAATTTATCCAATTCAATTCATTCTAATAATTTCTCTAACCTAGGATATTATTAACATAGTTATTTTAAAATTTAAAATAACATATATATTTTTTACAAAAAAAGAAAAAACTTACAGTAACTCTTCAACTACTTCTCTTCTCAATCACAATTCGATGGCAAGCGATTGAAGGACAACAATTGCAATTAAGTATATAGCAAGCATTCCAACACAAGTTCTTAATTTGAAATGGTAAAAAATTTTTACATCAATTATGAGCAAAGAGAGATATATAATCTAACTGATTATATTAACAAGACGCAAATGATTGATGAAGTTCAATATTACTGATAGAATCCAGAGAAGTCGCCAGCTTTGAGTCCCAAATTTGAATGCAACTCACTCACCATTGATGCTTATGATCGGACCTTAATAATAATTGCAGATATGACATCAAATTTAACTTATACAATTGTCAAGGTAGCTAGTGCCATTGGTTAAAGCGGCAGCTGCCCCCTATCATTGATAAGGTTTGACACTCTCTTCTTACAATTTCATCCCGTTGCCTCACTTAACCAAGAAAAAAAAAAAAAACTTAGACAATTAAAATATCATCCTTAAGATATCCCCGAGAGAGTTTCTTTAGTGAAATTAATTTACAGCACCCATGAACTTAATCATAAATTTAATTAATAGATTCTTAATGATAATTATAATGGTAATCATAAATACTATTTTAGAGGGAAATGGTACACTGTATTTTTCTTGTTGAAAACCAAACATGAATTTTTTATAAATGCAAAAATTCATGAATCTTGAAGGATTATAATTATCCAGTGATCTAGAACTTCGTGTTTATATATTTAGATAATTCATGTATTATTACTGTAGTGCATGTATATATGAGTTTATTAAATTGTATTTATGAGAGATTGATGCTTATTTATTTTAAGAAATTAAAATCTAAATATTTAATAATTATGACATAAAAAATATATCTAATAAAACTTTCAAAAATAATGATTTAGTAAAAGTATGTGGATTCGGTGGAAAAGTTCTCTCCATTTTAATCCTTCTCAAAATACACAAAATTTATATTCATTCATAATTCAATAGTCAAATATCACACAATACACTATCAAATTAAAAAAGTCCTATAAAAAAATTAACATAATCCTAACAGAATTCAAGCCGAAACATTTCTAAGAAATAAAAATGCTAAGCAAACGCATTTACCGGAAGAAAGAATTTTAAAATCTTGAACAAACCACAGACTCCGAATATTACAAAAAATATAAAATTGCTATTGATTACTTGATTCGAAACTCAAATGTCTATTTATAGGTTAATTCCAGTAAATTATTACGACGTATTTCAACTTATTATCGATCTTCGTAGCGAAGTCATAAATTTGTTGAATTGTGAAATTTTGAGGACATCAAATATTTGAAGCGGTTGGCGTAGAAAACAGAAACAAAAAGAAATAAAGAAGCAGATGGTAGGTAGCATGCAAAAGGGACACATGGACCGAGAGCCATGTAGAAATCTAAATGTGACCAAAGAGTAAGCAAATTGAACATGTGAGACCAACCAATGGAGTGGGGTTGTTTGTCTCGTGGCAATCTATAAAACAAGACATGTCATTCTATGTCATTGACATGTTCTTTTGTTGAATGATTTGAAAGAGGCAAGTGAGACGACTTTACATAAATTTGGTGTAGGTGGCACCCACCAAGTGAGACGACTTTACAAACATGGAAGAGGCAATGAATCAGAAATGATGATTATTTGGTGCAATTGCCACAAGGTGAAGTTATTTCACTTGGGTGTCACATGGATAGCTAAAAGAAAACAAACATTGGACGCGTAAGAACAGATAGCTAATAGTAGAGGAATTAGGATATTCTATTATGCTAATTTTTGTATGGGTACAAAAAGATCTGACATACATTATACATAGTTGAGATAATTTTTTTTCATCTTCTTCATTTTTATTATTTTTACGTATTATGGTTTATATTTTAACTTGCAAATACAAGGGAGAATCTCTATCCGGAGTTAGAGATAATGTCAGGTGCTTCTCTTGTGTAATTGGTGGAAATTGGAAGAGTTGCTTTCCACACAATCAACTGTGCACTATTAATCTTGCTTTTCAAAACCATAACTGTTCATTCAAATGAATACACATCAAGAAAGAAAATTAAGCACTTGAGATCATATCCATCCCGACAATCAGGAAACCAGCCATGGCTGATAAAACCTTACACATAGCCATGTATCCATGGTTTGCCATGGGCCATCTCAATTCATTTCTCCAATTATCCAACAAACTAGCAGAGGGAGGCCACAGAATCTCCTTTTTGTTACTAACAAAGACACAAACAAAGTTTAAGCCTTTCAATCTTCACAAACACCTTATCAACTTGGTTCCAATCACCGTTCCTTCTGTTGATGGCCTGCCTCCAGGAACCAAAACAACAGTGATGCTCCTTCCCCATTGCATCTTCTTCTCATGACAAGCATGGATCTAACCGAGCCTGCCATTGAAGCTATTCTCTCTCATCTCAAACATCACTTTGTCTTGTATGATTTCACTCATTGGTTGCCACCTTTGGCACATAAACTAGGCATCAAGGCCATACGTTTTTGCACCTCAAGTCCTGCCACAATTGCTTATCTAAGTTATTTTGTGTCGACGTCGATTTTTGGTCTCAGTCGATCGGATGATCCAAAGCCCAATATCTGCAATCAGAAAGCACACCAAAGAGATGAGAGAGGAAGAACAAGAGGTTTGCACACAAAGATTTTTACGTGGTTCGGCAATGATGCCTACATCCACGGGTCACTCTCAATATATTTTTTCAAAGTGACTGTAATACTAAAAATCTTCCTTTTTTACAATGAATTTTTCCCCCTATTTATAGAGAATGAGGGATTATAATTGAGTGATGTACATGTAAAGAAATCAACTACTCTGGCATAGCATTTATTATAATAACTGACAACTCTGTCATAGTCATATTGCATTAATTGCTCCTTGGAATCTGGAATAGCATGGGTCTCGCTGGTATGAGACCTGAGAGCTGAGAGTTGGAGGCTGAGCTAGCTGAGAACTACGAGCTAGTTGAGAGCTGGGAGCTACGAGCTAGCTGAGAGCTAAGACCTATGAGCTAGCTGAGAGCTGCTAGCTAGAGGTAGCTTGCTGCGAGCTACAAGTTGCGACATGCGACCTGCGACCTGGAGGCTGAGCTAGCTGCGAGCTGGATGCTGAGGAGCTGAGAGTTGGGCCAGTTTATTTGATTGGTTCTTTGGGCTTTTACCAACCCATTTTTATAGTCCCAAAAATAGGTATAACATAAGCCCCCTAGCTCCTAGTACGATTTTCGGACTGGGAGCTCGAGCTGGCTGGTAAAAGCTGATGTCTCTCATCCTGCCTTGACATTTTTCTAGATTTCGTCCCATCTTGTGGTGACTCTACTGAAGCTGCTGAGCTTGATGCATTTTCTGAGGTCTTTTATGATTATGCTTCGTTCCCCTGATTTTTCTTGCGGACAGAAAAATCTAGGTAATCAATGTGTTAATCAATATATTGCTCAAGGGCAAAAAAGTGCCTTATAATAGTTTGGAAGGTCGCTTGACCATCCCAGGCCGTGGTTCCAGATCATAACTTGATTCAGGAACTCAACCAGTATAATATAAAAAATATTGCTGCGAGCTATGCAGGGGGTCGGAACCTAGCCTGCCATAGCAATTTTTCGTCAAACTACGTAGGGGGTCGTAACCTCAGCTAACAATGCTAGCTATCTCCAGTGGATCGAAGCCTCAACTAAGATAGTGTACTAGCGAGCTGTCCAGTAGATTGTAACCTCTCCTATCATAGCAACGCGCTTTTGCGAACTATCCAGTAGGTCAGCCTCAGTTAACAGTGTTATAGCTAGCTATCTCCAGTAGGTCGGAACCTCAACTAAGATAGCTTAATTAGCAAGCTGTCCAAAGGGTCGCGACCTCAGCTAACAGGTCGCGTAAGCGTTTTTTCATGACATGATTTTAAGAAATCAATAAAGCAGCTGAAATATAAAGTACTGAAGAAAATTCATATTTTCTATTGATTTCTTAATCGGAACTACAAATTAGGCACATGACCTGTTGGGAGCAACTGTAATGTGGATGCACTGAGGGTTCACGTTTAGCTTGGGAGCCTGCTGGGGCTGCTGCTATGCACCACATATTCTCCTAGACGGCCTTGTTTGATCAGGTCCTCGATAGCATCTTTAAGCTTCCAACAATCTGAAGTATTGTGTCCGACCTCATCATGATAGACACAAAACTTGTTCTTGTTTCTGAACTTAGTAGGGGTCTTTATGGGGTTAGGTTTCCCAAAGTCTTCTCTACCCCTTTCCGTTGCAAAGATATTGTCTTGTGTATCTGACAAGACGCTGTAGCTTTCATGGTGTTCTTGATGTTGAGGTCGCTCGCTTCTGAGCTTGTTTTTGGCCTTTTTGGCGACCTAGTGCCTTGAGCTTCTATCCTGATCCTCACTTTCGTCCTCACCATTACTTCTCTTCTTCAGCTGGTTGGGACTATCTGGTCCTTCCGCTTGGTCAGACTTTTTGGGGTCGAATGTTTCTTCTCATCTAATCTCCCTTGCAGTTCGTTCATAGAATTCACCCAGGTCCCTTACTGGGGATTTGTATATGCTCTCATAGAGCTTCCCGTCCTTGTGAAGCCCAGCTGAGATCGCAGTTAGGATGCTGTCATCTGAGGGACTCTCCACGTTAGCGACCTCATGTCTGAACCTGATAATGTAATTTTTCAAAGACTCGCCCTGCCGCTGAAAGACTGTAGCGAGGTGGCAGGGTGGTGCGAGCTGCTTTTTCAGAGCCTGGTATTGACTGATGAATCTTCGTTGACATTCCCCCCAGCTGTTTATGCTGCGAGCTGGGAGATGCTTGAACCAAGCTCGCGGAATATCGCCCAAGGTGGCTGGAAAAACACGGCATTTCACCAAGGGGTTGAATGTCTGAAGGTCCATTTGGATATTGAATGCGTTTAGATGATCGTAAGGGTCGTTGTCCCCATTATAAGGTGGAACGCTGAGGAGCTTGAATCTGGGAGGGAGAGGTTGCGTCTCGACCTCCCTGGTGAGAGGGGTTTTTTCCTTATACTGCTCTTTCAGATCTTGGGGTCCAGGTTGCTCCTCTAGCTGCTGAATCCTCTGAAAGAGCTCTTCTATTGCTGGGTTATGAGGATTATAGCCTTCCTCGAGCTCGCAACCTTGAGAGCTGCTATTTGGGGTACCTTCCAGACGAGACCTTTGTGAGCTTCTAGCTCCACGAGCTCGGCGACCTTCAGTTCTCGAATGCGAGCTGGAGGAATGAACTGAGTTGGCAGGTCGTGGCTGATCTCTGAGCGGTCCATCAGGAGCTGGTGCTTGGGCCTGTACCAGCGCCCTGATTGCCTCAGCGAGTTGCTGCACTGTGCCCTCTAATGCTTCCTGTCGTTGATGCCATGCATGCAGCCCCTCAGCCATAGAGTCCAATGGTACTGGCTGGTGAGAGGTCGTTGAAGGCATACCTACAGCAACACCTGTCATGGGGGCGTGAGATGTGCCTGATATGGGCATAGCAGCATTCTTCCTCAGTTGGAAATCATGCTCCTGTTGATCTGCTTGCCTTTCAGGTGGATCAATAGCCGGATCTGAACTTCTGGTTGTTCTTCCTCTTGCCATGGTTGCTGAAAACTTAAAGATTACAGTCTGGGCCCTTCCTCTAGCGCCAATTTATGTCGACGTTGATTTTTGGTCTTAGTCGACCGGATGATCCAAAGCTCAATACCTGTAATCAGAAAGCACACCAAAGAAAGGAAAGATGAAGAACAAGAGGTTTGCACACAGAGATTTTTACGTGGTTCGGCAATGGTGCCTACATCTACGGGTCACTCTCAATATATTTTTTCAGAGTGACTGTAATACTAAAAATCTTCCCTTTTTACAATGAATTTTTCCTCCTATTTATAGAGAATGAGGGATTATAATTGAGTGATGTACACGTAAAGAAATCAACTACTTTGACATAGCATTTATTACAATAACTGACAACTCTGTCATAGCCATACTGCATTAATTGCTCCTTGAAATCTGGAATAGCATGGGTCTCGCTGGTACGAGACCTGAGAGCTGGAGACTGAGCTAGCTGAGAACTACGAGCTAGCTGAGAGCTGGGACCTGCGAGCTAGCTGAGAGCTGGGACCTACGAGCTAGCTGAGAGTTGCTAGCTGGAGATAGCTAGCTGCAAGCTACGAGCTACGACCTGCGATCTGGAGGTTGAGCTAGTTGCGAGCTGGATGCTGAGGAGCTGAGAGTTGGGCCAGTTTATTTGATTGGTTCTTTGGGCTTTTACCAGCCTATTTTTGCAGTCCCAAAAATAGGTATAACATTTTGTAAGCCCGGAAAAGAAACATTGTGAGAGAACTCTGACAGAGGTTGATCTGTTGAAGCCTCCACCAGGTTTTCCTTCTTCAAAGATCAAGCTTTGTGCCCATGAAGCTCGACGGTTGGTTGCTGTAATTGATCCAGAGTTTGGTGCCATTCCATTCCTGAAGCGATTAGTACTTTCCTTTTCTGGATGTGATGCAATTGGCTTCAAAACATGTAAGGAGATTGAAGGGCCTTATTGTGATTAGATTGGGAGCCAATTTCGGAAGCCACTGATTTTAGCAGGGCCAGCATTGCCAGAGCCTCCTCGTTCGGCTCTAGAAGAAAAATGGGAGAAGTTGTTGGGTGGTTTTGAAGCTAAAAGTTTGATAAATTGTGCATTTGGGAGTGAGTGTACCATGAACAAGGACCAGTTTCAGTAGCTGGTTTTGCGTTTTGAGCTTACAGGTTTGCCATTTTTGGCTGCCTTGAAACCACCAATGGGATGTGATACAATAGAGTCAGCACTGCCTGAAGGGTTTGAAGAAAGATTGAAAGGGAGAGGACTTGTGCATGGAGGTTGGGTTCAAAAACAGTTGTTACTGAATCATCCTTCTGTTGGGTGTTTTGTGCCTCATTGTGGATGGTCTTCATTGTCGGAGGCTATGATGGGTGACTACCAATTAGTGCTGCTACCAAATGTTGGAGATCAAATAATCAATGCAAAAGTGATGGCTGGAGATCTCGAACGTGGAGTGGAAGTTGAAAAAGGTGAAGAAGATGGGTTG
This sequence comes from Litchi chinensis, assembly GCA_019925255.1. Taxonomy (NCBI): domain Eukaryota; kingdom Viridiplantae; phylum Streptophyta; class Magnoliopsida; order Sapindales; family Sapindaceae; genus Litchi; species Litchi chinensis. Next base: position 21,419,523 of record CM034469.1, on the reverse strand, counting down.
TTTACTTGGGAAGGTGTGTGCAGAGCAGTGATGGATGTAATGGATCAAAACAGTGATGCGGGCAAACAAAAGAGGACAAACCATGCTAAACACAGACAATTCTTGCTGACTCAAGGGCTTGAGAGTTGTTACATTGATGGTTTTGTTCAGGATCTGCATGACTTGCTGAAAACTTGAAAAGATCAGTATTTCAGTTCCGAGGACTTCTTTTCAGGTATCATATAATTAAGGTTCTAATTGGAACACCCCGTTTGGTCTACGATTTGAATGCTGGAGGCAAATTATAACTACAAACGCACACCTTGGTTGTTGTGTGTTTTCGTTTGTGGTTGAATAATTGTTGTTCCTGGTATTCCATTGAATGAGCATGTTATAGAATTTAACAGTACTATAAGAATCCTAGCCTTACAATGAAAGAAGATTGTTTACATCATGTCAACGCATTAAAATGGGATGATTATTCAACAACAGTTTCATTTTTGTCGATTTTTATTAACAAATCCTTTCGTTTTTTAGTGCAATCTCGTAATTGATCAAGGAATCTCCCCTTGTTGAAATAAGTACTATACTTGGAATTGAAATACTTGATTTAAAATATGGACTCAAAAACTTATTCCAATGAAATTCATTTTAATAACATAATTCAAATTGTAAACTAGTTTCAATGCCATTTTAGTTAAATAACGCATCAAATTTTGGATTACAATCATATTGTCGTATATTTTCTACTTCATTCTATCGCTAGACATCAGAATTTTAAATTTTTCATAGTAACTTTTTCAGTATTTATGATACAATATATCTATATATATATGTATATATTATATATATAGCTTTGACAAGATAAATTTAATTTAGTAGTACTCCTCAAGCTTAAACGAAGTTTTTTTTTTTTTGGTTATAATCTCATTAATCTAAGTATGAAGTATTCGCTGGAGATTACAAATTCCATCACCTCAAACATGTTCGTCATTATGTGTAATTATGTGTAATACACCACAGATGCAATCGATAAACATTAATCATTACTTCCATAGACAATTATATGTATTATAATGTGTTTAATATCAGAAATAAACATGCTATTATTTAGTTAAGTTTAAAAATAAAACTACTTAATATCAACATGCAACTATATTAAAACGCAGAAACTTATTGATTCATTTTGTGGGACAAAAACAATTTCAGGTATTTTCTTTAAAAAAAAAAAAAAAAAAAAAACCAAAGCTATCTCTGCAATTATTCATAGTGGATCATTACAAGTTCGAAGGCAATGAGAACCATTAAGAAGAAATTTTTGTTTTATCAAAGACATCACCATTAACTATTTTCTTTAATGTAGGCATCTTAATGTCAAAAGGCAAACAAACAAATTTTTGTTGCCAGAATAGATTGAGAAAGTTCAATGTACGTAGCACTTTCTGCCTAAACGCCCAAACGAGACTATGGTTGGACCTTGACTACAGATATTACGTCAAATTCAACTTCAACAATTAACGTATCATCCATAAGGTATCTGTTGTAGTGTTGATTTATATCTTCTAGTGACATGAATTGATCCCAACCCCATGAGGTACCGGTGGTCGAACTTGATTGGCCAAACCATTGAGTAACTACAGAAATTATATTGGCGTTAGCTTTTGCTAAGTAATCAATTATCAAAAAACAAACAGAGTTAATTATGAAAGGTTCCCATGAGAGACTTACGTGATTTTTCGGCATGTTCAATCCGAGAATGATCGAGTACCCGCATCTTAACTTTTGCATATACCTTTCTCCTAGGTGAGACACTTTCCCAATCAGCTAACCGTAAGTAAAGAGAGAGAAATTTTCCCTTTATATAGTCACGATCACCCTTGGGATAAAGCTGTAAGTTCCTGAAATCAATAGAAATAGTTAAAAGACCGAGTACTTAATTTAAAATTTATTTTGAAGTACATTTAAAACATTATTGTATAAGAGAAGTGTACTAATGTATTTGACCATTTTCGTCCTTCAACTGTAAATTCATTGGAGTACTGAACAATGTCATTTAATTTGGAGAAATTTTTGATCGACCAAGTATAAGTTCTGTCAATCGGTGCCTTAACAATTTTTAAAGTTTCTTCGCGGCCAGAAGAAGGTTGAATAACAAAAACTTCAGCTCCAAAGGCACAACAATCGTCAACAAGGTATCCGTTACATGGGTCGTTAAATTCGTCAAGAGGAAGAAATTGGGCACAACCTTGTACAGTTCTCAGCTTATCAAAATACTTTATTGGTCCTTTAGCATCTGCATCCAAATACGTGATAAATTGAATATGAATATATATATATATATATATATATCTCAATTCTCATGTGCTTGTAAAGAAGGAAAGTAATTAGAAAAAATGTGTATGTCAATTATGAATAGGATATAGTGAATATGTGGTGAAATGTCTTACCCTGGATGGTCAAGTACTTCATTGTGTTCTGATTAAGCACAAACAATTTTAAGTAGACGCAAACAGTCCAATATTTATCCTTGGGAAAAGAACTACTGTCGTCTATTGCCAAGTAAAGTGAAATGTGACCTTTCCCTTCACAGGTTTTGTTTCCATGTGGATAGAGAATCAGTTTCCTGGAACCAAAACAACAATAATTAACTGTAAATGAGGATTAGGAAGATAATTTGAAAAGAAGGAAGATGCTCATTTGAACTTATGTACCATTTGTAGCCTTCAGCATCAAAGGCATCGGATTCATATCTTCCCGTTGGTCCATCAAGCACCTCCAGTAGTGATGAGTATGACTCAATTTTTAATGTGTAGTGAGCTGGATGCAGATCTCTTTCTTTTCGTAAAATATCTTATATAAAAGGAAAATTGATCTTAATAGAGATAAGCCAATGCACATAAAGATGCATATGAGCAAATGCTAGACATACCGACTAAAAATATGTCAAATTATGCGATCAATATTAGCTTATTTATTCAAAATGAAAGGAAACTTTTGTTCATTATCAAACTCCGAATAAATTTATATTCAAAGTATTATGATTTGATGTATTGATTTATGTATATACAAGATATAAGGAAAAAAAATTCACACATTTTTTGTCATTGTGTTTTAATATGATTTGATGTATTGATTTATGTATATACAAGATATAAGGAAAAAAAATCACACATTTTTCGCCATTGTGTTTTAATACGATGAGAATAACTAATAATATGTGGTGATATCTCACTTCTCATAAAATTTTTAACAAAAAGAGGGAAAATAAAACCATGGGAGAAGTAAATCAATCAATGTGCATGAAAATGCATGAGCACATACTAAATGTTCAATTTAAATAAATGACTGAAAAACATGTTGAAATTAACAAGTGAATAACATGTTCAGTTTGCACACATTGATCAATTCAAATTCTAATGCTTATTTTGTTTATTTGTTATATTACGTACCAAATTTAATCCAATTGGACCATCATTTCAAGAATTAGTTAGTGTGATACAAGATATGGAAAAAAAGCAACTTAACAAAAGCATACCTGATACACATTTTTTCTCTTTTGATTTATTAGATAGTGGTGAGTATGCCTCTATCTTCAATGTGATATGAGCCGGTAATTGGACATTCTTTTCCTCTTGCAAAATTTCTAAAAAAAAAGAAAATAATACAGTAGCGTGTGTGCATGCATATATATTATAATTAAAAAAGAGAGAGACAGAGAGAGAGAGTAATGGGCATTTCTGTTTGCATATTACATTGTGGAAAAAACTGAAACTCAATGGTTTTTCCATTTGAGGCTTGTGGGGTGAGAGAATATAGAAAAAAAAAATCTGGAGTCATTTTATTGAATATTAATTAAGTAGGCAATCGAGGGGGAAAAAATCTATAAATAAGAAGAATAAGCATACCGTTTGGGTCAGAGTCGGACATCGCTGAATTCTGATTTTGAATTCTAAAAGACATTGGTAAAAAGAAATCAAAAATCGATTCAAATCTGAATCTAATAAAAAAATTATTTCAAAAAAAAAAAAAAAAAAAAAAGCTGAAAGTCACTTACTGTTTTCTCCGGAAATTGAAATCTGAGTTGAAACTCAATAATGAACAATTTGAGTTTTGTTATTTACCTTAGTAGCAAGAATATTAACTTATATAGGTGTTGGAGAGTATAACTTGTTGGATTGGCTTTTTCTTTTTCCTTTTTTTTTCCCTGCTATGATTAAGTAATCCTTCGCTTGTTGGAGTAAGTTCTAATGGCTTGGTCAAGGAATCTTGAAAATGTAGGAGTGAACAAGTAGTTTAGCTAGGATTTAGATAAATCTATCATTTGGTTTATCATTTCAGTTATGGATTATCAGATTTATTAAATTAGTAATAATTTATTCACATTTACGTGTCTCACCCAACTTTATATAATCAGCAAAGTAGGCTATCCCAAATAGGGTGGACATAGACATGGTTTATGAAAACATGTAAGAACTAACCGTTTTCAAATTTTATACTTCATTTATATTATTTATTTTTAGAAGAGTAAATTATAATTTAGTTACCCAGAAATAAAATATATACAGATGGAGTCAAAATTTCCATTTTATTACAATATAGTTACCCATCGTTAAGGAATTTTTGTTAAAATTAACAGTAAACAGTATAAATATGACTAAAAGACCAAAATACTTTCACCATTTTATTTTAAAAAATAAAAAAAATTATCGTAAATAATTAAAATCATCATATTTTTTTCTCTCTCTCTCATCTATCTCTGAATCTCCATTTACCTCTTTGTTGACGATACCACCACCGCTTGCACTCTCGGACGAAGTCACCACCAGCGGTCTTCACTCTCCTCTCTTCGTCACTGCTTGTCGCCACTCTCCTCACTCTTCTCTCTCCACCACCGTTCATTCCTCATTGATTTTGATGGTGGCATCACCGATCGCCAACAATCAAACCCATATGATGTTCATGTGGGTTCAATTGGAACCCAGATCCATATGAACATCATATGGGTCTGATGAACCCCGATGAGTTCAGGTTTTGAAATCCATTTCTTGGTTTCCATTCCACGATTGAAGCTCAGAAATGGCATCATCAGATCTCTTCTCACTTTTCTCAGTCTTTCCTCACTCTGGGTTTGGGATATGGATTCATCAGATGAAGGTTCATGATGATATTGTTTGATGATTGATGATGTTGGGTTTTATTTTTTAGGTTTGATTGATGATGATGTTTGGAGTTTCCAATTGATGATTACAAGATGATGTTTGGGGTTTGATTAAAGATGATGTTTGGGGTTTGATTAAAGATGATGTTTGAAGAAGATGATGTTTGTGTTTGATTGCAGAATGGGGCCAGGTTTGTTTGAAGATGATGTTTGGGGTTTCCAATAGATGTTTGAAGATGATATTTGGGTTTCGATTGAATATGATGTTTAGGTTTGATCGAACATTGGAAACCTATAAATCTAGTTTCCAGTTGACTAGAAAACCGTATTTTTGGATTTGATTGGAAACCCAGAAAGAATTTGGGTTTCGAGGTGATGATGACGATTTTCTTATTTAATTATATAATTTTAATTTTTTTTTAATTAATCTCCACCATGGAAGATGATTGATGATTTTGAATAGGAATATGATTGAAGATGAATAAGGATAGAGATGGAAGATGACTAAAGATAGAGATTTGATTATTAATTTTTTATTTAATTTTTATACCTCTACCGATAAAATACCATTTTTGCCCCTAACTCAGTTAAGATTAATAGAAAGGATCTAACAACAATAGGGTTTATTATAATAAAGCAGAAAACTTGACTTCGTCTGCATATATATATATTTGGATAACCAAATTGTAATTTGCTCTTTTAGAATGCAATTGAGATCTTATTTGTAAAGATAAAAATTTCAACATTCATGCAAGTCTAAACATTAAAAACCTTATTGGTCACTCAACTAATACCAAAAAATATTAGTTTTTGTATATCGACAATGATCGAAAACATGTGAGTTTTTTAGTTTTATACTTGATTTATATTATATGTTTTTATAATATAAATAATGTCATATTTGTAAAAATAAAGCTTTAATATTCATACGAGTTTCGAGTGTTAAAAGTTTAATTTAATCACTCAACTAACACAAAAGAAAAAATATTAACTTACGCACACCGTTGTTGACCAAAAATATGAGAGAACTGGAAGTTTATTAATTTTATGCTTGATTTATGTTGTCCGTTATCATAATACAACTGAGATCTTATTTGTAAAGATAAAACTCTAATACTTACACAAATTTTGAGTGTTAAAAACCTTATTTGATCACTCGATTAACACTAAAAATGTATTAACTTATGCATACCAGTATTAACAAAAATGTGTGAGAACTGAGAGTTACCTAATTTTATATTTGATTTATATTATATATCTTCATAATGTAATTGAGAATAACATGGGAACCAACTGCAAATATCAAATCCCACTGGGGATAAAGAGAGGGTGGAGAAATAAGGATGGATATATGGGTGACCCACTAACATCCTTATTCCTTAAACTCAAACTTACTAATTCCATATCGTAGCCGTGTCATATCCCTTAGTTGTATGGACAATTGGTACTCTTACTATGTCTCAACTATTCCCACGATAGTAGGACTAATTAGTCCCATGCTAAAGCCCAGAAGTAACTACACCTAGTGCTTATTGTTATATTTATTTGTATATTTTAATTCTTATGAAGTATTATATTAAAATATATTTAAAAGTTAATATTTTTAATATTAATTGAAAAATTAATATTATTTATGGTTGAACACTTTCTTGACTTTCGAAGATCAAGAGTTCAAATTTCACATTTGTTCTAAAACATAATGTATGAATAGTTTTCATTGAATGTCAATAATCACTTTCCCTCCATTAAAATGAAGAAAAAATATATCAAATAAAAGAGTAAAATTATTCTTATTCTTTTCAATCTCATACTACATCAAATTAATAATAGTGAGATACTATAAAGATCAAAGCTCTAATATAGTTGACAATTTTAAAAATTTTTCCCAAAAAGCACAATTTAAAAAAAAAAAAAAAAGACATGAAATTTTATTATTGAAAGAACAAATTACAATTTAACTATTCAGTTGAAATATAATTATAAGCGAAGCTAACTTTTTACTTTTATTACAATAAACCCACCTGCTATTAGCCTATCTTGGTTAGAGTTAACAGATTAAGAGGTAAAATCATCTTTTAACATTATTTACATTATTTTTTATTTTTCTTTTAAAATTACTTGTTTTAATTAGATCTCTATCTCCCTTTATTCTTCCTTACTAGCCACAGTCATGTCTCTCTTCTTCTTCTTCTCTTATATTTCTTCTTCTTCTTCTCCTTTTCTTTTCTTCTCCTTGGAATCCGGATTTATCTGAGTTTAATTTGAACTCATATTTCATTTGGGTTCGATACGAACCTAGAGACCCAGAAATCTGGGTTTTGTTGAACGAACCCAAATACATCTGGGTTCATCCCAAGACCTAGATGAAATTTGGGTTCTAGAATCTGGGTTCGTTTTAGAACTCGGATGAATTTGGGTTCTTGATATTTTTTTAATTTTATTTTTTTGTGATTTTTTAAAAATGATTTGGTTATTTTTTGTGTTTTGTGTTGATTGCTAATTTTTTTTCCCCTTTTTCGAAGATGTTGATGATTGTTTGTTGATGGGGTTAAACTGGTGATTGTTGAAGATTTTTTGACTAGTGATTGTTGAAGATTTTTTAAATTGATGATTGCAATGGGTGGATGAGTTTACAATGGGTAGATGGTTAATGATTTTTGCAGGTTGAAGATTGAAGATTGCACATTGGGTTGATATTTTTTTTTTTGGTCAATTTTTGCTGATGTTTTGAAGTTGGTTGAAGATGGGTCCTGATGTTAATGGATGGATATGTTTCTTCCCAGATAAAAATAACATCTATTTTTTCATTTATATTTTTTAAATAATTTTTTATTATGAGGGTATTTTGGTCTTTTAATCATATTTATACTATTGACTATTAAATTTAACGGAAATTCCCTAACGGAAGGGGGTTAATTATAATAAAACTGAAAACATTGTTTTGTCTGTAATTACATTTTAATTGTGTTGTTAAATTATAATTTGCCTTTATTGAAATAATCACGCGAATAATTTCCTCGTTTAAATTTGTATCTATTATTTGAGTATGAAAGGTACTTGCATCTGTTTTAAAATCCAACGGTAAAGCAATCAGATCTGCATGATGCAATGGAGATCAACACGTGTCGGATCGTGATTAAAGTTCCTTCAATCAAATCCCGTACAAGCAACAACACCGAAAGAGAGAGGGGGAGAGAGTGCGTAGGGTTTCCAATTCCAAATTGAAGTTGAAGGGTAACAGTTTCACTTTCTACTCGCCCAACCCAGCCAAGCCTCTTCTCTCGAATTCTGGTTTGGCTCACCTAATCAGTTGTTGTGGTGATTTTTGATTGATTGTCAGCATGGGAAGAGGCAAGTTCAAGGGAAAGCCAACCGGTCAACGCCAGTTCTCCAAGCCAGAAGACATCCGTACGTCTCTCCTCTTCTGTTCTTCCTCCCTCTTTTTTCAAACAATCTCTGACCTCACTTCAAATTCTCTTTGATTGCAGTTGCTGGAACCTCTTCACGTCCTCGCACTTTTCGACGAGTATGTCTCTCTTCTTCTTTCACCGACTTTGATTGTTTGCTTGTTTGATTACTATGTAATCATTCGTTATTGATGTTATATCAGGAAGCAGCTGACCATAAAAAGGAAGAAGAAGAAGACGAAGAAGTATCCGAACAGGAGTCTGGAGAGGAATCGGAGGAGGATTCTGATGACGAATCCCAAAAGACTGAAGTTAGTGCTCATTGATTTAGTTTCTGCGTTTTTATTTATATGATTTTTTTTTTTAATATTGCGACGAATTAGGGAATTTAGATTCTTACATTTTGTGTGATCAGAGGAGGAAAGGAACTCAAGGTTTGATTGAGATCAATAACCCGAATTTGGTCAAGTCGAAGAATGTGAAAGCTAAAGATGTTGATGTAAGAGTTAGTTTCATTGGTGGTTTTTGTTGTTGTGAATTGTCTAGGATTTGCAAGTCAATGTATTTTGTTTTTGTTATGCAGATTGGGCGACCAACTGAGCTTTCAAGGCGTGAAAGGTTTGTGAATGTTTTTATATGTTGTTGAGTTTGTTGTGAGTTGTGGATGATAAGGAAGAGCTATGTCCATGGTTTTAAAAGGCGAGGTGAGGTGCTGCCTCACCACCTTGGTGGCTAAGGCGCCTCAAGGCGCACATATAAGGCAGAGCAGCTGGAAAAACCTGCCTCTAGAGGGTGAGGGTTGCCTTGAGGCGAGGTGTCCTGAGGCGGTCCAGACCATCTACTGCATAAAAAAATAATAATAATAAAAAAAATAAAAATATTGAAGCTTAGAATAGATTACCACACCCAAAAACACACACAAAAAACATTCAAACACACCCAGAAAAACACACAAACACACCAGTTTTAGAATTGTAGCTTAGAACAGTTTACCACACAAAAAAACACACACAAACACACCAGTTTTGGAATATTGTAACCAAACACCAGTTCTAGAAGCAGTCAAGCACTGGTTTTAAGAGAGAGAGAGAGAGAGAGAGAGAGAGTAGAGAGAATACAGCTAAATGTAGAAGAAATTAGAAAGGTGGAGTGACATGGCCTATGTGAGAAAATTGGATATGGAATTAGGAATGCTTGAATGTAAAATTTTCATTGGCTAGTATAATTGTCCATTTCATGTGTTTTTTATTATAATCTGTGTGTTTGTAGAGAGGAATTGGAGAAGCAGAGAGCACACGAGCGCTACATGAAGTTGCAGGAACAAGGCAAAACGGACAAAGCTAAGCAAGATTTGGGTGAGTGATTGAATTGCAACTTCTCCTTTTTATTCAGTTTTATCATGTTTAAATGTTGTTCGTTAAATTGGGTTGATAATTGATTCTGAAGTTTAACTAGTTAAGATTTTGCCTATCTTATAATATTTCATTTCATTATTTTGTGATGTTTTGAAGTAATTTATGTGGTTTACAATTTTACATTTACATCTACTCTTCCTATTTTGGCTTATATAATCTTCGAAGAATTTGTCCAGATGAACAATTCTGTTAGGCTGTTTGTGACATGTTAAGAGCCTCTTTGTTGCATTTTATCGAGCTGTTTTTTTTTTAGGGTCAGGTTATACAAATTTGAAAATTTGATTTAAAAAAATGACTTCAATATCTATCCATTCATTTCCACTAAGTCCAATAGTGAAAAAAGTGATTGAGTTCAAGGTGGATAACAATTCTTGGATTGAGTCAAAATCGATGGATAGATATTGAAGTCACATTTCTAAGTGAAAATTTTTAATTAATGTAGCCTTAGAGTTGTACTTATATATGGAAAAAGTATTTTTAACAAGGGTTCTATTGATAGACATCAATGACAGTTGCAACCAAAGATCAAGAGACATAGCTTCTCACTTTACAAAGTAAAGGATGTGTCTCCTGGTTTATGTCCTTGAAGTCTCAAGGAATTTCTTTAATTGAATAGAATTAGACGAAGGCACTCTTGCATGTCATGAAGATTGAATTCTCTTGGTAGAAAATTAAGCTCTTATAATTCTTTTAGATGTATACCCTATCCTTGGTGACTATTGTTCTTGTTTTGGCCTTGAAGAGACTGAGCAACCATAAGGCTATAAAATTATGTGATACCAACTAAATTCATATGTTTGCTACTGGCTGGATTGTTCTCTCTATCACTTTGACGAAACATTTCACACCACAGCCCTCCTCAATTCTTACTCACAAATGAGATGCCTGTCCTCAAGCACATTTCCAATCAATAGTTACTTGGAGAGTAGCAATTGACTGCTTAATTTGAGTTCATTCGCAAGTGGTTTCATTTGTTATTGGTATCGGATGGCTTATTGATTTCATATGGTGTTTTATTTATGCTACTATGTTTTACTCAACTGCCTTTATTGATTTTTTGGTGTGAATCCAGAGCGGTTAGCCCTTATACGTCAACAAAGGGCAGAAGCTGCTAAAAAACGAGAAGAGGAAAAGGCTGGTAAGTGTTGTGATACTGGAGTTGATTGTTTTTCATTTGTTTACTGATGTAATTATGGTGGTACTAATAAATTTTACACTTCTTTCAGCCAAAGAACAGAAGAAGGCTGATGCACGCAAATGACCAATCCTGGAAACTATCATCGCAAATTGGTTGTGCTGTCATTAAGACCAGAGAGATTTTCTTCAATAGATTATTTGTTTGATTTATAATCTAGGATTATATTGTGTGAACAAATTAATGGTTATCATTTTGCTTAAAATCTGATAGTTTTATGGTTGTTATTGAAGCAAATGTTTATACTGTTTTACCAAAGCTTTGACTTAGATTTGATAAGATCATTAACATTTTATATAAAAGTAATGCTAGATTGTCCATGTTTCTTTTCTTCAATTTGGCTGCGGCGTATAATTCGCCATATTATCATATCATTTAAATAGTATGAGAAGCTCATATGCTATACTTTTGGATGTGAATTTATGAAAAAAAAGGGTTATATCAATTTGATTCATGACTTGAAATTTTTCGATTTCTAGGTTTAATCATACATAATGGTTTGAGATAGTTGTTGAGGTGGTATTCCTTTTTAATCTTAAATTAGATGTAAATAGTTGGTTGAATGTTGAACTTAAAATTTTTAGTTGTGTATTTAGTTCTAACTGACCCATTAATTTGGGCAATTTAGTTTTTCTCCTTGGAATTTTCCTCTAGAGCCTAAGGTTAACTAATGACTATAGTTCATATAAAATTAAATTTTACACTTACTCATATCTGAAAGAAGATTTAGTTTTTAACATGCTCGATGACTGTATGACTCGGAGAGCTACTCTAACTAGATTTCTTATATCTATTAAAAAAGGAAAAAACCTAAACTAGACTTATTTTAGGATTTTAAGATTTGAATCTAACTCAACTAACTATACTTGTTTCTGGGTGTGCAGCTATTTTGATATGTTTTCGGGTGTAAGAGAGTGAAGGATACTAACTATAATTCCATATGATACGGTAATTTAATTCATATCATACGTGGTGAAAAAATTAATTAATTATTAATGTATATTTATTTATTATCATATCATTAGCATAATAGCATCACTCTTTAATGTGATTGAGTGGCAAAGAAAATTCATCCACTTTATTTATTAAAAAAAAAAAATTTGGTATTTCACTAGTTGGATTGTGAATTGAGTAATGTTAGACGTTATAAAAATTTTATCAAAATTCATATCCAAATGATGTGATATGTGAATTATCAAAATTCTATTAATTATCATATTATTTCATGATTTATAAGATTTTGACATCTCACATACCACATTATTTAGACATGGATTAGGACTAAATTTTTAGGTAGCCTAACAATAACGTTACTCTTATGAATTAGGATATCAATTATTACTCTGGCATTATCTATTTCCTAAACAAGCAAATGCAATTTACATGTGTCCATTAATCATTTACTATGTTTTTTTTTTTTTAAGAAGACTAGTCTTTTCCTTAGAATTGTTTTGTAAAGAATAAAGATTGATTGATAGCACATTAGCACTAGTTTTACATTTATGATTGATATCTACGTGACTAAATTTGAATTTACTTTTAATAACTAAAAAATATAATATTAATAGATTGATATTTATGATTGGGCAATATTAACTGTGCTCTTAATTTTGTTATTTTGAATTTTGAAAGGAACTGTGCTCTAAATTGATTATTCATGCTAATAATTGTTACAAAAATAATATTATAGAGAATTTCAAACTCCTATAAGCTTTAAAATTTTATTTTTATCGAAATATAAATGAATAAGAATGTGTAAATATTTTCCCTATATTTATGTTAGTAAATACAGCTGAATTTATATAAACCGATATTAAACAATATGTAACGTTTGATTCGAAAATCTATTCTTATAAAACTTACTAAAAAAATCCTTCTTAGTCAGTTTTGGAAGTTTGTCTCTATAAAATGGAGAGATATCTACTCCTTCTCCTTGATTTGGTTTAGAAATGTACTTCAATAAAATCAGAAAATTTATGTTTTTATAATAAATAATGAAGACTCTGTATATATTAATAAATTTATAATAAATAGTGAAGCAAAAATATAATATTTAATAATTTTGTGTGAATGACAAAAGAAACAAGAAGTATAAGCTTGGTGAGAGCCAGATGTCAAGAATTTGACAGATGGCAATCTACGAAGACGATGAATAGATGAATGTAAAGGAGAAGGAGAAACGCTCTACTTGCGTTGGACACAACTTAACCCACCAACATCACCATGACCGACCCTCGCCAACCACCCTCTGAAAACGTTCCCTCCTCCTCTTCATCATCATCATCATCCAAACCGACTCCTGAAATAAGCAACACAAAGACTAAGTATTCAGGCCAAAAGCCCCACTATCCTAACCCCCCTGAAACAACAATCCCGGACCCTGCTACACTTCGAGACCAGTGGAGGTTCGCTATCAAGCAGTACAGCAGATGGTACTCCCAGGCCTGGGGATCAGCCATTCTCGCTGGTCTCTCTTTCTTCGCTCTTGGTTGGGTCATTAAGGGCTCCAATCCTCTCCCCTCATTTAAGTCTGATGATCATCCTCCAAATGACCCTGATCATGCTAAACTCAAGCCTGCTGATTGATTAATGCTGCTGCTCCCTCAATCTCTGTAAGTTTGATTTTTGCGTTCTGGGTTTCATTTTTTTTCTCTTGTTTTAGTAATTTTTCATAATAAATTTGATGTTTGGTATGACTAGTGGATTTGTATGACTTGGTTGATGTTTATTTAGAAGAGAGAGAGAGAGAGAGAGAGAGAGAGAGAGAGAGAAATAGTTTATGTTGATGAGTAGACTGTGTTAGCTAATCTAGTTGAAAAGAAGTTGAATATTGGCAAACTTGGGGGGAACCTTTGTTATATGGAAGTGGGTTGGCCTTTGGTCCCTATGTCAATGTGAAATTGTGTCATTGCACGGGTGATTGTTACGTATTTGCTTGGCTTAATACATTTTGAATTGTTAATGTGAAATTGCTTGCCACTTTGCCCCGGTGATTGTTTTCTGGTGCCACTTTCTTAATGTGAAATTGCTTGGCGCTTTGCGACTTTGGGACTTTGCTTGTCTTATGCATTTTTGTTTCCTGTTATCTTAAGATTTACTTTTGAATGATTGTATCATGGAAATATAGCTTATGCCTCTGTTTGAAGATGAACATTTAGGAAAACTTTTGATTTGCTTTGACTTCCATAAAAATGAGTTCAGCATTTGTAAGAAGGTCTAATTTATAGCGTTAAGCATATTGCTTCATGTGTTGTACATTTGTTGTCTGAAATTCCTGCAAACATTTACTTATTATTGGATTATGTTTTTCAGGGTGGTCTTATGGTAGGATGCTGCAACAGTGAGGAAGATGCATCCACTGTCCACTGCCCCATAGCTTGACAACTGATGTTTGAAACAGGTTTCTGTGTACAGTGCTCCCACAATGTTATATCATATGTTCTTCAGTTGCAAGTGGATAATTCTGGATATATTGTTGATGGATTCTTCAGAAATTGGCTCTTAGCCTGGTTTTTTAGCTTGTTTACGTAAATGATGTTAATCTCCAAGTAATTATATAAGTGGTGACTGGTGTAATGTGATTTCCTGTGTTAAGAATTTCATCATTTGAGGAAAGATTTTGGCAATGGATGCTTATAAGTTGCATTTAATTTATAATGAAAATATTAATAAACAGATGAATTATCTGACACGTTACTTGTTTGAACAAGTTAGGGTTACCTTTGAATCACTTTGGGGTTATCTTAGAGTTCTACGAATACCGTCTGAATGAGTTTAGCTAATATTTTGGTAAGCCTTTTTAGTAAGTGAATTACAAGAAATGGTGCTTGTATCTTTTTTTTCATTATCATATGTGAAGGCATTTCATTGACAGGTTTCCATCTTCATGACTCTGATTTTCTTGAGTTTAACGTGTTTATTATTTTATCATCCTAAGTCGGGGACAGGATCTAACACACAAAACAGGAAAAGGTTGCTGAACTTTTATGCACGAATGATGTCTTTCATTCTCCTTTGCTGTTGATAACCAAAATTATTATAGATATAGAAATCTTGATTTTCAACCTCCTTAAGTTTCCCAACCAAGAAAAAAAAAAAAAAAAAAACTACTGTGATGCTGAAAGTGTGAAAATATAGCCTGTATTATATCTAGTTGATGGGACTGTTATAGTCAGACCTCAAAACTCAATAATTGGAAGCTGTGGTGTTCATGATTAAAGGAATAATGAGGTAATTCCAATCCTAATGAAGAAATAGTTTAAATGGGTGATTGAGATTGAAAAGTTAGAAATATTATCTTGAAGTAATATGCAATAGAAGTTGTGTGCAGGTCACTTGATAGAAGCAGACGCAAAATCTAATGATAGGTACAAGTTAAAGTAACCAGCTTCTCAAATTGACAAGAATTGGCGTGTTTATCTTTAGTGTGGTTTTGATCAAACTCTAATTGCCATTGAGAGAAAGCAAATGGGGTTGGAAACTAGGAGACTCCTCCCTGTGAATTTTAAGTCTAAGACAGGTAGGCAGTCAACTTGAATTCCAATGCTATGCAGCTACAGCAAACAAGTGGCCAGATGTATATTTGATTGCAGACCATTTTTCACTCCAAAACCAGGTCTGTCAAAACCATATTTGAAATGGTGCAACTTTTGGGAGTCGTAAAGGGTGCTTGTTAAGACTGGAATTTTAATTTGTTATCAACAATATAGCAAACAAGATCGCCTTTCTCCACCAAAGTGGAGCAATAAGACATGGCTTTCTAGAGTTGGGCAGAATACAGTTGCCTTGGCAATAGCAAGCGATTCTTTGTTTAATAATCTGTATAAACAAAGAGACCTAACGCTAGAGCAGAGTATGTGACTAGAAGGAGAATATGCATATCCTCCACTGTGATCTTGCCACGTGACATGGTCGGCCTACATTGATGCATAGTGCATGCTGCATTTTAAGTTTTTGCCAACCAGCAGAGAACAGTCCTGATTTTTCATATATAATCTAAGTTTAGCTCTAAGGCTGAGAACATTACAATGCAGCATTTCATTGATCATCTACATTATGTACGCAAATCTACCATTTCTGCACTCATTCAAGCCTGTCTTCCATACATTTACAAGCAAAAACAACCAGATTTTCATACAGAACTATAGCAGTCAGCTAAAGTGACTCAATACACAAAAGGTTGTTTAAATTGAATCAGAGAAAATAAGATAAAGCCACTGAATTTCTTTCAGATCCTAAATAGTTTGCCAAAAGCCTAAAACAGATAAATCCCCACCACTCTCTAAAGCGCAGGTTCAACTGTTAATGTTTGCTGACATACTATTTTTATGCAGTTAGGCCAAGCTCTATGAAATTATGAACAATGGACATCGAATGTCAAAAGATGTATGACTTTTCTGGACCTTTTCTCCATACCTAAGCAGAACAACAACCTGCTTTCTTCACGGCAGATACATCATCTTTACTACCAACATTGATTATCTGCCCTTTGGGCAAAGCAGCAGGGTCATCTCCAATTTCAAGAGCCTTTTTGCTTACAACATGATAGATTTGGGTCAGCACTTCTGTGAAGGCATTCTCAACATTTGTGGACTCTAGCGCTGACGTTTCCATAAAAAAAGTGTTCTCTCGTTCAGCAAAACCTGTAGCATCTTCTACGGAAACAGCTCTTAGGTGACGCAAGTCTGCCTTGTTTCCAACAAGCATGACCACAATGTTGGGATCAGTGTGATCCCGGAGCTCCTTCAACCATCTAGCTACATTTTCAAATGTAACATGGCGCGTGACATCATAAACTAGCAAAGCACCAACTGCCCCTCGATAGTATGCACTTGTGATGGCACGGTATCTGCTCAAAACGAAAGAACACTTTCAGACAATCATGAACCCAAACATAATTCCACATAGCTAAATCAGAAAACATAATCCCAAAATGTTGTCACATCTACATTTTTGTTCTGGTATACTTATAGCAACAAAAGTTCCAAGAGAGGACAACAATAAAGTAAAATTCAAGGGCATGAAATGAGACATAGAGGTCCGATATCCATGCTGTCTGTGTTTTTAAATTGTGAAAATGAAACATGAATTACCAAGGAAAAGGAAAACAAAAGGATAGCAGCAGGAACACTCAAGCCTGATATTTAAAGCTTTATCGGTTCATGGACCACAGAATCTAAATACCCATGAATTGAATATCTTCAACAAAGCAAACTGGGGACACAACACAAGACTTTAAAGGTAATCAACAACATTGTCTATCGGCAACTGACAACAAATCAATAACACACCTTTGGTGTCAAACAAACAACACAAACAGTTAATTTAGTAAGCTCATTCCAATTACTCACCAACACAAATCATAATCATTATCAAAGAGCAACTATTACATGGTCACTAAACTAAAATGAAAGTTAACATTACGATCAATGATACAAGAGAAAAAAATCCCAGATCTAAAAGGGATAAAGTAAACACCTTTCTTGGCCAGCAGTGTCCCAAATCTGAGCTTTGACGATCTTATCCTCGCAGCGGATACTACGAGTAGCAAACTCGACACCAATCGTGGACTTGGATTCGAGACTGAACTCGTTGCGCGTGAACCTGCACAAGAGGTTGGATTTGCCGACGCCGGAGTCACCGATGAGGACCACCTTGAAGAGATAATCGTAGTCATCGTCCGCTTTGAACGCACCCATTTTGATGATTGCAATGCTGGTTGGTTATACGAGAGGAGGTCGGCTGGTTTCGACAGCAAAACTACAAAAAAGCGTGGGTTTGTTGTTAACTAGTGTTCGATTAAAGAAGCATGGTTTTTTGTTTTGTTTGTTTTGGCTTATAATTATTATTATTGTTATTGTTATTCAATAAAATTGAGCACGTTAACCATTTAACCTAATTTTTTTTTGGGACAACGACAAAAGTGGCATATTTAAGTAGTGACTTAACATTTATGTCTCTGTCCCTTAAAATGTAACAATGGAGGCTCAAATGATATATAAAAGTACGAAAATACCCTTCCAGTTAAAATGTGGTTTTGAAAAAAACCTGTTCCCCCCAAAATCAGCCCTTGAAAAAAACCTTTTGCCTCCCCAAAAAAACCTTTTGGCTCCCAAAATCAACAGCAGCCTCTGCCTCCCCAAAAATCAACACCCGTCGTCGTCTGTCCACACCGTGCACAGAGCCACGCAGCGCCGTCGTCGTCGTCTGCCCTTTGCCATCGAGTTGTCTGTGTCAGCCTTGCATGCGCGGCCATCAGAAACTCATCTCCTCACTGTGAAAGTCGAACTCGTTGCCTCCCCCGCTGTTGGTCGCTTTCGTCGTTCCCTTCCTCAGGCAGAGCCGCTGTGCCCCTGACTTCGTTTGGTCACTCGCAGACGAGAGTTTGTTTGGTCGTTACGAAACGCGAAGCCCCTACCTCCCCTCTATTGGCCGCGACTGTCTACCTTCCTCACACAGAAACTGGTACATCACACAACTTGCATTTCAGATTTTTGCAGCATAGTTTGGCTTGAGTTCTACATTGCTGTCCAAATTTGGCTTTGCTTCATGTTTCAAACTTTACTTGTAATATGGAAGTTTGATTCTTTACTCTGTTGTGATCAATTATTTGTAAAAATGAGTTATAAAAGTGACTAAAGGTGTAAGCTTTGTCTTTGTTGAATGAAACTGATTTATGTGTTTGAAGTAGTGATAGAAATTGACAAATGGGGTATTCGTTTTGTGTGACATATACTACCTGTCAATTTTTATAACAAAATCGAAACAATAATCTGTGTTCTTTTATATTCTGAACTTGGAAATTAGAACAAACTTTGAAACCAAGTAGAACATGCTTTGAAATAAGAACATGACTAGTGTTTCTAACACAAGTGGTGTCATTGGTTTATGAAGGAAATCAGTATCCAAAACACTAGTCACACCAAAGTGCGAGTGTTAATAATACTAGTTATGTCGGTGTGATTAATGGTGCTGTGGATATATGCAAAAAACCAGTAGCCAAAACACTAGTCACACCAATTTGACTAGCATTAATAATACTATTCAGCTCGGTGTGACTAGTGGTGTCATGAGTTGATGGAAAAAAACCAGTAGACAAAACACTAGTCACACCAAGGTGACTGGTGTTAGTAACACTAGTTACTTGAGTATGACTAGTGTTTTGCAACTGGTTTTTTTCAATCAACTCATGGCACCACTAGTCACACCGAGGTTACTAGCATTATTAACACTCGTCGCCTTGATGTGACTAGTGGTGCATTAGGTTGATGGACGCCAAGGTGATATGCATTAATAACACTAGTTACCTTGGTTTGACTAGTGTTTTGACTACTGTTTTTTTTTTTTTCCATAAACCTATGATACCACTAGTCACACTAAGGTAACAAGCGTTATTCACACTCGTCACCTTAGTATGACTAGTGTTCTAGCTACTGGTTTTTTCTTCAAGTCATGACACCATTACTCACACCAAGGTAACTAGCATTATTAACACTCATCAGCTTGGTGTGACTAGTGTTTTGCCTACTGCCTTTTTTTTTCCATAAACCTATGATACCACTAGTCACACTAAGGTAACAAGTGTTATTCACACTCGTCACCTTGGTATGACTAGTGTTCTAGCTACTGGTATTTTCTTCAAGTCATTACACCATTACTCACACCAAGGCAATTAGCATTATTAACACTCGTCAGCTTGGTGTGACTAGTGTTTTGCCTACTGGTTTTTTTTTCCAGAAACCCATGTCACCACTAGTCACACTAAGTTAACTTGTTCACTTGTGTTAATAATGCAAATCATC
This sequence comes from Litchi chinensis, assembly GCA_019925255.1. NCBI lineage: Eukaryota > Viridiplantae > Streptophyta > Magnoliopsida > Sapindales > Sapindaceae > Litchi > Litchi chinensis. The sequence goes on along the minus strand of CM034469.1, from coordinate 21,399,568 downwards.
TTGGCATGACTACTGTTTTCATCTTTGGTTTGTTAACTAAGTCTAAGTCTTGTCATCACTAATAACGTTGTACATGTGTGCCGTTTCCATCAACATACATAGAAATACTAAGTTCGTAAACCCTAAAGCCAATTTCTACAGCTCAATATCAGTATAGCTAACCACAATAATCAATAACAACTGAAAAATAAGTGTTCAAAAGTTAAGATACATTACCCGTTGTGCAGAAGAAGATTATGGATGGTGGATGGAAAGAATGTTCGCTGGTGGATGGTGGATGGAATTTGTCGCGCAGCAGAGAATCACGATAGATGGCGAATGGTGCCTGTGAAGAAGAAGGTGAAGCTGGATGAAGCTAAATGAAGCTGGATGGTGGCTGTCAAGACGAAAATGAAGCTGGATGTAGCTGGATGGTGGCTATGAAGAAGAAAATGAAGCTGGATGGTACAGACAAGAATGAAGCTCGATGGTGGATGGTGGCTGTGAAGAAGACGAGAATGAAAGAGTAAGAGGAGCAGCAGCAGAAGAGAGTAAATCACCTGTTTTATTTTTAGAAAGGGTATTTGTGTCCAAAAAAATAGGGCTTGAGACACATTTGTTAATTTTATTGAAATGGGACAAAATTGTTATTGCAATAATGGAAAGTGCCACCTGGTGACATTTCCTCTTTTTTTTTTTACCTCTATTAGTTTTGTTATGATAACATTATGATAACAATATTGAATTACACAATTTCTATTACAGATTTTTTTTTAAACGCTAACAATTACATGTCAAAAAATTGTCAAAATCTATTGGCATATATTATTAATAGCATGACTTAGATGACTACTTATAACCGATGTTTTGTATTTTAAAGGATAAAAATGAGATTTGAACTATTGACTCTTTGGGCAATGTTTGGTACATAGCATTTGATGATGGGATTAGATAAAAAATGTCTCATCTTGTGTTAACTTGTATTTGGAAAAACCTACTTGGGAATCAAAACTCAATCTCATTTTTATTCCAATCTTCTTATCATGAGAATGCTCACTCTTAAGCTCCGCCATGAGATTTAATTAAAAAAAAAAAAAAAAAATCTTTCATGAGTCGCTAAGGTGGCATGACATACTAATATTGATGTGACTCTTCAATAATAGCATGACACGTGTCATGATTTTTAAATAACAATTAAAACGCTACCGTTGACCCTATGGATTCAAGGACTCATTAATTGTATTTTTTTTCTCTTTTTTAGTTGCACATTGATTTTCTTTTTCTTTCTTCTACCAACCTCAGTGTTATTGTTTAAATAAGAATTATTTCAAAATTAATATTTATTTACTCATACTTTAAAATAATATAATTATTGAAAAAATCAATATAACATTTTGGAAAAATGATTCATAAGCTTTATTTTATTTAAAACATTATTAACTTTATGTATAATATAAGTTAGGTTATAAAATAAAATATTTAAATTAATTTTATTCCAATTCAATCTCAACCTACATTTTAATATTTAAAATTAATCCTTGTATTTAAATTAATAAAATATTTTTCTCTTTTTTTTTTTTTAGATTTTTTATAAAATTAATTTTAAGTATATAACAAAATATTTAAATTAATTTTATTTCAATTCAATCTCAACTTATACCAAGCACAATATGGTATAATTTTAATTCAACCTCAATTCTACGAAACATGAGATAATAATTTTTTAATCAAATTCATTCTATTCTATTCCAATCAATTCTATTTCATTGCAATCCTGTGTGTCAAACACAATCTTAAGGTCGAGTACTCAACCACTCATATTAAAGGATTATGTGTCTTTTTATAGATTTATATTATACAAGTTGATATTATTGGAATCAAATTTATTATTATTATTATTAATTTGGAGTTAAGAAAAGTAGATATGATCCCAATTCATATTTTGATAAGTATGAGTGGCATATCATTAGGCTAATCTCATATCACCATTTGAATGAGAATAATATTTGGTTATTTCTAATTCATCACAAGTGATGAATATTATATTTTATTTAAATATATGGGAGATTTTCCTTTTACTCCCTATATGACGATTGATTATCAATTTCATAGTAGCAATACCATTTTGGTCACTATGGTCCCTAAAGTAAAGTCACAAAAACTCACCAGTGAAGATGGTCTTCATGGTCCCTAAGAGTTACAAAATTCATCAATGAAGATATTTCCATCAGTAATGATGGACGTACGATGGAGTTTCTTTGGAACTCCATTATCCATCTCATTAAATAGATAATGGACATCCAATATGGATTCCACTTATTTGTTTCGTTTTATTTTATTTTATTTTTAAGTTTATCATTTTATTTAGGGCAAAAATCATATTGTTTCCTAAATTTTGGGAAATTGTCAAACTTTTAACTATATTTTAGAAAAAGGGCAAATGAACCTAACTTTTCAAAAAAAAAAAAAAGTATCAAATTAATCTCTTTTATCAATCAACTGATGGTCAAACTTAACGAACAACATGGTGGGCAGAGGTAATTTTATCGTTTTGATTTGTAGCCTAAGATGTTGACACATGTACGAATTAAATAATTTGACAAAAATTAAACAAATGGAAAATAAAAATAAAAAATCAAAGTTTAAAAAATTATTGAGAGGAAAAAAATGAAAATTTGAACATTGAAAAACTTCAACTCGAACTTAGAAACAAAACAATAGATCTCAGTTCTTGTCACCATTACCACCCTCTTATTCTTCCTTCTCTGCCTCACCCATTCTATTACAATCATAATCACACAAACACATCCATGGCCCTCATCACCACCCTCCTCTCCTTCCTCCTTTACCTTTCCCCCTCCATAAAGAGTGGTGACTGCTTGGGGTTTGGTGCAATGCCATCAAGCTTGAGGACTAGTGACCGCTGTCATGGGAGAACCAGAGAAGCTAGGCCGCCACAATCATAGAGCCATAGTAATGAAGAAGATGAAGAGGAGGATTAGGATAGTGTAAGTGATGATGATTTGCAAATAGTCTTGATCAACAACCATGACACAACCGCAAAGCCATAGAGGTAATTGACAACAACGATGACAGTGAATAAACAAGGTTACGAAGGGTTGGGGTTAGCGGTGAATAAGGGTTAAGGTTTGAAGTCGGGTTTGAAGCTCTGTTTTAAATAGCTTTATTTTTTTTTTAATTCAAACTAAAACGTCGTATATGGTGACACCATCGACCATGGAGATTCATTGAATACTATATTGTTCTTCAATTTTTTTTTCTTTTATTTTGGATTGAGGATTGATAATTGATAATGTTGATTTGATGATTGATGATAGTTTGGGAAATTGGGAGACTGATAATGCTCTGGGCTTTTGGAAACCTGGAATAAATTTTTTTAATTTTTTCTTAAATTTAAAAATTATAAAAATAATTAAGAATTAAAAAAAAGAGAGAGATCTCCACCGTCCATCATGTAATGGACGGTGGAGATTAATGTAAAAATAAAAATTAATTTCTTAAATTTAAAAATTAATTCTTAATTAAATAAAAATTTTATTAATTATATATCTAAATGTTTAATTTAGAAGTGGTGATATGTTTACACTTTATGGTGTAAAATTATTATTATTATTATTTTAATTTTTATGACGCATTTCAGATTTTTATTGATTGATAAATTAGGATAAAATGGTAATTTTAAGATCAACTAATGATCGGGGTAAAATTAAATTTTTGCATGTCCTGATAGATTTGACTATTAGTTAATTGACGGAATAAATTAATTTAATATTTTTTTCGAAAAGTTAGAGTTCATTTCGTCTTTTTCCAAAATATAGTTAAAAATTTGATCTTTTTCAAAATTTAGATATCAAAATGATTTTTATCGTTTTATTTAAAAAAAAAAAACTCAAATAAAAAATATTTAATTTTATTCTCATTTGATTATTTTATTTTTTGTATTAAATATCCACAAGCTATTTCGAAAAATGGATGGTGGTGATATAAAGTTTTTTATCATTTATTTTATTTTTAAATTTGTTTTAAAAAATAAAGGAGAAATGTCACTAACAATAAAAACGCATCACACAATGGTCAAAATTTATAGTCAAACTTAACGATAGGGAAGGTTAGTATGAATTTTTTGATCCAAGTGTAAAAAGGCAAATCTCAAGAAGGTTGATGTTATTTGCCCCAATTAATATAATATTAATTTTATTAAAAAGAATAATACTACCAATACTGAAAGTTGAAATGGCCTTATAATATGACCATCATGTATATATTAATAGGATTGAAGGCTTGAGTTATGTCTTCATTTTCAACCTTGATTTTTTTTTTTAATCGAAACAATTAATCAAATACAAATCTCAACTACTAAAACGGTGGAATTAGAGAAAAAAAAAAAGAAGTAAAATTCATATTATTCAAAGCGAGATTGCGAGAACCAAAACTTGTCAGTACCCAAAGTCATTGAATTGGGTCATTGTACCATACCAACATGGATCTCTTTAAGTAATTGGTAGCATGGGGTCCTTTGACTTGGTTTTTTGGTCTGCAATGGTGGATAATTTTAGGTATTAGGGCAAGAAATGACGTTCCTTTCTTCGGTCCAAAATCAAGACGTTTTGCTTGGGTTGCTGAACAATACGATCATATTGTTTGTGATGGGGTTAAATATAATTATAAAATTAAAAAAGGGTTTCTTGAAAATTAATTAGGTTTTTGGTGAATGATGAATTGGCATTTAAGTAATGTCGCATCAGCTGGCTCCCACGTAGATTGAGATTTTAAAGTTCGGTTCGTGGGTAGAATGTGTAGTATTGCAGTTTGTGATAATTCAAAAATTAATTTTAATTCAATTTTTTTCAAAGACAAATTAATTTTATTTTGTCAAAAAGATATATATGAATCAAGATTAGTGGGGTTCACAGTCTAGGGCTCATTTGAAATAAAAGAAAGTCCATCGCTGTATTGGCTTCCAAAGCCCTGACCCAAGACCATTTGTTCTGACTCTAAGAATGAACCCACGGCCGAAACCCAGAATTATTGAAATACCGTCTAAGAATGGACCAACGGGCAAACCCAGATGGGCCCACGGCAAAATGGTCTATGAATGGACCCACGGCAAACATGAACTAGTTTACTATACAATGAATAATTATCATAAATCTATTTTTTTTTTTCAAAATAAAAATTATCCTAAAACTAGTTTAGTTTGCTTTAAATTAAAAAAGAAAAGAAAAGAAAAGAAAACTTCTTTTCTATCCAAAAACTTGATGCTAGTTCCTCTATCGGAAAATATATATCCTCAAAATATTAAAAGTTGGCTTGGTGCCTTTTTTATTTTTATTCAGAATGATTAAAAGTTTACTTAAATTTAAAAGTTAAATAATATTATAACTTCGTTAATATTTATTATCATCAAATTCAAAACTGTTTTGAACAATCAAATTAGAAATTATGTTTCACATATTCTTTTGTTTAGGAAAAAAATGGGGGAAAAAAATGAAAACCTTCAACTTATCAGTTGGATACTATTTTAAGGATACCAGCCGTTCAAACTAATATCAACCGTTTTTCCAATATAAATACATATAAACTCAAAAATCGTAGAAAGAAAATTAAATGTTTTATTTCTGATATTTGATAGATATTTTTGATAAATTACCAAACAAATTTTAATCACATTTCACTTACCTAGCTTTAATAATAATTGCAACAAAATTTTCTTATGTGCAAATATATCCATCAATCACTCTTCCCCCCCCCCAAAAAAAAAAAAAAGAATCCATCAATCACATTTGTTAATTTTATTCAAATAATTTTTGCATGAATCAAATCAATAAGATATGAGCATATACCTCAGATACTAATTAAATTTTAATCTTCTCATATTGCCAAATTAATCCTGAACTCTAAAATTGGCTCATGAAAGGCCAAATCAAAACGGAGTAGACAATCACATCATATTCACTATTCACATACCTAATCCTCATAAGGTACTATTGACAATGAAAATCAACCAATCAACACATGCCACGTCTATCAACTACGTACAAAACCTCAGCGAACCTTTATTAGGTTTTCTATCACTTTGATTTTCACTTCTTCAACATTAACATATGAACCCGTTTCCGCTCAATTTGGACAGGAATACACCTGTAAATACTCCATGAATGAGACACAAAAGGAGAGACATCATAGAAAAATATTACATAAATTTAAAAAAAAAAAAAAGAAAAAAATTAATGGGTTTTGTATGGGGTCATCGTTGTCATGATTATTATACGTGATGGTTCATGCAAAACACAGTAATGATGTTGTGATGTAGATAGGGAATTTTCGGGCAGATTTGATATATCTGAATCGCTAAGTCAAATCCAAGTGTATAGTGCTAACACTGTTTTCGCTATTTTGCACGTAAAAAATCTGCCTCACTCAACCACTCTTCACTCAAAGAAAACCATGATTTTACGTTCTGTACCACGTCTCTCAATAAGGAGACTAAAAGCAATCATGAAAATCAAAACCCAATTACCCCCACCACTATATTCATTATTGTTCGAGAAAAACAACATTTGTTTAGTACCATTCCGTTTCTGGTCATCAGCTCTTCTGATTTGTGCTAGAAATTGATTAATGTAATAGCCTTAAAATGGTGCTGTTTCAAGGAAATTAGATGCTTCCATCTGCATGCTGATGATCACTGTAATGTATAAAGGGACTGTATTTATATACATTGGTTTCTTTTAATCCTATACATCAGTGTTGCAGATCACGGGGGCTTAGCAAATGAAACTCTACGGGAAAACCCTAGTTGGAAGCTTTTAATATTCCATCAGTTTGAATTTTTTATTTAGCTTAGATGGGGAAGATAAAAAAACTGCTAGATGAACGTTTAGGGTTAGATTATATACCACTGGAAAAATTGTCATAATTTAATAATACATGGTTATGTAGATAAGGATATTCAATAGTTCTTCATTGGCTTCACCCAATTATATTCATCTTGGAGAATTGGTTCATTTTCTAGGTTATGATTCTACTGGCCAGCTCCCGTTTAAGTGCTTTGAATATTAAATGCATGAAGTCTAGGTTACCATTTGTTCAACTCATGGGAGGGAGGATTGAAACTTAATTTTGAACCTCGACATTAGATCATGAGAGAGATGTTTGCTATATGCCTATATTAATATTAGGCTATACTTACGACACACTAGACCTTACAGAAGTCGTTATTCACCCATCATATATATCCCTTATTTGCATGTAAAAACCTTAGGTGACATGGAAAAGGGGAAAAAAATTTATAATGGATGGTTAATTTTGCGAACCCTTGAACCCTAGAGCCTGTATTAATTAGAAACTCTATTTTAATAATTCAATATTATTGCTTCAACTTCTAGAGGGCATGCATGTGAATTTTACACTTGGATAACAATTAAACCTGTTTTGTGTGTTTTAGACAATATTGAAGAGATCCAAATGACCAAATACATTTAAGGAGGAAAAAAATATATCATTATATAGGGGCAAGGCCAAACTCAATTTCTTCAAGTTGGTTCGTAGACAAGGCTGCAGCTATTCAGCTAAATCCACGTAGAAGCTGAGAAAAACAACAAATAAAAACAGGCATAGCTTTCTTATAATATAAGCAAGATTTTAAGGACAGCAGGCAGAATTTATGATGAGAATCATCTCATTTGGATGTGAGTTCACATTATCCGTAAACAGTCACACATCAATCGTACACAGGAATTTCATCATGCATGTGCTGCATTTAATTAACCTGTAGACTGTTTTTGTGAATCATGCAATTATTATCATACTTTTGTTGCTATATAATCACGGCTTTAGCAAAGCTAGTGCAAAAGCAAGCAAAAGCCCCCACATATTGCTTCAACGATAAAAGATAATACAATGGTCCACAAGTTTTAGACTATTATAGAACCCATAACACATTTTCATAATAAAAAGTAAACTTAAGCCTAATATGCTTAAACCCTAATACAGAAAAAGAGATAAAAATATAGAAAGAACGAAATGAAGAGCACAACTGCAAGCGCAAGACCCATGGCCCAGCAAACTTCTCATCTTCCACTCTTTAAATCTGCAATAATATCCAATAAAAATGAGCATTAATTAACTTCTTAGAGGTTCTAAACCAACCAATGAAACAAACTTGTTAACCATTTAAACCAATGTCATATTAAATTTTGTATAAATTTTCGGTTTCTAGTAAGCTAATAATTATGCTTACGGATGGAAATCAAAGCTTAAAGTGCGCACCAGATAATAAAATGCGCCATGGTTGAGGGACTGGAGGGTGACGCCCCACTCGTTAGTGAGAACAGGCTGACCAGAGGAGTTGATCAACACAGCATCTTCACCAAATGCCTCATGCACATTGAAAGGCCCCACATCCACTTCGAACGCCACATCATTGATGAACACCGTTGATCTCGCCGGACCACCCTGATCAACTCCGCATGACTCCTCTAAACCTGCCCACATAGAATTATTTCCTCCAATTTGCGTTGTGTGAATTCTATGTATATATATGAAAAAATATGAAAACATCCTAAAGTGAATAATCACTTAACTTCATTTTTTAATATAAAAAATAAGGTTCACTGATATTATTTTTTATGTTAGAAATTTTCATATTTTTTCATATGTGCGTGTGCATATATATATATATATATATATATATAAAAGAGTCAAGACAACAGACGCAATAGTCAATCGGAAGACCAGCCATGCACACGTCCATCTAGACACAGATCGCAAATTGCGGGTCTAAAATGACAAGTTCACACCCATGATTTTCCATATGTGACAGTCTTATCTGTCCTCTTGTACCAAAAATTCGATGCATCAATCAAGTCAATGACTTCTTAGATTATGTATTAACAAGGACAAACATATATACCGTTCCTTAGTTTGAAGCTTTGTATTATTTGATTACAGATATTAGATGGTAATTAGAAAGTTTGGAGTAAAAGACAAATGAGCATAATTACCATACCTTGAATTTGGTTGATAGTAGATGGAACAGTAGTAACAGCGACAGGAGTTGTAGCAAGTGGAGGAGGAGCAATAGTGAGAGTACTAGGACTGACTGTGGACAGAGTGTAATTGAGCTGCTGTGGCTGCATCTTCTTATCTTATCATCTCGTTCCTTCTTTGTTGCTCCATGGTTCATTATCTCACTCAACAAGAGACTAGTGCAAGGTCCAATTTGCTGTTGATGAACCTGAACCATATTTGATAGCTCAGGGAAAACAGACCCTTGTGTTGAACCGGTGGCTCCTCCGGCCTGTTGTTGGATAGGGAAGAAAAAGGGCTCGTTCAGGAACTCGTTATGGTTCTGAAAATAGGTCTCGTTCACTGAACCGGTTGGAGAACTGGACATGTCGATAACGTTTGACGAACTCAAAGAGAGAGTCTTGTTAGGAGAAGACCTTTCAGATGAGGATGACGATGATGAAGGAGCGGTGATGGTGGTGGCAACAGAGGTGATTTGAGGGTTTTGGTTGGTTTGTTGAGACTGTTGTTTGGCGTTTTGGTGGCGGAGCTTGTGTTTGCTTCTTGATTTTCGGTTTTGAAACCAGTAAAAGACATTGGCGTCTCCTACTTGGCCATACTCTTGTAATTGAGCTCTGATTCTTCGTATCTCGTCTCTTGGTGGGTTGACCATGCCAGAGTTGAAGATTGCCTCAAGTATCCGAATTTGCTCAGGTTTTGGATTCCATCTTGGCTTTGGCTCAGGACTGCGTTCTTCACTTCCAGGAACTGATTCAAAAACAAGCTCATGAGTCTAAAAAAAATGATAAATTTTAAGCAATTTATTAGTTAAAATTATCATGTATGTAATATTTTATGATGAGAATAATGACAAATCCATTATTGGTGAAAGTCTAATGTGGGGGCTAGAGAACCTAGCCATGGTTCAGAGTTGAATAGGGTCCAAGGAGCTAGAAAGATATGGTTATATAAATTACAAAAAAATAAATCGTTGTGGATGGTGATTGTTATAGTGACTGAAATTGCAGAGAGTTGTTTACCTGTAGTGTAAGGTGCTCTGTGGCAACCAGTTGACATGAGAGATGGGTTGATGTCGTGTTGCCATTGGTGGTGGTGGGTATTGCAGGGCTTGGACTTGAACATGCTAGGCCAGTTTCTGTTTGATGAAGCCATGATGATGATGATAGTGGTTATAGAAACCAATAATTCAACCTAGGTATTCAAATAACCAACTAAAGAGAAACAACAACAAATATAAAAAGAGCCCTTTTGTTGCTCTAGATTTTGGTAGTGAATAATATCTAAGCAAACATAACCTCTCTTCTTATAGCCTCCTCACCTACCCCTGTAGTCATTTGTATTTTAATCAATTAATAAACAGTACACTTTGCCATCTCCCAATAAAATTTTAAAATTAAAAAAAAAAAAAAAATTGAAGAAATTAAACAAGTGTTAAAAAAGAGAAAACCCACAACAGAATCACCTGTCGAAATAAGAAACTAGAAAGGAAATGAAAATAAATAAAAAGGCAGGAAAATAGAGAGTACTACTCCTCCCATACCCCTCACTTACAGTTTTGCATTAATATTGAAACGCTTTCGCTGTACTCAAAGTACAAGCCAATTCCCCCGGACGAGAAGTAAAGAAAATATGGAAGAGAATTGATGTTGGTGCTTAAATAGAATCTTCATCAGAGTTGACAGAGAAGCTCTTAATGCAAACGAGAGAGTGACTAGTTTTTGTAACTACAAAGTGACTGTGGAGAGAGAGAGAGCTTTAGAGAGATGGGTTGTTCTGATCAGTTTGTCTCTTTCTATTTCGTATTAGCTAATTTTAATTTTTTATATATTTTTTAATTGTAGTGGAGTTTATTAATGGCAGGATAAATAGAGGTAGATATAAAATGGGTAGGATTATTCTAATGGAAGAGATTGTTGCAGAAATAAATAGGGGGTGTTTGAAAGTCAAGAAGAGGCACGTAGGATTCGATTGGAAAGCCGTGGTGGGACAGTAATTGCTGCTTCTGGGTTATTTTGGGCAAAGTAAGATAGGTTTTTATTTTTTGAATTGACTCGAGGTCCTTATTTATTATCTACATTAATACCTATTTTTTACATTAATTATTTAGTATTAATTAGAATGTTACAAATTTTAATTTTGCTGTAGTAACATTTTTCATTTTGGGAATTAGACGTATAAATTTAGAGATTGCACTATATACTAAGTGAAATGTATAGCTTTCAGCCTTTCACGATGCTTGCACGCAACACAAGCCATATATTGTCATGATGAGTTAATAGTTGTGATAAGGCAGACTGAATTAGAATAATTACAAAATTTAATATAATTTGTTTGAAAGGCAAATAAGGAGTACTATATATGTTGTGAAGCTAATATGAAACCTTCTTTCTACGCTGTTATTTTAAGGATATACAACCTAGCTAGCTCTATATAGAAATCCTAATTGATGACTAGTCCATTGATAGTCCAGATTAATATTTTTGTGTTTGTTCTTATCATGCTTTAAATGTCGAATATGTTTATCTGGATCTGGCAATTAGCTGTTTCTCAAAACTGATCATACCATGTCGATGTAGAATCCTTGATGCGATAATACCAAAATAGTACGAGTGTAAAATTGTGGACAAATTTCGTTATATAACTGGCTGCATGATAATGATATGCTAAAATGCAATAATGATCACTCCACGTAAGTGCATTTAAGAAGCAAAAATGAACAAGATGAGCACACAAGAAGGAAAACCAAAAGCCAAGCACGAGATGCAATTGTAAGTGCAATGGCCAGCCCTCTTTCAGACTTCAACCGTATTGATTTGTTATTTGGATATTCATCCAAAAGTCTAATATTTGTTTAAAAAAATAATGATATATAAGGTCAACAACAGTTTCAAACTAGCTAGTTAATACGCTGCCATTTCACTTTCATCTCATTCAGTCTGATCTGTATGCATTTTTAGTTTTAAGACGTAGGCCATCTACATCTTGTTAAAAAGAAAAAAATGTATGATTCATTCAGATTACTTTTGCAATTTTTTTTTTGTCGAAATGTTTTTGATTGGCAAGAGAAGCAATATACTTGGGTGACATTTTTCTCCTGGCCGTCAAGAGTCTTTGAGCTTGCAAGGTAGGTGAATCTTTGTTTTTAATTACTACAAATAATTCAAGGTTAAGCCATTTTGGGGGAGGAAGATTTCACTTTAATCTATAATGTCAATGGTGTAAGTGTGAAAGATATATCCTTGACTATCTCATCGCAAGATAAGTGGATTAATTGTGAGGTTAATTATTAGTAGCCTCTTTATAAAGAAAACTTTTGGAACCTTCATTTGGGTGGTTTCTGAAACAATAATTATACGTACCTGTTCCTTTGTACAGGGACTTGCAGATATAAGTTTGGTTTATAGCCTAATCACGCTTCATTGTTATATATGATAAAATGTTAGCATAGGTGAGACACTGAGACTACAGCAAATTGAATTGTGAGTTATTTTTATTTTTATTTTTTTTAAATTTCAACATCCAACTATATTATTAATTATGCTTGAGTTACCATTCATCCTCCACCATTAGACTAGACTAAATCGTGATAGGATTTTTTTGAACTACACTGATTGGATGTAATCAATAAATTTAAGTAAATTTAAATTCACACAGCACCACTCTCTAATCTCTAATAGTATTATTTTTTATCTAATGTGTGCAAGAGTAATTTTAATATCATGGTATGATATCACGTAACATGTACTTAAAAAGTTAAAATTAGATAAACGAGAGAGAATTATATTAAAAATTATATACCAAATATTTTTTAGGGAACATGTTTTTTTTAAAAAATAACTTTTAAAATGATAAATTTGAGAGTTGTGGGAAAATACCTGGCTAAATTAATTATATATGAAGTTTTCACACTTTAAGACTTTTTTTTTTTATGAAATCAATTTCAGAGTTTAGATATGATCTTAACTACTAATCATTTAAGGTCCTCCCATGACATAAAACAAAATTCCATGTATTCTCATAATTTGAAAAAATAAAGTTTTATTTTTAAATTTATAAGATTTAGATCCCCCTTAACATGTGCTACCATACACAATTGCAATGATATTTGTTTTCAAGTTTTGACATATTATTATTAAAAGAAAGAAAGAAAACAACTCCAGATCTATACAAATGCCACACTTTTTTTTTTCCTATTAATGCATATTATTGTAAAAATTATAATTCGCAATAAGAGGCTAGAAGATCAGCACTGTTTAATACCATTAATTTCTGTTTTTAGTAAATTACATAAAATTCCTCATAGATATGAAACCACGAAAGAGTTGCTCATGCAATTCACAATGGCACCTGAGCATTGAGAGGTTGTCACTTGTCAGAGTTAGAAACAGGTTAATTAACTAGGGAGAGCTTCGAAACTATCAAATTTGTTTTTGAATAACATTAAAAAAATGGTTTTTGAATAACTGGCAATATTTGGAGAGTCACAAGTTAAGCGAACTCTTATATAACATTGTGGTTTTGGATAAACAGAGCAGTATTTATTTATTTTTTTTTCATTTTTGTGTGTATTCTCTTCAAAGGAGTATTTGTATTGAAAAACGTTATTTTTTCTAAATGTCAAATACTAGACCATTCTCACAAAAACTTTGTTAACATATGTCTATTGAAGTTCCCTCTATTATTACAAAATATTGCTCCGAGAAATCTAAATTAACAAAATGTATTACTATTCTATTACCTATATGCAGTAGTCCAAATAAATTCAGGAAAAGTAAAAGGAAATAAAAGAAACTTAGATATGAAAGGCAAAAAAGTCAGAGATATATGAAAGGTTTGTTTGGTGCTTAGTTTGACAAAGAGGTGGTTGAGTTTCACACTTTCACTTGGGTTAGTTAAAAATAAGAGAGAAGATGATCAAAGCAAACAACAGAGACCAAGGCAGCAACACCAACAACAAACAAACTCTCTCTGGTCCCTCTCTTTTCCCCATGCAAAGAAAATAAAAGAGTAAGTGAGAGTTAAAAGAAAAGGAGTAATTGTTTGGTCTACGTGGTGTCGGGAGCATTCCGACATGCAAACCTCACCTCTCATTTGAGTGCTTGACATCTCATCTTCCCTATATTATTCAAATCCAATATTTCTCCGCAACCTTAATTCAAAATTCTTTATATAATTCTTTTAAATGTTTCTGTAAACTAAAATTACTTCCTATATATATTTTCAGGTAATATTTTCGTTTGACAAAATATGATTGATTCAATAGCAGATTTTTTTATTCATACTAAAGAGATGGTATATGTGAGTCACATCTTTCTTCCACAAATCATATATTATAATCATATAAAAAGAAAAATGAAAATCAAACATTTTGACCTTAAATTATACACATATTTGCTACCATATGATCAAGTACTTGTCTATAATTTTTTCTTTTTTAAATATTACAATTAAATCGAGGTTTAGGAATGGAAAATGATTTGAATTTATGACCTTCAAAGTATAAGTGTTAGAGTTTATAATTGAACAAATCTTTTATATATATATTATATATATACACATATACTTAAACTATGGATGTGACCTCACATGATTACATGTAGGATTTAAATCGTCTTTGTTGTGTTAACTATTTAACTTTGTGATGATAAATATTAAATATCTATTGAAATTAATATAAAAATTAGCTAAACAAAGGATCTCAATTCCTATTCATGTAGACATTTTATGAATTGCATAATAAATTTAGCATTCTTTTAAATAGACTTAAAGGTGGATATTAGATCTAGTACAGAGATTAGTACAGCGATTAGTTCAGCAAGGATATCTCAAACATATTCTTTTTAATCTACACATTTCATGAATTGCATCATAAATTTAATATTCATTTACGTCAATTTAAGACTGGATATTATTTCCCTAACTAGACAGTAGCAACCCTAAATCCTTCAAGTTTTGCTAGAAAAATCTCATGAATGAACTTCAATTTAATTTTTCCTTTTTGAACTGATGAATGAACTTCAATTTGCTGAATGAAGAAAACCACATTGCTGACGATAAATATTTCACTGTTTTAGCCTACTCTGACACAAGAAACATGGGACCATCCATGGCTTCTTCGTAAGCAATGACCTCTTTCTCTCTCTACGTGAGTGCATATATACATATATATTTGAATGTCTCAACAGACAGGAAGGGTGCAGAAAGTGCGGAGTACGATCTCATCCCATCAAAGGTCTTAATTGATCTGAAGTGGACTTGTGTGTGTACTTTTGAGGTGTTTTTTGGCTTCTGTCAAACGTGTGTACGCTTGTTAATTATGGTGGCACAGTGAAACCATACCCCTTACCCTCTCTCACTGTGCACTACTACTACTGAGTCTGAGGGATCTTCTGTCACCACTCTTGTGTGCTACACGTAATATTTATTGCCTTTTTACTCTTTTTGTGTCATTTTCCCTCTCTTAATCGTCTTTTCTTTTTTGCTCCTACCCATTTGTGTGGAACAATTTTGCAATCAATATTTACTCTACTACTCTCTACCTTCTATCCATTCAGCTTTTTCTTTCTCTATGTATTTATGTCATTTACACTGTCAAGACTCAAAAGCAAGATTCTTAAGGTATTTAAATTATGAATGAAATAGTATAAAAGTGTACTTTATACATATAGTAATTTGATTATATATTTAGAGGTGGATATTTCAAGATTATCATATTCTTATTGGGATTAGATTCACTAAACTGATCACGTTAAATTGTGAATAATTACTACAGTTAATTTCACAAATATTGTAGCGGTAATTATATAATTATCAACTTTAGGTCTCCAGAATTTGAGAAATTCAGCAGATGTTACGAATCGATATCATCCATTAATATTTAATACACTTAAGGTGGATACTAAATTGGTAGCAGTATTATATAGCTAAAACCATAGAAATATCTATGTAGCAGGCTTTAATTCTTAACTATTCTATTATATATACAAATATATTTAATTGGGTGGCGAGACATCAATAACAGTCAGGGATGTGGGATGCACGTATAACAATTTCTTCCATTGAATATAATTATAGGTCATAGTGTAGAATTACTCACAAGTTGCTTGCTTAACATAGTGGTCAAGCACATCTGGTACTTTCTCACAAAACAAGACCACGATTTGAGTAGAAGTGTCCACAATGTGGATAATTTCAGTTTGACCCACTTATCTGTGGATAAATTATGTTTAAATCCCTCCAATTGAAAGCTCGTTTTCGCACTTTAGTGTGAATCAATCTCTCCTATCTAGTTGGGAATCGAATTAAATAGTATTGCATTCCAGACTGTTCTTTAGTGTCCTAATCTTAAAGGTTCCGACTATTATAATAGGTACTTATAAAAAAAAAAAAGCATAGCTATTGAAAACATTCATGGGCAATATATAAATCATCAAAACAGTAAAACGGAACTGAAAGCGTACCCGTTTATGCATAGGAAAAATTCTTCTAAATCATTTGAATTGTTTAACTAGTCAGATTCCAATCACATAGATAGAAAGAATCTCAAATCACAGTGTGATTTGCTTTGCCATGTGTTTTCTATTATATATTCACTCATAGTGTGTATTTTGTATATATATTGTGAAAAATTGATTTTGCATCAATCTCTAAAAGCAAAACAATATCATATATTTATAGGGGTTGTGATTATTTTTTTATAACCGTCAGTAACCGCTAACGGTTACTTGTTTTATCCAAATCTATTTTATTTGAATTGGGTCATAGGTTTAGGTTATTTTGGATGGACCCGACCCAACAACCCAATAACCCAACATATGTCATATCATATAATTTGTGTTTTTATCTATTATATCTTAAGATTGTGTTTTCACATAGTTAGATAACCCCATCTCATCACTAATTATGGGGGAAAATTTATGGCCGCAGCCTCTGGTAGCGTTGCAAAAACTTTGTGTGTGTAGATTAATCTTAGCATCATTTAATAACAGTTCTGAAGAATCTACCAACAACATTTAGACATTGTTCATCTTATGAAAGCAAAACTTTAAAAAAGTAGTTTTTATAAGGTAAAGAAGTTTGCACATGATATCAATAAATGAAGGTAATTACCCAAGGAAACATGAAATATCGGGTATGTATGTAGGTTAGCTAGAAATGCGCTAAACAGCAGTCACTTAATGCAAACGTGCATGCAGTAAATACGCAACATGCGAAGATTAAATACATAGATTTGGGTGCACATGCCAACCCAATTTTATATTCCAAAAATTTATTGAAATTTTGAAGACCAAAACGTACTTATATTATTTCTTTTGGCACAGAAAATTGTGTGTGAGTGAGAGCGTGAGAGAGAGGATAGAAAGCTTTTGAATATTGCTAATGTTATTCCGGTTCTTCGTGGGATCTGCCGGTGGTATAAATAATATTAAACACTTACAAGAAACCTACACCTCAATTGATTTCAATAACTGGGTCCTATAAATGATTGAGTGCTGTTGAGAAATATATGGTTTCTATTGGTGATTTGGCGTTCTACTTTCTCATAATCTAGATATGACGGAATTCAGCAGTTGTATATATTTATAAAATAGAAATATTAATTAGATACTGTAGTCATCACTTGAGTTAAAAAGTTCGTTTAATTAGAAGGGAGTATGTTAATTACATACTTCACCATTTTAATTATTTTCAACAGTTCTCTTTTGTTGACGAATTTGTCTTTATTATTGGAGATTTTAGCTTTGAGTATTGAAAATTAAGAATCAAGTTAGAACCAACAAGAACTATTTAGTCAATCGGCATGCAGCAGAGATAGAACCTGGATTTATGGAATTATATACTTTGTCTTTCAACGTATCGATGTATATAAATATTTTACAAACCAATAACTAGTCTTAAAATGACATATCTTAATTGGTTAAATTTCTTATAATAAAAATTAGAGGTATAGAGATTAATTTGTTGTTTTAGTGTATGAGAACCAGTGACGTAGCACACGTTTTGAGATAAAAGTAAAATTAAAAAACATGTCCAAAATCTGAATGTTACAAACAAAAAGAAAGGCATTCAGTGGTCTCACTATTGCATGAAAAAAGAATCACAACGAAAATTAGTTGATGAAATGGAAAGTGTAAATATGTCTTTGTACTTGGCAAATCGATTAGTCCGATTAAAACGTAAATGTA
Organism: Litchi chinensis; assembly: GCA_019925255.1. Lineage (NCBI taxonomy): Eukaryota > Viridiplantae > Streptophyta > Magnoliopsida > Sapindales > Sapindaceae > Litchi > Litchi chinensis. The sequence goes on along the minus strand of CM034469.1, from coordinate 21,381,353 downwards.
TTTGATTTTTAAATTAATTAATCTCTCTCAATTATATTGTCTCAAACCCCATAATATTTTATTAGACAAAATATACGTAGCATATACATATATACATATATCCACATATAATATTAAATTTTTCAAAATTTTGTTCAAAAATTTTATTCAAACAACATAACAAATTAATTTATAATTACTATATTAATTTTGGAAAGACGTATTTAATGATATGTTAGTTATATATAAGTTTGTCATATTATTTGAATAATGAATTTGAATAAATTTTTTGATAGTGTAGTATTATTTATATATATATATATATATATTAACTAGGAATTATATATTGATTCAATGTGAAGCCATTAACATCGCAGCAGATGTGGGGAAAGTAAAACAAGTCTATATCAAATTTTCTTCTGGTTGATAGAGCTAATTATTTGATGGTGGTTGAATGGACATTCTTTCTTGAAATTGTAGAAGTGACTTATCATAATTGACTACACATCACTTCTATGAGTAGACTAAAAATGCATTGACTGTGTATAGTTTTGATTTCAACCTTCCAGATCTGTTCCATATCAATAAAAGAATTAGAATAACTAAACTTAATTTAGTTTAATCCAGGAATGATGGACACATCCTCTTGGAAATTTGTAGGGTACATAAGTTGAAAAAAAGTACTAAAATTCCTTGTTCCTTCAAATTGGATTAGTTTTGTATTGACCATTTGATTACTATACATATTAATTTATAACATATTATTAAAACAAATCTAAATTAAAACTCGAGAGATCACATATTTTATTGGGAACTAAAGCAAATGGGAATGCCAAATTATTAATATATACTATATTGAAGAAGCTTTACATATATTCACAAAGGATTAAAAATCTTTTTGTGCGCCTTAAAAAGGCAAACAACACATAAGATCCTTTTAATAATTTAAAAAGCTTGTTTGTCAACTTATTAATATGTAAGACTTTCTAAGCAACTTAAAAGGTTATGTATGTAATGTCGGAGCGGCCACTCTATTCCGTTAAGCCACCCTGCAACCACCCCTACTCTGTTAAACCACCTACAGCAACCAACCAACCACCCAAAGCAGCTAACTAATGAAATAAATTCTTGTAATTTTTTATATTTTCAGTAACTCCATAAATAGAGATGTAAATTATAGTAGAATGCAGTGAAGTTATCAATAAAAAATTCAGTTTATAAACTTCAATTTGAAGTTGTTTATCTTTCTAAAAGTCCATAGAATAATATCTAGCCATTACCAGATAATTTTCAGAGTAAATCATTCTTGTTTGGAAACTATCCCACATCATTTTGATATTAGAGCAGTTTCGATTCTTACTGATTCACCCTTAACCGAAGCTCACTCTAATACTGAGCAATGAGTCTTCCTCTCTGCTTTACCATCCAACCCCAAATACAACCCTTTCCATCCACCAAAATCAACTCAGAAACTACTAAAAAGAAAGACCAGAAGCCAAAAAAAAAAAAAAAAAAAAAAAAAACATTGCCCCAAACACCACTTAACCAGAACCTACCATAAAAAAAAAAAAAAAAAAAAAAAGAGAAAGATACAGAGTTGTTGCAACCCTTTTTTCTATAGTAATAGAATTAGTTGAAGTTTCAGTCATGATTCGCAATCAAGGATGATTTGATCCAATTGGTCTAACAAATCACAGAACTATGACTTTTGATTGAGGATATATGACGCAACAAAAGCTCTCCACAACGTGTTAACTTTGAAGATGCTAGAATGAGACCTATTACCCAAAATGCTACTCCAGACAATGATTCAACTTATAAAGAGACAAAAGATGTGGTCCTGCAAAATCAACAATAAGAATCCCAACACCAAGGAAATGAATACCAAATGAAGCTGGACCTCCTCACATTCAACAATTACTTAGGACTAGAAAATTTCCTTGACATGATATCAGAGGTTGAACGTTTCTTTGAGTACATGAAGATCATGGAGGATAGAAAAGTTAAGCTAGTTGCCTACAAACTAAAAAGAGGTGTCTCAGCTTGATGGGAACAATTGTAATTTACTTAATCTCGTTAAGAAAAAGATCCAATCAGAACTTGGTATCAAATGAAACAGTTGTTAAAAGCAAAATTTCTACTTGTTGATTATGACTAGATTTTATTCTAGCAGTACCAAAATTGCAGGCAAAGATCTCGATCTATTTTAGAGTACGTGGCATAATTCTAACGTTTTTCAGGTCGAAATGATCTGATGGAGACAAAAGGTCAGGTAGTTGTTAGATTCAAGGATGGTTTACGACCCAATATTCAAGAATAAATAGCTTTGCAAACCATTTTTACATTACAAGATGTCGTACAATTGGATACTCGTGTTGAGTCACAACTTAATAAGAGAAGCTTTAGAAATTCCACAGTAACTCAGTCCTGCAACTAGTTGAGTGATGATAGTGGAAGCACTCCATTAAGAAAATCTTCAATTAGAACCAACCAAGGACAATCAATTCCTCCAATATGAAATCCACTGAATGCATGAAGGACTGGGAATCAAATCAGTGAGAAACCTATCACCAATAATCTTTATGCTTAGGGGTGACAATATGGGTCACAATATGACAGGTCGACACGAATTCACGAAATATAAATAGGTGGAGGTTTGAATTAAACAAATTCGTGTCGTAATCGTATCAACCCGTTTAACCTCTTTTATTAAACGAATCAAATTGAATTTATTGAAACGAATTGTGGGTTGACACGATTAAATTAGGGGTCAAATTATAATATTAACATATTATAGGGGTTAGTATGTAATTATGTATATATAAAAACATTTAACCAAATCTTAAACCTAACCCATTTCAAATTCATTTTCATTTTTTGGTGGCCCTTCTCCCCTTCTCCCACACCCACACCACACTATCGAATCCACCCTTTCTCTTTCACGGTCGTTGCTTCTTCCTCACGGTCACCGTTCTTTCCTCCTTCTTCCTCATGGTCATTGTCACTTTTTCCCTTCTTCCTCACGGTCACCATCCCTTCTCCTTTTCTCCGTCATGGTCGCCACCTTTTCATTTGAAAGTTTTGATTTTTCTCTTTTTGAGAATTATATAATTGCACTTTTGTTTGAATTTTGTTTGATTTGTTTATGTTTGTTGCGTTTGAGAAATAAAGGATTGATTTTGATGAATTTTTTATTGATACGTATGACAATTATTATGAAAGTTTTGTTTTTCTTTTTTTTTTGCTTTGTGGGATGCTTTTATTGTTAACTGTTTAGTCCATTGTGATGGAGAGTTAGTTGTAGGTTGATTTGAGATTAATGTTATGGATTCTAATCCACTTGAAATTTAAATCTGACTTAGCTTAATTGTCATAGTGGTGCTTGAATTTAGATTTCAACGTTTATTAATGTGAGCCAATCAAAATGAAGAAATTAACTTTGTTGAAATGATTTGAGATTAACTTAAACGGGTTAAATGGGTTACAAGTGAAACAAATTAAATGGGTTACAAGTGAAACAAATTAAATGGGTTAAATGAATTAAATGAGTTAAACGAATCAAATGAGTTAAATGAGTTAAACGAATCAAATGAGTTAAATGAGTTAAACAGGTCAAACGAATTAACAGGTTGAAGGTTAATATGTTTAGATTCTTTATGATCCAAGTAATAAATAAATTAGTCGTGTCGTGTCGATTTAATTCATTTATAAATGAATTCGTGTTGAATCCAAAAATGTTGACCCGCTTTTTAAACGAATTCGTGTTGAATTGATTGAATTCATAAACAAATTGAATCGAATTCGGTTGGACCTGACACGCCAACCCGTTTTGCCACCCCTACTTATGTTGCTCCATAAGGCAACAAATGTTTTAGGTGTGGACAAACAAGACATTATTCTAATCAATGTCCCAAAAGACAACCATTTCACATGACTTTATGATAAAAAGAGGAAGAAGAAGAGATAAGAGAAGAAGAAAACTTCGAGGAATTGACATATAAAGATGAATGAGTATTTTTGGTCGTCCAACAACTAATGTATATGTAGAAGAATGAGATTGATTTTTAGAGGCAAAACATTTTTAAGACCCGATATACAGTCAATCAAAGGGTTTGCAACCTGATTGTCGACGAAGAAACAATGAGAACATCGCATCCAAATAATGATTGATAAATTATAGTTGTAGATGCAGAAACACTAAAGCATATCGGATAGGTTGGATAAAGGGTGTAAGGGAAATCACGATAACGGAACAACGCGAGTACTTTTATCCATCGAAATACACTACAAAGATAAGATACTATATAATGTTATTGGTATGAATGCTTGTCACGTATTGCTTGGCAGACCATGATAGTTTAATTTAAACATTGTCCATAATGGTAAGGATAACACCTACGCCTTTTCATAAATATAATGTAAAGATCATCTTTGCTCCCATGAGACAAGATACTGCACCAGTAAATTCAACTTGCAAGGAAAGTTTATTGTTGATCATACCAAAAGAGATGGAAGCAATAATAATCACCCAAGAGGTAGTACCAGAACCTAATAAATCTTTACATTATGAATATCAAGTCGTTGTACTAAATGAACTCCCTGCTAAGTTACCACTTATGCGAGATAGTCAACATTGCATTGATCTCATTCTTACAGCAAGCTTACCCAATCTACCACGGGGATCTCTAAGAAAACATATAATTCGAGAACTACACAGTGAGGGATTAAGTTGAAATATGATGAGAGATAAAAGCATATATATTGTAGAAGCTCGCTATTATTGGCCACGTCTTAGAAGAAATATTAAGAGATTTGTGAAGTGATGCTCAGTTGTCAAATCAAACATAGAACACAGAGTTTGTACACATATCTCCCTATTTCAAAATCCAAACTCGATGACGAGTTCTTCTTAAGAGGGAGGGATCTGATTCAAGAGCAGCCACCCTTCTCTATAGAGCCACCCTTACTCTACCTAACCACCCATAACAACCAACTAACCACCTTACTACCCAACCACCCAGAGCAACCAACTAATGCAATAAATTTTTGTAATATTTTATATTTTCTATAACTCTATAAATAAATATGTAAATTGTAATAGAAGGTAGTGAAGTTATCAATCAAAATTCCGGTTTATAAGCTTCAGTTTGAAATTGTTTATCTTTCTAAAGGTTTTTAGAATCATATCTAGCTATTACTAGATAATTTTTAAAACAAGTTTGTTTTGTTTGAAAACTATCACACATCAGTATGTGCTCATAAAGTTTATATGAGATAGACAATTACATCATAGACGTAATTAGTAAAAGTACCATATCTTGACCGTTTCTCAAATAAATTGCAAAAACGCACCCAGTTGGATGCATAATAATAGCTTGCTAATCTTCAAACAAACTCTGCTCAAGGAAATGGAACCTGTTCAATAGTATGAACTTCAAAGAGGCAAAACGAGTTATTTTCTTTAAAAAAGAAAACGAAAAACTACGGTCTTTATTAGAAGTGAATATGGATATGTGCATGCATTGGTTGAAGAACACTGTGTGAAAATCCCATGTATTGCTTGATCTATCTCTTTGACAAATTGGTGATTTTTGGGGTGAAAAGAAAGTCTTGTGAACGTTGATCAAGGGAATTGAACTAGCAAAAATTACAAGTGGGTCAAAATTTTTTGAACTCTGCAAAACACTGCAACTGGGATTAGATTTTTATCAGAAAAGTCAAGACAGCATAGAAAGCCTCGCTTCTTATTACTCTTTTATTAATTGTCAAAGGGCAGCATTTGTTAGATTATCGGGATTGGGTCGGTTTCAATCTAGTTAAAGGCCGTAATTGGTCTTTTATGACCAACCTTAGCCCAACGAGCACGCTTAGAAGCTGTTCAAATTAAATCTGGCTTCAACTAATCGTGTTACTATTCTGCACGTAGAAAACAATAAACTAAATTTTGTTAATTTGATAATAAATTATTTGATTTGATCACGTGTATACCTATTGTAAGTAAAATAACAGGATTTTATTAGTTATAACATGGACAGTTTGCATGGGAAGATCTTCATGTTTATCATTTGTATATGGTTAATCATGGGGTTTTTCGTTTATTGAAGCATTTAATTTCATAATTTGGCAACAGCAATTTACATTACACATAGACTAAATCGTGTTAGATTTAGATAGTGAGTTTTAATATAAATTAAAATGCTGACAATTTTGAAATTTGCGATTGGCCTTTTTGCTTCCGGGCCATGAACAGAGAAACTCAAATGGGAGCCTCTTTAAGGCCCAACTATTATATTTTTGTTTTCTTAATTATTACACTATTTAGAATTTAAGAAAAAAGAACTAGAGCAGACAACCTTACTGTTATAGATGTAAAGAACATATGACTACACTAAACTCATCCATCCCAACTTGTCAATTTATAAACAGATGCCAAAACTGATATAATTTCTGATTTAAAATACAGCAAGAAGAAAACAATGGAGTGAAAATATACATACTGCACTTAGCAGCATACCCTCTTGACAAGACATACAGTATGATCTCCAGGTAGATCTTTCATGCCTCAGGTACAATTTATGACAAAAATGAAAATTAATAAACAAAAAATTGAATTGCAACAGGGAAACAATTAATTATAGGGAGGACAATTTATATTTAGAGGAAAGTACATATCCTTGACTTGCGTGGCTTTCTCTTTGGTTTTGGGGGCCGCAGGGCAACCTTTATTGCTGCATCAAATACAGTCTTCACGTTCTGAAAATTCAGAACAGCAACAAAATCAGCTTCAAATTCCAAATGGTTATGGACTTTGGGTTTTATATTTCTTTTTAATTGGTTATTTCAATAAAATTCGGGTGTCAGAGGAGGTGACAAGACTCGAACCGAGAGCACTGGACCGACCTATTTAAGCACATGTTTTATTTATATTTTACAAATCTAAAATTGATTTAGAAACAAAAGTGTTTAATTTTGTATTTTTAGAAAAATGAAATTGTAAGCTTTTAAATCCAATATCAGAAAACTGAAAACGTTTTGATACCTGCTGAGTTTTGGAGCTGCATTCTATGTAACTGACTGCTCCAATCATTTTCTTCAGCTCCTCTCCCTGCTCACCAGTCTCGCATATAAATATATATCAGAACGATAAGCACAAGCATATGTGTAACTATATATTAACGTATATAAATTACTTGGTGAATTTGTATATATAACATGCCTGTGCAGTTGTTATTGGCATTGTCCCTGGATGATTGCTGAAGAACTGCTTGTCCTCACGTAAATCTACACTACAACATGGTCATTGTTATATACATGACAACACAAATAAAGGACTGAATTAACATGATCATTTAGAAAATTTCAAGCTACAACATATGGTTTTGCCAGTGAAAAGAAATCGGGGTCAGGTTACTGTACATTGTACTATATCGATATTTGTTGGTAGCCTGATTCACAAACAACAATGGGACAAGTCTGTGACAATAATGGAATCCTAGAAATAGATATTACGAATAGTCTTTAGTTGTTTCATGTGTACAATCGTTTTGTTACAGTTGCAATATGTCATTTTGTTTGTAATTTTTTCGTATATCTTACCTAGTTTGGTTCCAACAAGCACAATTGGGACGTTGGGAGCATAGTGCCTTAGCTCAGGTATCCACTGTCGACCATGGTTTCAATAATTGTGTCAAAAACATACAAAAATTGTAGTAGTAATAATAATTCTTTAATTAGAAATAATTACAAATGATTTGGATCTATAAAATGAACTTTAGGACTTTCGGGTGAAAAAAAAATCTATAAAAAGAATATTTGAACTCTAGCGGAAGAATAAAGAAATAACCTTTTTATGGACGTTCTCGTAACTGGCCTTGCTAATAAGAGAGAAGGCCAGCAAAAAGATATCGGCTCCTCTATAACTTAGAGGCCTCAGTCTATTGTAATCTTCTTGACCTACAAATTTACAATATAATTAATGTACGCATGGTACTAAGCAACTTAAATTACTTTTTTAAAAAAATATAATAATAATACAGTGTTCGGTATTATTTTCAAAATATGTTTGTAGTTTCATTAACCTAATCGAATTCATTGCTAGAAATTAGTGTAGAATTCAAAAACAACTTAAGACATGCAGGATTTGATTGGATTATTTTGATAAAATTGGATTAAATAAATTAATCATATGATGTGTTTAGTGCGGCATGAAATTGGTTTAAAAATAATACTATTTATTGTTTGATATATTATGAGATTAGACAAAAATAATTATATATTATATTATTTTATAAAAATAAAACTACAAATATTTTAATATTTTTTGAAAAGTAAAACTTAATTATTTAAAATTAATTTTTTAAACAAAAATTATTTTATAATTATTATTGATATATATTATTTTTAATATTTTAATAAAGTATATAAAAATAACATTAACAATAAATTTAATATTTTATATAATTAATGTAAAAGAAAAGGAAGAAAAAGGAATTTTTTATTTTTTTCAAAAAAGCATCCCATTTTGATGGGAGGGTTAAATTTATCTCATCAAATTGGGATAAAATGATTACATAGGTTGAAGAAATCCAATCCCCTGCAACCAACAAAGAAATGTCTAGATTGGAAATTATCCAAGCCCTTGCAACAAACACACCTAAAAATCTATTTACTATCTATGTTTAGCAAATAGACTTTATATTAGATACTAGAACCTTTTTCGCACTCCCAAAGACTATTACCAAAAACATATTTTGAAATATATGTCCTTAAAAAAGTATTAAATTGTTGATTTTAATTTATAAAGTAATCAAATAGCATCCTCTGAACTTACCTGCAGTGTCCCATAGACCAACATTTACTATACTACCATCCACCACCACATTAGCACTGAAATTGTCAAACACTGTTGGCACATAATCCTGAACGCAGAAAGAAAAATCACGAGGAAAAATATAAAATATAAGAGCATAATCACTACTTTACATTCTTGTAATTACTTTATAATCACTACAAAAAATAAAACGTTAAACCCTCTTACATAGTGTATATTAATTTTCTCCAATTTATTTTGAAACTTTTTCATTTCATCAAGATTTACAATAAAAACCAGAAAAAATCGTACCGTTGGAAAGGTGTTGCTGGTATACGAAATAAGCATACAAGTCTTCCCAACTGCTCCATCCCCAACAGTCACACACTTGATAAATCTAGCTGTACTCATATTTTCAAACCCTTAATATTTTTCTTCCTAACAACTCCAGTGAAAATAGTTTTGAATCTTGAAATGAAAAGAAAGGAGAAGCTGGCCTTTTAACAACTTGCAAGCTGCAAGGTGGCCAAAAGCATAGGCATAGGTAGCACCCACTTGGGCTAGAGTTCATCCAATTTAGAATGATTGCTCTGTGTCTTTTCTTTTCTTTAAGTGCAAGGCCACATTGCAAGGAGACAGCAAACAAATTAAAAGTGGGTTTGGTGCTGGTGTTAGTTGGTTTAAGTGCTTGACAAGGGAGAGGAATAATTGATGCAATAGATATTTTTTTAAAAAAAAAAATTGGGAATTTGATTTGATTGATTAATTAAGCAATATAAAGTAAAAACAATGATGAAATTAGGAAAACCAAAGGAAGAATATATGAAAGAGAAAAGTCATATAGTTGGCAAGCTTAAAAAGTATTTGACGGGTGTCACCATTATTGTTATTTGGTTGGTTTTTAATTTTTTTTTCCCTTGCTTATCTGGGTTGAGCTCAGATTAGCTTGCTTTTCTGGGCCCACTTTGATGGTTGCCACATCAACTCTTGTTGGCACTTAAATACTTAAACGGGGTGTATTCAATATGAAATTTATTAAAATTTATAATATTTTAAAAGTTTGAGTATATTTAATTTAGATTTGTATGAAATTCATTAAAAATTAAGCGCATTCAATTAGATTTATATGAAATCCAATAAAAACTAGATGTATTAAAAATCATTAAACTTCACATATTTCATTTAAATAATAAATTTGGAAGAATTTTAAAACGATTTTTATAAAGAAAAAAAGGCTTATAACAAATGTTATCATTCTCCTCAAAATTTTATTGGATTTCTTAGAGAATTCTAATAAAATCAATATGGAGTTTCTAAAATCAGTGAATTCCATCGAATCTACCATTAAAAAACTCTATCAACCACCAATAAATTTTTCATCGAATTCTACCCCTATGTCTCTTGTAAAGCATGAGTTTATCTCAACAAACAGTGCAAATTTCAAGGGAAAAGGCCACCCTTTATTGGATTGTGTTCGCTGCTAGAAATTAACTTTAAGTTTTACTGATTACACCCCATTTTTATTTAGGAACACCCACTATTGTCCATAGAAACTTGGACTTCGAAAATTGATTTTTTTTTTTTTTTTTTTTTTGGAAATGAAAATTGAAAGGCTGTACAAAATGTTTTGGATCTTAAGAAATTTATGTAGTGTGGTTAGTACCAAGTCGTGATGTTTTTGGATAAAAAGCTGAATTCAGTTCTTTTTTTTTTTTTTTTTTTCTGAAAAATAAACTATAGTAGTAATGTTATAAAACAAATGCAATATTAAGATATTACAGAATAAGAACAAAAATTAAAATTAAAACACAAGAAGAATTTTAGAAAGAGTAGCTATTTTATTCTTTCATTTTTTATACAGAGGACAAATCATACCAACTTATGTACCTTCTATTTATAGGTTAAGGATTATAAATATAAGAAATAGAAAATGCATAAGTTATATATAACATTAAAACACTATTATGATGATCATTATTTGAGTAATAATGATCTTTAATGTGATTGTTATAGAATACTAAAAAGTGACATCTAATTGATTTATAACACTCCATTTTGAATGTCCACCGTACAAAGAATATGTCTCATTAAAAATCTTATCAGGAAAAAAACCCTATGGGAAAAAAATCCTGACAAAGGAAAAAAAAAGTACATAATTTTTGTACGTAATAACCTCTCCCTCATGCCAATGTGTCTTCTTTTGGTGAATTTTAACAAAATTTTCTGAATCGACGCATGCCAATCTTATTCACTAATTTCTCAAATATTGTTATGGGAAATGCCTTTGTGATTGTCATGTTGTCACATGATCGGATTTGATGAACGTCTATCTCTCTGTTATTCTGAAGTTCATGTGTGAAAAAGAATTTTGGTGAAATGTGCTTGGTTTTATCTCATTTTATGTAACCTCATTTGATTTGAGTGATACAAGCTGCATTATCTTCATATAAAATAATTGGACTTTTTTTATCAAATGGAAGATCACATGTTTTATGAATATATTGGTTCAGAAATCTCAACCTTACGCATTCTCGACTTGCCTCATGTAATGCTAATATTTCAGCATGATTTGAAGATGTGACAAATAGAGTTTGCTTTGTAGAACACCAAGATATAGCAGTACCACGATATATAAACAAATAACCTATATGAGATCGTGTTTTATGTGGATCTAATAAATATTCAACATCTACATATCCAACCAATTCTACATTTGAGTATTTTGAATAAAACAAACACATGTCTGATATTCCTCGAAAATTACGAAGTACTTACTTAGCACTATTCTAATGTCTTCGAGTTGGTAAAGAACTATATCTTGCTAGTAAATTAACAAAGAATGCTATATCAAGTCTTGTGCAATTAGCAAGATACATTAGTGCACCAATAGCACTAAGATATGGTACTTATGGACCAAGAATTTCTTCATTATCCTCTCGAGGATGAAAAAGATTTTTTTTCACATCAAGAGATCGAACAACCATAGGAGAGTTTATTAGATGAGACTTATCCATGTTAAAGCGTTTTAATACCTTTTTGGTATAAGTTGATTGGTGAAGAAAAATCTTTTTAGATAGATGCTCGATTTGTAAGTTCAGACAAAATTTTGTTTGACCCAAATATTTTTTTTCAAACTCGTTTTTCAAAAATGTTATTGTTTCTATAAGCTCTTTATGAGTTCTGATGATATTCAAATCATCAACATAAACTACGATAATAGTAAATCTAGACTTTGATTTCTTAATAAACACACATAAGCAAATTGGATTGTTAATATACATTTCCTTCAAAAGATATTCACTGAAACGATTATACCACATGCGTCCAGATTGCTTTAATCTATACAAAGATATTTGTAATTTAATCGAATACATTTCCCGGGATTTCGAATTGCATGCATCAGACATTTTTAGTCCTTCAAAGACTTTCATATAAATGTCACTATCAAGTGATCCATACAAATAAGCTGTCATAACATTCATTAAATGCATATGAAATCATTTTGTAATTGCCAGGCTAAATGGAAATCTAAATGTGATTGCATCCACCACTGGAGAATAAGTCTCCTCATAATCAATACCAAGTCTTTGAGAGAAACCTTGTGCTACAAGTCGTGTTTTATATTTTACAACTTCATTTCTCTCATTTTGTTTTCGCACAAATACTCATTTATAGCCTACAGGTTTCACATCTTTAAGTGTTTGGAAAATAGGTCCAAAGACTTGACGTTTTTTAAGTGAATTTAATTCTGTTTGGATAGCATCTTTCCATTTTGGCCAATCAATTCTACGTGGCATTCATTAACGGACTTCGGTTCAAAATCCTCATTTATAATATCAAGAGCTATTGCATATGCAAATATATTATCAATAATAGTTTCCTTTCGATTTCATCTCTTTCCTGAAATAACATAATTTATTGAAATCTCTTCATCATAGTTATTTTCAGAAACTTGACCTTCTTCTAGGGTTATTTATTCAGTTATATTAATTATTTCTTTTATGGGCTCTTTAGAAATATTAATAACTTCAGAAATGCCAACTTGTTTATTTTGCTCATTTTTCTTTCTAGGATTTTTATCCTTGAAACCGAGTGGTCTACCACGCTTTTGGCGTATATTAGACTCATTTGCTGACATATTAACAACTTGTCCTTCAGGGACATCAATACGAGTAAGAGCATTAATAGCCTGTATATGTGACTTTGTCATATTTTTACTATCAGTAAATGCATCTGGTAATTGATTTGCAATTTCTTGTAAGTGAATTATTTTCTGAACTTCCAATTTACATTGATTTGTACGATGGTCAAAATTAGATAATAATGATGTATTTTAATTTTTTTTTTTTTCCAATTGTTGTTTCTCTTTCTTTAATGTTGGGAAAACTGTCTCATCAAATTGATAGTCAACAAATCGTATCATGAAAATATCACTCGTCAAAGGTTCAAGATATTTAATAATTGACGGAGATTTAAATCCAACATAAATTTTCAATCTTCTTTGTGGACTCATTTTAATGCATTGTGGTGGAGCAATAGGAACATATACTACACAATCAAAAACTCTTAAATGGGAAATATTAGGCTCTTTACCAGAGGCAAGTTGTAATAAGGAGTATTTATGATATGCAGTTGGCCTTATGCGAATAAGTATTGCAGCATGTAATATCGCATGTCCCCAAGCAAAACTAAGCAACTTTGTTTTCATAAGTAAAAGCCTAACAATTAATTTAAGCCTTTTAATAAAGAATTCTACTAATCCATTTTGTATATGTGTGTGAGCAACAAGATGTTCAACAATGATTTCAATGGACATGCAATAATTATTAAAAGTTCGGGATGTAAATTTTCCAATATTATCAAAAAAGAATTTTCTTGATTGTATAATCCGGAAATTGAGCCCGTAATCGGATTATTTAGGTAAGAAGCCTCGCAAATGCGACATAGTGGATAATAGACAAACATGTGACCAATGTGTTGATGCATCTATTAGTACCATAAAATATTGAAATGATCCACATGATGAATCAATAGATCCACATATGTCTCCTTGAACTCATTCTAAAAATGCAAGAGATTCATTAACAATTTTTGTTATGGATGACCTTATAATTAGTTTCCCTTAAAAACAAGCAGCACATGAAACATTTTTGGACAAAAGAATCTTCTGATTTTTTAAAGGATGTCCATGCGAATTTTTTATAATTCTTCGTATCATTATTGAACCTGGATGACTTAACTGGTCATGCCAAATAATAAAAATCCTTGGATTCAACAACTCTTGGTTCATAACCACATACGATTCAATTGGATTTATAAAAGTATAATATAATCCAGAAGAGTATGCTGATAATTTTTCCAATATACATTTCTTCTCTGAGACAATAGACGTAATATAAAGATATTCAACGTCTTTTTCATTTGTCGTTTCAATATGATAACCATTATGACGTATGTCTCTAAAACTTAGGAGATTTCTTTTTTATCTACTAGAAAACATAGCATCATTTATTATAAATTTTGTGCCACCAGGTAATAATATATGAGCTCTTTCATAACCTTCAATAAAATTTGCAACATCAGATATTGTACTAACATTAGCTTTAGCCAATGTAAGATTGAAAAAATATTTTTTATCTTTACGTACGGTGTGTGTTGTTCCACTGTCTATTAGACAAAGAGCTTTATTATTAACTTTAGCACTAGTCGTGTGATCAATAAAAATCATGTTTCTTCATAAATAAAATAAAAAGAAAATTATGAGAATAAAGAATAAAATATCAAATACAAATTTTTTAAAATTTTAAATATGAACACACTGAAAGCATGCTGAAAATAAAACATATTGAATATTACTTAACATACTTACAACAAAATACACCAAAAACAACACACTTTTAAAAATTAGAAATATTAAACACACTAATGACATAACACATTAAAACATATTGTAAATAATACACTTAGAATAGCTTGTTGCAAGAACATTCTCTTAAGTCACATTTATATTTCCATCACTAGTCAAATTTTCATCATAGTTCTCAAAGAAATCTGCAATATTTAAGTGTGTCAAATCCATAGAATACGGTATTCAGCAAGGTTTGTTGTCAAATCCATAGGATTATAGTATTCAGTAAGGTTTATTTCAATATCTTTTCCTTTTCGTTTCAAGGAAACTTTATAAAGATCAACAAAGTATTTTGTTGTACGACATGTACGGTTCCAATGTCCTTTCATGTCACATTTGTGACAAGTACTTTCATTATTTTTTAAAGCCTTATTTTGACAAAAATTTTTTTTTTGGTTTTTTCTCATTATTCTCCCACTTTTTGTGGTGAGATGTCCTTTCATGTCACATCTGTGACAAGTGCTTTCATTATTTTTTAAAGCCTTATTTTGATAACTTTTTTTTTTCTTTTGGTTTTTTCTCATTATTCTCCCACTTTTGGTGGTGAGATGCAGTTTTCTTGAAATTTGAGGAGTTTTGGTTATAATTACCATGACTACGTCCACAACCACAACCACGGCTGCGTCCACGACCACGACCACAATCATGACCATGACCATGCCCACACCTAAGATCATTAATAAATGTAGCATTTGCTTCAGGGAATGTTGTTGATTTAGTTGGTCGAGATTGATGATTTTTCATCAATAATTCATTATTTTGTTCGGCTACCAGAAGGTATGATATCAACTCAGAATATTTTTTAAAGTCTCTTTCTTGATATTGCTATTACAGAAGCATATTAGAGACATGGAAAGTAGAATATATATTTTCTAACATATCTTCATCAGTAACACTTTCTTCGCACAATTTTAATTGAAAAGTAATTTTAAACATTGTAAAATTATATTCGCTTATACTTTTAAAATCTTGCAATCACAGATGCATCCAGTTATAGTGAGCTTTTGGAAATATTATTGTCTTTTGGTGGTCAAACCTTTCTTTCAAATTATTTCAAATGACATATGGATCTTTTACTGTTAAATATTCAGTTTTTAAACCTTCATGGAGATGATGGCGAAGGAATATCATTGCCTTCATGCGATCTTGCGAGGATGCCTCATTCTTCTCTTTTATTGTATCTCCAAGATTCTTGACATCTAGGTGAATTTCAATATCAAGAGTCCATGCCAAATAATTACTATCAGAAATATCAAGGGTAGTGAACTCGAGTTTTGTTAAATTCGACATGTTAAAAATTATTAATTAACAACATATAATAAAATTAATAAAATTGTGTAAAAGGGTGAAGTATATAATAAACAGTTTCTTTATACACAACATAATTCAAGTATAATAATTAATATTATTATAATATACTAGATGTTTAAAGGAAAAATATTCATATATGCAACATACAATTAACAATTAACAATTATTATAATAGATGCATATATACTAACTTTGCATCAAATAAGAAAATTATATTTACATACTTAATGTCATTAATTCTAATTGACCAAAAGGGTATAAAGGAATTACAAAAGATATATTAACAATGATGCTATAATTATACTTCAACATATAATCAATTTATTGATTAGCAGTAAAGTAAAATAAATATATAATAAAGTTCATCATTACAAAAGAATTAATAATCAAGTTATAACCGATATAAGAAACTGTATAATCTACTATATAAATAAAACAAAGTTAATAACAATTAATTAACAAAGTAAAGAATTGAAAACATAACTCATCCAATAACATAAAATATATTAATTGGTAACCAAATATATAAATAATCATGGGAATAATAATAAAGATTTATATAGACAAACAGAAAGAACATAATTCATAAACATATAAATACATAAAATGTAGTAGAGAGAAAGAATGTTTAATAAATCATGTCAAAACACTATATGCCAATAACATAATAGAAAACAAAATAAATAATATGAAAAAAAAATTATTTGACTAAAATTCTACCTTGATGGAAAATAAACGGTTAGAACTCGAATTGATAATGTGTTATAAAACAAATGCAATATTAAGATATTACAGAATAAGAACAAGAACTAAAATTAAAATACAAGAATAATTTTGGAGAGAGTAGCTATTTTATTATTTCATTTCTTATGCAAAAGACAAATCATACCAATTTATGTACTATCCATTTATAGGTTAAAGCTCATAAATATAGGAAATAGAAAAGATACAAGTTATATATAACATTAAGACACTATTATAATGATTATTATTTGAGTAATAATGATCTTTAATATGAAAGTTACAGAATACTAAAAGGTGGCATCCAATTAATTTATAACAAGTAATAAATTTTAATCATTAACAAAATATATTTTTTAAGAGTAATGTTAGACTTTCTAAATATTTTGCTCAAATAATATGGTATATAAGTTATCAAAATTCTATTAATTATTACATCATTTCATGATTTATAAGATATTGACAACTCATATATCACATCATTTGAACATCAATTTAAGCAAAATATTTGGGAAGCCTAGTATTACTCATTTTTTAATCACTACATAACATTTAATTTAAATCAATTAAACATAATTTATAAATAAATAAATTCTATTTTTGAAAAATAAATAAAATTCTATCATCATCATCATGCCCATTATGATCAACCATTGTGTAATGTTCTAAACTTCTAGTTTACCGTATCGCTTGATCATAAGTCTTTTTTTTTTTATACGATTTATTTAATTTAACATCAAATCAATTTATGTTGAATCGCATTTGACTTGTTGTATTTACTTGTAATTACCATATAATTTATTTAATTTTATATGGACCATGTTACTATATAAACTACAAATTGCTCGAGATTTGAGACCCCACTTTTAGATTTCAATTTATTAGTTAAAATAAACAAAGAGTTTTAAAATAAAAATTCAATTCATTAATTTAAATAAATAAAGAGTTTGAAAAACAAAAATTGGGAAAATCTAAAATGGGCTAGATACATATATATATATATATATATATATATTTGTTTCCTTAAATCATATCCATTTATTTTGGCAAGATACCTATTTTTTCCCATTGATTGCAATACAAAAACAGTAAAACTAACTTTAAAAAAACGAGGAGAACGTTTTCAATAAAAGAAATTCATAATTTATCATTATAATTATGATTGTCTTAATTTTGTATTATGCAAATAATTTTAGGATTATGTTATTCTCTTTTAGTTAAGGATTAAGATTAATTTCTATTTCTAATTAATAGATTTGATTTGTTAGTGTTTAGTATGCATAACTTTTGTTCTCATTGTCTCAATATCTTTAGTTTTAACCAAGAATTGTATTTCTGAAAAACGAGGAGAACATTTTAACCAAGAATTGTTTTTCTGAAATTAAGATTTTCTATCAAAAAATTATGATAAACAAACATCACATGACAATATATTTATTTATTTATTTTGAAAGGCACGACACTACTTTAAAATCTAACAGCTGATTTTTTTTTTTTTTTTGGGAGGAACTAACAGCTGATATTTTTAATGACATAAGAGTACACGTGAACATAAATTAAGAAAACTGAGAATGGAAAGGACATAATTGATTGTAAGGCCTATTTTGGTGCGTGCGATCTGATTGAATTATTTATAAGAGGTTAGATTGAATTGGATTGAATGAGATAAGATTAGATTAATTTAAAAGTTATATTATGTTTATTGAAATGTAGATGAGATTAAGAAAAGTGCATTTAGTCATGATTTTGAAATACTTCTGTAGACCTTTTTTTAGTGAATAACTTTTGTAAAATTTTATAAACTTCTAATGACTTTATATATTCATGAAAGACTCTCATAAAATTTTATAAATTCATTTTGAAAATATTTTTATTAATTTTGATAGGCTTTGAAAAGAAATTATAAAGATTTATATGGACTTTTATAGCCTTACACATACTTTCATAGAATAAATTTTCATCAACTTATAATATAATATACATTTTATAAGTTAATAAAACTATATTTATTATGTCAACATCTCAATTACATAATTGATAACCAAAAGACATCAAATATTTTAAGCGTTTCATTATTCATTTGATGCATTCTCTAAAAAATAAAATATCTAATGATTAGTATTATCAATAATCCTAATATTGTTCCATATATTAGCAGTTATAACAGTCTTCCGTTCATTAGTATGCGCTCTCTGTTGTTCTTGAGTTTCAAGAAATAAATTAAAATCATTTTCTTTATTAACTAGTAAAGATGGAGATGATGAATATTCATAAATACTGATAAACTTTTATAGATTTTCATTTATTTCTAAAATAAAAATATATTCTTTTGACTAGCTCATGCAAATTATACACTTTGTTAGTTATATTTTTTATCTCAATAAAAATATTTTCCTTTGACATGGTGTAAATAAATTGGTGAAAAACAATTATCAAAACCAATGTTTTACAAAATTTAAGCTGGTTAATTTCATGATAATTTTTAAATATCAAAATTGATTACTACACTAATCAAATTATTTAATCAAAAGTAAAATTTAATAAATTCTTCAACAAGTATGTAATAGGAATAAAAGTTGAAAAAATATCAAATGTATAGATATAATTAAACAATCAAATTTAAAATTTATTTATTTTTAATAAACCACTAGCTCAAAAATCACCAAATATTAATTTTTTTTCTTTTTTTTTTATTTGAAATAAAGGCTTTTCCTCTTATTTTTTTAGTATAAAAAACAAAGATTCCATTGATTAATTTCATCAATTTTAAAGCAATGAGATTTTTCATTTGTACATTTATGAGTTTTATTTTCATTATTTGTACACATGTTAAACTGTTAGCTTACAACATAATTATTAATAATAGTTATACTATTTATCATAAGAATAATGAGATGATTTGGATCAATATCCATCTAGACTTTTTTTTTTTTTTTTTTGGTTATTGTATTTATATAAATATAAATTATAAAAGGTTTCCCTTTCCTAAATTTATTTGGCCGAGATCTAATTCTTCAATTTTGATTCCAACTTGAAATATTCTATAAAATAATAAATTGATACCCATTGGAAAAGAAGGGGCTTTATAAGATTTAAAAACTAAAAAGCTAACAATTTGAACATAAGAAACAAAATAGTGACCATTATAATTCATAATAAAACAGAAGTGAAATATATATATATATATATATAAATGTGTGTGTATTTAAAATAAATGAGATATTTTTGTTTATGACTATCACTAAGTTTGAGAAGATTCGGATGTAAAATATTATGAACTTTGCTTTTATAATCAATAACAAAAGTCTATAAAAGTTTTTTAAGGGAGTGAGAGAAAATTTGTGGAGTTTGATTATTATAAATTTAACATAAAAGTCTACCAAAGTCATTAAATTTTAAATTCAATAAAAGTCATTGACATTTTGAATATTTCATAATTTTTATAAGCTCTTAAAAAGTTTTAATTGAATACATCATAACTTTTATAGAATTTTTAAAAGTCATTAAAAATCTATATTTAATACCACATGACTTTTGTTGCGTTTAAAACTCTATATTGAATACATCTAAACTTTTAAATTTAATAAAAGTCATTAAAAGTTTAAATTGAATACATCCCCCTAAAAATAGTGTGTGAAAACTTGAATTTTAAATAAAATTTCCAAGGACTTTTCAAAGAAAAAGTCAAACTCTCTAAATCTCCATTGGTTGTAGCGATTTGAACAACCCAAAATCATCGATTTGAACACCTAAATTCAACGATTTGAACGCCCAAAATCCATCAATTGTAGCAAACCCTCCAAATCAAAAAATAAAAAATCAAAATCCTTCAATTGCAGTAATGATTTGAAAACCCCAAACTCTCCAAATCAAAAAATCAAAATCCATCAATCGTTGCCAAAAAACGAGAAGAGAAATGAGAGGGAGGCGAGGGAGAAGGAGGAGAGCAAAGGAGAGCGAAACGATGGAGAAAGGACAATTGGCATTGAGCAAAATGGAGGGAGGCAAGTCACACTGCCAAGAAGCCTGAGGATGAGGTAGAGGAGCAAGCGAAGGCGACGACGAGGAAGGTGAAGGCAAGGTACCGTCGGAGTTGGAGAGGTATTGGCAAAGCTAGGGACAAATCGACGATGGGAGAAATTTAACCCATCTGCTTAGTGAGTTTAAGTTAATCCATTTTAGTGGGATAAAATGAGAGATTGGATAATTTAGTGAAAGTTGGTTGATTAGACCAAACATGGGTTTGGACAAAAAATAGTCTAAACCCGATCCTAACCTAACAAATAAACAAGGCATAAGTTTTAACTTCTTTAGTATTACAAATTACTTCAAATTATATATAAAATAAACCCCCTTAAATTTTGCTACATATATCATTCGTGAAAGTATTTTGCTATATACAATCCATGGACCATGGTATAGTTATGGTAATTACAAATATGTCATTTAAGTTTAGATTTTTGTTGCTATTTAGTATCTAACACAAATCGTAACTATTTAAATTTAGATCAATAAATAAACGACACTTCATTATATGTGAAAGGGAAAAATGAGTTGGCAATTTTAAACGGTGTTTGGTGGGTGTCAGTGTGTGATCATTATTAGAGAAAATTTTCTATAGAAACTGCTTTATAGTTAATATGGTAAGACGGATCAATAAAATAATATCATTTATTTTTTTCTTATCTTTTTCATTAGTCTTTTCTTTTTTTGCTACCATTTTTATTTATTTGTCTTACTAATTAACTGTGAGACAATCCCATAAAAAAAAATTCTACTATCGTTATGTTGTTGATTTTTAATTTCTCGTCTTGCTTATCTAGGCTAATCTGAGCTCAGATAAGGTTGCTCTCTGGACCCACTTTGATGGTTGCCGAAGCAACTCTTGTCGACCGATATGCACTTAAATCTCTTATAAATCACGAGTTTATCTAAATAAACTTGCAACTTTAGTTGACAAAGATCAGATTCGATTAGAATTTGTTCACTGTTACAGATGGACTTCGAGATTTAGTGACGACTGCGAGAAATGGACATTGAGTTTTACCGATGACAGCCCACTTTTATACAAAATGTTCGGGCTCCTAAGTAATGGACGTGCTGTGGTTAGTACTTATTCCCGGCTTTTTGTCCTTTTCCGGATAACAAGCCCAAACCAGTAGCTTGTTTTTCGAAAAATAAACTAGTAACGCTTTTTAATCATAGTTTTTTTTTAAAAAAAAAACATTTTTAATTATTAAATAACATTTAGTTAAAATTAAAATTAATCAATTAAATAGAAAAATTAAAAGTTGTTGTTATTATTATTGCGATCATCATGGTCATTATGATCAACAGTTGTAATATTCTAATCAAATTGTATCACTAGATCGTATGTTTTTTTATTGAATAGCAACTTTTATGATAACTTTTGATTTAAAATTTTCTAACCAAAACCTCGAACTTCATACCAATCAATTTATATTAAATTGTATTTGGCTGATTGTGTTTACTTATTATTGCTATATAATTTATTTGTTTTTATATCAGTCATACTACGATATACCTAATCATTGTACTTTAAGTTATTAATTTAAGGGAGAACTTCATTCTAGTCCCTATGTTTTTAAAAAACTTCTCGTTTTTAAATGCGAATCAATTTATAGTCTTCATGGTCCTTTACTTTTCAAAAACTCATCAAATTAGTCTTTCTGTCATAATTTTTAATAAAAACATAGGGACCAAAATGAAGTTCTCTATTAAACATACGGACCAAAATGAAGTTCTTTATTAAACATAGGGACCAAAATGAAGTTCTTTATATTAAACATAAGGACCAAAATGATGACAGAAGGACCAATTTGATGAATTTTTAAAACGTGAAGGACCATGAAGACTATAAATGGATTCGCATTTAAAAACGAGAAGTTTTTTAAAAACATAGGGACTAAAATGAAGTTCTCTCTTAATTTAAATAAATAAAGAGTTTTTAAAATAAAAATTAGAAAAATTTAAAATGGGTACTAAGATGGATATTTCTTTAAACATATTCATTTATTTTACTGAGGATTATTGCTATACATAAAACAACAAAAAAGTTAAAATGAATCTTTCAAAAAAAAAAAAAAAAATTGAAACCAGAGCTTTAAAACCAAAAAATCTTTTTTTAATATCTAAAAGAAATTCTAAACTTGATATTTTTTATCGGTGTAGGGATCTTTTCCTACTCTAACTTTTTTACCTTGACTTTTTATAAAAAGAGTTTGGATTATGATCCATAAGAAAAAATATATATAATAATCTTGATCCATTATTTTTTATATTAATATATGATGAAATAATAAAAATTCTAGAAAAAAAATTATTAAAGGATATTAACTCTTTCAAACAGGTCGAGTATGACACTGATTCTAGGTAATTACGTTCAACGCAAATTCCAATAACTAAATACAGTAGTTGTGATATTCTTAATGGCTTAAGAGTACACATGGACACAAATTAGGAAATCACGCGAATGGAAACAACACAATTGACTCTAAGTTTTAACTTCTTCAGTATTATAAATTACTTCAAATTACACATAAGACACCTATATAAAACCCTAAAACACAGGCCCTTAATTCTTGCTTTATATTTTGTCAGAAAAAAAAAAAAAATTTTGCTATAATCAAACCATAGATATATTACGGTACTGATTTTCTTCTCTTCTGTCTCCTTTAAATTTTTTTTCCTCTCTGTTAATTAATTATTTTTGTTGATTAAATTACTTGAATTAACTCGTGAAAAAGTATATATTAAGAAAGAATTGAAAATCTAGGGTTTTCAAATCTTTCTTTTATGTGTGTGCTGAAGCAGTATCGTTAATGTTGACGGGAAGCAGCATCGATAATGTTGAAGAGTCAAGTAACCGCCATGCATGTGCTGCGTGCAAGCATCAAAGGAGAAAGTGCAAGCCGACCTGTATACTTGCACCATGCTTTCCCTCTAGCACGTTTTTAAATTTCCAATCAATCCTCGATATATTTAACGTATGCAAATTGACAAAGTTGTTACGCAAACTCAATGAAAGAGATCGCAAACAAGCCGCGAGATCCTTTCAATGGGAAGCAGAGGCGTGGAAGCAAGATAACGTTCATGGTCCTCTAGGTCTTTACACAAAACTACAACAAGAAAATGAGGAGTTGAAAAATACGTTGAAACATTTGCAACAGCAAAATCAAGTCTTATTATATGGGATGTCGTCGGATCCGGAATTGATAGGTCAGGACATAGTGACCTCGGCTGTACCTAGTGATGGAGATCAAGTTATGTTTAACCAAAACTGGGGACAAGGATCACAGATGATGAGTAATTATGCTGATTTTAAACAGGAAATAGTGGATTATAATGGAGCTCCTCAATATAATAACGTTGATTTGCTAAACCAGCAAGGAGAAGGTGGTGCAATCGGTGAACCAAGTGTTGCAGCTTCTCAGTATTATAGAAATATAGCATTGCAATTTCAAGGGAAAGAACAAGGTGGTAGTAGTGGTAGGGTTTTGGAAGGAGAAGATCAAAGAGTAGTTGTAAACCAAAGTGGAGGTTTTGTTGCACAGGGTAATGATCAATATGGTAATCATCATTATCCTGTATCATCGTTACAGGGATTTAGCCAAGGAAGAAGTAGTAGTGGTACTAGATACACTCCTTATCCTAATTATGTACAGACAGTACCGGAGATTCGTCAAGAAAGTTATGACTATTATCAGCAACTTCTTCTTCAACAACAACCGCAACAACCACGACAGAACTTGTCCAACATTCACCATCGCAGATAATATGTTCAAGGTAATATTTTCTTAATTCTACTGTTTATCTTAATTAACCATGCAATTCATCTAAAAACAAAAGCAATTAATGATGTACGCATAGTTTGCACTGTATTTTGCAATCAATTGAACTCATATAGGTCAGGTCAATTTGTCTAAATCTAACATTTATTGTTATACTTCAATTTGTAATCTTGTAATTAATTATTTTTGAGTTTGGCAATTGTGAGTGTATCAATATTCAATTATAGTTCGTGAGTGTATCAATATTCAATTGTGAGTGTATCGATATTCAATTATAGTTCGTGAGTATTATGGTACTGAAAAAAAAAAAAGTGTTTGTTTCAAACTATACTTTTTAGTGCTTAGAGAAAAAAAAAACCTATATTCATTCTAATGTCAATACAAATTTATGGTCTACAAATTACTTATTGCAAGACAGAGTATCGCTTACTAGTTTTTTCTTATGGGTCGTTTGTTTTTTTTATTTGAAGATTGAACAGTGCTGCGGAAGCCTCTTTTTTGTCTGAAGATTGAACAATGCCGTTGAAGACTGAAGACTGAATAGTTGAAATCTGAATAATTTTTTTTTTTTAACCTCTAAATGTATAATAATCTTATTTATTTTTTTAAAGTTAAAATTATTTAAAAACTAGTAATTTGACATTTATATCATTTTACTATTAATTGTTATGTAACTTTATTTAATATAAGAGTTAAATATACAAAACCCCTTTGAGATAAAGCCTAGTGCAAACAGAAACAATTTTTCATTTTTAAAATACAAAACCCTCCATTCATTCGTCAAAGTTAGTCAAGCTTATATGATATAAGAGTATTTTCATCTTTTACTAAATTAATATCATTTTTATTGAAAAATTGATCTCCACCATCCATCTGGATGGTGGATATCACATTAAAAAATAAAATTAAAATAAGTTTTTAAATAAAATAAAATAAAACTTTTAAATTATAAAAATATTAAAAATAAAAAATTAATAATTTAAAAAAAAAAAAAAAAAAAATTCTAAAATCCAAAAATAAATAAAACGATGGAAAATTAAAAAAATCAATTTTTTTAATATAAAAAAAATATATTTTTTTTAGTGATGATCTCTATCGTCCATTAAAAATAATAGATGTTGGAGATCTATTTTGGAGATTGGACCTCCACCTCCAATTAAGCTTCATCCCTAATCTACCATTAACAGCCACCATCGACATCAACCCACCATTAATCCACCATCAATTGCGAACATTGACATCAACCGACCATTAATCATCATCTTCAAATCAACATCAACCCATTCATCACCATCAACAACCCATCATCACTATCATCCACAACAAATTAATAAAAAAAAATTCTAGAAAAATAAGTTGAAGATCTATAAATACCCAAATCTTCTTCATTGAAATCAAACCTCAGAAACTTCATCAACTTCATCTCACATCATCAAACCCTAGAAACAACTTCTGCAGATCTTTTCATCAAAATCAAACGCTACAAACTTCATCAATTTCATGTCACATCATCAAACCCTAGAAACAACTTCATCCCCCACCTTCAACTTTATCTTCATCTTCCAAATCCTAGAAGCATTTTTTTTCTAGGTTCGATGTCAACTTCTTCATCTTTAATCCCCAAAAACAACTTAATCTCCCACCATCAACTTCATCTTCATCTTCCAAATCCTAAAAACAATTTTTTCTAGGTTCGATGTCAACTTCTTTATCTTCAATCCCCAAAAAAAACTTCATATCGAACCCAGAAACACCTGCATCTTCACAACCCCAATCCCAATCTTCAAACCCAGCATCTTCAAACTTCAAACTCAAGCTTTCATCAACCCAATCAATAATTAGACCAACATCACCAAAAAAAACCTACCATCATCAATCAAACATCCACCAGCATCAATGGAACATCATCTGGGTTCGCTAATGATGTTGATTGTTGATGATGATGGTGTTGAAGATGAGGGATGTTGATGATGAAGGGTGTTGAAGATCTGAGGTGAGAGAAAGCAAAAGAGAGGGTTGAAGAAGAAGGTACAAATAGAGAGACAATGGGAGAAGGAAGAAAGAGAGAATTTTTTTTTTTTTTGTTAATCTTTTTTTTCATATTTTCTTTTAATTCCTTTTATTTTATTAAAATTTTTAAAATATATTTAAGTTTTTTTGAATAATAATTTCCACCGTCCAGCATGTGGAGATTCAACAATTCCTTTTTTCAAATTTATATTTTTACATTTTAAAATTATTTTTCATTTTAAATTTATTTTGAAATTTTTACTATAAATTTTTGTCCTTATTCATGAGCATTTTTGTTATTGTGCAACATTTCTAGGTCAATTGTTAACTTTAACTGTGTTTGATTGTTAATATGGGGGTATTGTGTTATAAAAAACAAAACATTAACGTGTCTGTATTTGACTTAACCTCAAAGAGGTTTTGTGTATTTAGCTATTAATATAATGCAAACAATTAAAAATTATTTAACAAATACTAAACACTTTTATGTATACATTAATCTTTTTTTATTTATAATTAAAATATGTTTAATTATTATAGAAAAGTATTTTTTTTAAAAAAAAATTGTATATACACGAATATATTATTATATTAAAGTAAATTAAATTTATATATTTAAATAAAAATAAACAAAATATTCTTAAGTTGAATTATTATTGCAACCAAAGTTGAAATTGTAAAGTTATATTTATTTTAGTCATTGTAGAATTTCATTAATTACATTTAAGACAAGTCTATATAATGTAAAATTAGAACAAATTTGAAAATATTTTATTTTAAGAAGGATAGATATAAAATAATATATTTAAAAAATCATTAAGTGATTTGATATTTAGTTAAAAGTCAAATTATAATTTTTTTATTTTTAGCGATTTTTGGATGGTTTTAAGTTATTTCATCACTTAAAAAAAAAATCACTTAATAAGTGTAATTCATACCCATTAAGTGAAAATTGATAAAAACAAACGACTATTTAGGGGTCGTTTGTTTTTTCTACTTAAGATTTAATAGTGTTGAATTGCACTTATTAAGTTATTTTTATTTATTTTTTTAAGTGGTCAAATCACTTAAAACTACAAAAAAAAAAAAAAAACTGAAAAAATTAAGTAAAAGTTTTTATTTTTTCACTTAACTGCAAATCAATTAATGTAAAAGTTTTTATTATAGATCTATCCTTCCCAAAATAATATAATTTTAAATTTATCCTAGTTTTATATTATTCAAATTTTCTTTTCTTTTATTTTTTTTCCTTGACATTTACAAAAAATGTATTTGAAAAGTAAAATATAAATACATCTCATCCTAAATTATCTCGGAATTAAACTAATATATTTTAATTTACAATTTAAACTAATATATTTTAGTTTTAATTTAAACATTCATTTTTTTAATTGTTTTCTTAAATGTATTAATATATTTAAATACATAAATATGATTAATACTACTATATTTTTTAATCATATTTTGATTATGAATCAAATATTATTAATATGTACATAAAAAATGTTTTAGAATTTATTAAATTATTTATTTTTAAATGTTTGTATTAAATTAATTAAAATTACATAACAACAAATAATAAAAATAGTATAAATGTCAACTTACTAGTTTTCAGACAATTTTAAATTTAAAAAACAAACAAGTTAACAACATATTCAAAGGTATAGGAAAAAAAACAACATATTATTTAGATTTTAGGTTTCAGTCACTATTCAATCTTCAGTCTTTAGCAGCACTGTTCAGTATTCAAACAAAAAAATAAACAACCCCTTACTCTTCATCATCACAATAATGTTATGTTTTTCACTTAATTAAATTGTTTTACACAAAATATCGTTACAACTATATAAAAACATACATATTAAGTTCTTTTTGGATTTATGTTAAGCATATACAAATTATGAGATTCATGCTTTGTGTACATGTTTAATTGGCACATTCAAATATTACATTAATTTTAGAGATAATCCTGGTTTCTCCCTTATTGTTTGATATAATCACTAATTTTCCCTTTATAGTTTGTAGAAATCCTATTTTACCTCTTCTGTTAACTCTATTAGTGAAGAAAGATTCTAACCATGACAATACATGAAAAGACCAAACTATCCCTCAATAAAAATTAAAAAAAAATATGTTTTTATGAAATAAAATTAAAAAAAATAATAAAAAAGTGGAGATTGGATCTCCAGAGTACGATATCTTGTTCTTCTTCAATGAAGAACATCCAAAAAAAAAAAAAAAAAATTTTCAACCCAACGCACACACAAATTTATCTTTAAAGTTTTGGCTTCCCTCTTCACAACAACACACATATATATATTTTTTTTAAAAAAAAAATCAACAATAACCCTATCATCACCAATCCCCAACATTGCAACATTGAACATAAAAAAATAAAATAAAATAAAATAAAATAAAAAAAATCCAATACAACATTAAACATCTAAAAACAATAGACACCAATATCAATACACACCACATCAGTGAGCAATCTTCTTCTTCATTTTTCATCAACAAACACCACATCAATAATAACAAACAACTATATTGCATTTGAAAAAAAAATTGAAAAAAAAAAAAAAAAACAACAACACTCAAATTCATCATCCTCATCCTCAAAAAATTAAATAAAAAGTTTTAAAAAATGAAAACGTTGGATCTCCTTCGTCGGAGACCAGGAGTTCTCCAGTTAAAAAGACCCAACGATCTTCATCATGTAGAGACTAAAACGAGTCTAGTCTCCATCGCCTAGATACCTCTAGGTGTTGAAGATCGTTGGGTCTCCTTCATCGAAGACCCAACGGTCTCTATCGCCTGGAGACTAGCAATGGAGACCACTATCGTCAGAAGACCAGTTTTGATCTCCATGTAATGGAGACCATTGGGTCTCCTTTGTCGGAGCTCCATGTCAACGCCGCTCTTAAGAATGAAAGAAGAAGAAGATATCCTCCATGTCGACCCCTGGTTTCCGACGAAGAAGAAGATGGAAGATGGAAGAAGAAGAAGAAGAAGAAGAAGAAGAAAAAGATAGAAGAAGCAAAGAATACAATCAAACATTGGTTTATATTTTAATTTAACTATATTATTAATTAATTTATTTTTTCAAAAAAATTATTTTAATTTAATTAAAATAATTATTAATTGTTATTATAATTTTTATTTTGCTTTGACAATTTTAGCCTTCCATATAGTTGTTAATCGTTGGTTTCTAACGTCCAAGTTGATGACGGGAGAGGGGGGAGGGGGGAAGGGGGAGAGGAGGGGGAGGGGGGGGGGGGGGGGGGGGGGGGGGGGGGGCATTGTTTTGGACATTTCAATAAACTACAAGGGGGATTTTAGGCATATCTTTAAACTACAAGGAGAATATTAGCCATTTCTCAAACCAAGAGAGGATTTTGACTATTTCATCAAAGTACAGGAGGAAAATTGAGATTATCCCTTAATTTTATTATAATTTGTTTTTCTTGAGGGTGTTACAGATCAGAAATATCAAGTACCATGACCAAGGAGGACTAGAAACATGAGGAAATTACATTAATTTTATTATAATTTGTTCTTCTTGTGGGTGTTGTAGATCAGAAATGTCACGTACCATGGACCAAGGATTAGAAACATGATGAAATTGAGGTGATTTTTTTTTTTTTTTTTTAATGGTGGGGGAGAGGATTAAATTTAGAGAAAACTACTCATATCTTATATTTTAGGACAAGAGTGATACTTGAATCTTTGACCTCTTAAGATCAATGAAAATGTTTAATTACTCTTATTAAGGGGTGGTATGCAAAGAAATTAAGTTGATAATTATTTCATAAACAATTTTTTTTTTTTTTTTTTTTTTTTTTTTTATCTTTTTTTATTTTTTATTTCTTATGCTTTTGTACTATTACATTTAATTTGGAAACTAGAGAAGAGAAATAACTTAAACTTTTTACAAGCCTAGAGGGTGTGTATGAGGATGTGAGGTCTTATTGTTTGATCATCTCAACTTTGTGTATGTGCAGTTATTTATTAAAAAAATGTTAACGGGTGTCTTTATGACAGGATTGAAAAAATGAATAAAAATTTATATTTATTCATTTAATGCATAAAGTTCTATATTAATATATCGAAAAAATAAACATAAATTACTAATTTAATTTGTTTCGTCCTCAACATTAAAGACACACATTAACAAGATCATAGTAAGGGCACGCATAATGTAGCATTATTCGTGCACACACATATATATATATATATAAACTAGGAATTATATATTGATTCGATATAGAGCCACCAACGTCGCAGCAAATGGGGGAAGGCAAAAAAGTCCATATCAAATTTTCTTCTGGTTGATAGAGCTAATTATTTGATGGTGATTGAATGGACATTCCTTTTTGAATTGTAACAGTGACTCATCGTAATTGACTACGCATCACTTCTCTGGGTAGACTAAAAATGCATTGACTTTTGTCCCGAAAAAAAAAAAAAAAAAATCATTCACTGTGTATAATGTTGATTTCAACCTTCCAAATTTGTTGTATATCAATAAAAGAATTAGAATACTAAACTTAATTTAGTTTTATCCAGGAATGATGGACACATCCTCTTGGAAATTTGTAGACTACATAAGTTGAAAAAAAGTAATAAAATTCCTTGTTCCTTCAAATTGGAATAGTTTTGTATATATATACTAATTTACACCTTATTAAAATAAATCTAAATTAAAATTCGAAACACCACATATTTTATTAGGATGCTAAAGCAAATGGGAATGTCAAATTATTATTGTTATTATTTTTGAAACGGAATTGTCAAATTACTAATATATACTATATTGAGGAAGCTTTTTGTTTTGTTTTGTTTTGTTTTTTTTTTGTTTGAAGTATTATATGGAGGAAGCTTTACATATATTCAAAAAGGATTAAAAATCTTGATGTGTGCCTTAAAAAGGCAAACAAAACATAAGATCGTTTTAATAATTAAAAAAAGAAGATTGTTTATCAACTTATTAATGTTTAAGACTTTTATGCAACTCAAAAAATTATACATATAAAGTTTATATGAGGTAGAAAATTAATTACATTGTGGACGAAATTAGTAGAAGCACCATATCTTGAAGACTTGAAAGTTGTCAAAAATAAATTGCAAAAACAAGCGCAATTGGATGCGTAAATAGGTTTACTAATCTTCAAACAAACTCCGCTCAAGGAAATGGAACCTGTTCAATACTATGAACTTCAAAGAGGCGACTCCTTGATAACAAGAAGTCAAAAGATGTCTGTTTTTTTTTTTTTTTTGAAAAAAAAAAAAAGAAAGAGAAAAAGTCAGTAGTAACGGCCTTTATTAGAAGTGAATATAGATACGTGCATGCATTGGTTGAAAAGAACTTTGGGAAGATCCCATGTATTGCTTGATCTATCTCTTTGACAAATTGGTGATTTCTGGGATGAAAAGAAGGTCTTGTGATGGTTGATCAAGGGAATCAATTGATCATGCAAAAATTACAAGTGGGTCAAAATTTTTTGAACTTTGCAAAAAAATGCAACCGGGATTAGACTTTTATCAGAAAAGTCAAGACAGCATAGAAAGCCTCGCTTCTTATTACTCTTTTATTAATTGTCAAAGGGCAGCATTTGTTAGACTATCGGGATTGGGTCGGTTTCAACCTTGTTAAAGGCCGTAATTGGTCTTTTATGACCAACCTTAGCCCAACGAGAATGCATAGAAGCTGGTCAAATTAAAACTTTATTTATATAATTTCTTTAAATAGGTCTTTTAAAAATAGATTTTAAGTAGATCTTTTATAAATAGAATTTTTAAAAGAAAATTATTAATTATTGTTGACGTACGAAAACGGTCAATCCAGAGATTCTGTGACCCAGACTGCGAACAAGGTAATTAAAGAACGATTACGGCGACGAGTATGTTGGTAAAGGAGTGATAAATGAAGTTTGAGGTTGGTGAAGCTCAATTAAGGCGAGGGAATGTTGGTTGTGATAGTAGAGTAAATGCAATTAGATAATCAATGAAGACGAGAGGAGGAAAGATGCAACACACAAGGATTTCTACGTGGTTCGGCGACTGCGCCTACGTCCACGGCCACTCTGAGGTTAATCCGGCAAAATGATAGTTCTCTAGTATATTCAGCTTGTTCTGTACAGTAAAGATCTCCCCCGTTTTTATATATAGGGGAGAAAATACAAAGAGAATAATAAAATATCCAGGATAAAGTACAGGCACTGGCTATTTCAACTAATCCTAACACAGTCATGCTGTCTTAAATGTAAAATCATCATTCTTTCTTACATGCGCGTGTCTGCATTTAATGCTCCTTGATAAGTCCTCTCTTCATTAAATGCAGAGCCGTCACGTTGAATGCATCTTGGAAATGGTGTAGACAGTTTCCGGCAGGAAATCGCGAGAGTAGGTGACTTTGTTGACTTGCTACATACGATATCTCCTGAATAAGCTCTCTGGTCAGCCAGATAATGCATGCTGGAGAGATGTCGACGTGGCCAGGGAGAGGAGGTTAGGCGGTCTGGGGATTCCTGCGATCTCGCGACCTGGACGGCCTTGCAAGCTTGGCGAGCTAACGACTCGGGCAGAAGGCATGCTTGGGAGGTCTGGAAGCTGCTGCGAGCTCGCGGCCTGGACGGCCTCACGAGCTTGGCCTGCAACTGCTGGTTACGATCTTGGGCTCCCTGGGCCCCCGCTCCTATCCAAGTATATAAGGCTTATACTGGCCCATTTAGGCAGAACGAGAAAATGGGCATAACAATTATTTAGTTATCAATTAAAAAAATTTTAAAAAAAAACTCTTTTACATTATAAATTTATCAAAATTGATTAAATGGTTTTAAAGATGTAGGGATCGTAATAGGATTATATTAAACATTTTAATTTAATTTTCATATCTCAAAAAAATAAAATTGCAAAAGCCAAAAATTTGAGTTTCTCTAAAGTGATATATTTTAGTTTTTTTAATTGTCGAAAAGTTATACTTGAATGATAAGCAAACAAG
This sequence comes from Litchi chinensis, assembly GCA_019925255.1. Taxonomy (NCBI): domain Eukaryota; kingdom Viridiplantae; phylum Streptophyta; class Magnoliopsida; order Sapindales; family Sapindaceae; genus Litchi; species Litchi chinensis. Next base: position 21,347,784 of record CM034469.1, on the reverse strand, counting down.
ACAAAATAAATAAAAAAGAGCTTTGGAGATTAAAAAAAAAAAAAAAATTTGACTAGTAGATAAACTATATCAAACGTAATCTAAATCTAATGAAAAATAAAAAAAAAATATCAATACAAGAATGTCAAAATTCGCTTTTAGCCACATTTTAAAAATATTCATTTTCAATCTCTCAAACAAATTAATTGCACTATATACCTACTTTATCCAAATTACCTCTGCCTGCCTTGTTTTCCTCCTCCATTGCTTATGGTATATGATTTTTTATTTTTTTTGTTGATTGTTTGAGTTTTATTAGGTTTTTTTTTTTTTTTTTTGAATTTTTTTGTGATTTTTTAAGGGTTTTTTTCTTGTTTTTTTGGATGTTGGGTATTAATATTTAGAGTTAAATTTGGTTGGATTTTACTTGAAAATTGAGATTTTTGGTGAGGTGCAGCATTGAAGACAATGATTGGATTTTATTGGGCTAGTATTAAAATCCGGTCGTCACATATATACATCCATTTTGTTGGATTTTTTAATGTTATTTTGTGATTTTTCGAATTTTTTTTTGTTTTGTTTTCAAAGTTAGATATTTATGTTTACAGTTAAATTTGGTTAAATTTGATTGGATTTACTTGAAAATGGAGGTTTGTGATGGATTGAGTGTCAGATGATGACTTCATGTTTTTTAAATTAGACTTAAGGGTAGTTTAGTTAACTTGGATATAGAATGGAAATAGTTTGTTTGAAGAGTTAAAAATTTAAAAAGTGAGTAAAAACGAACTTTTTCATTTTGTTTTTGGATAAAATTTAATTTGTCCCTTAAATTTGTCTTCAACTAATTGTGTTGCTATACCATTATTCCAAAACTTGACCGAGTTATCGTCGATGAATTGATGACTAGCACTGTGTTGGTCCGATTAGCCCAACTTGGTCTGCTTGCGCGAGACTTTTTTTTTTTTTTTCAAATTTAAGACACCGAAACGACATTATTTTAGGTGCCAAGGTCAAATAAAACAAAGGGTAGAAGGGGTTGTCTTCATTCAGCTTCTTGATTCTTCTTCTTTCTTCAAACCCTTTCTAATCTTCCTCTCAAATTTCTTCTTTTCCTGCTCGTCGATCTATTTCCATCTGTCACAGTCGCCACTATAATCATTGTCGTTGTCACTATGAGTTTGTTGTTACATTATTTATATAGATATTTTGGCTTTTAGCACAACTATTTTTTAGTTATTTTAATTGATTTTGTTTGGTTTTCCTACTCTCTTCTCTCCTACTCCTTGCTTCTCCTGCTCGCTTCTCTTGCTTCTCTCATTGAACTTGCTTCTTCTCACTTCGTCAACAAGATCTATGAGTTCATTTCACTTCTTTTCTTCTTTTTTTTTTTCGCATTTCTATATTTACTTTAATAAGTGTATGAGAGAAATTTTGTTAGTTGAAATTGAGGATGAAATCGCTTTAAATGTGTTGTTGGTTTTGTGGTTTTTGGATGATCTTTGACCATGACTAACGAGTAACCAATAACTTACTGTTCACTGGCCTGCCGATCAAATAATAAGTAGCGAGTTTTAGAACCTTATACTATACTTCATGTAGAAAACAAAAAATTAAATTTTGTTAATTTGATAATAAATGATTTGATATGGATCACATGTACGACCATTGAAAGTAAAATAATATGATTTTATTAGTTATAACATGGACGGTTTCTGTAGGAAGATCTTCATGTTTATCATTTGCATATGGTTAATCATGGAGGATTTCGTTTATTGAAACATTTAATTTCATAATTTGGCAACAGCGATATACATTACACATACTTTGTCAAAAAAAGAAAAAAAAATTACAATACAGATAGACTTACCAAATCGTATCAAATTTTTAATATAAATTGAAATACTGACAATTTTGAAAATTTTAACACTTCAAATTTGAAATGTTGCGTTTGGGCTTTTTGATTCCGGTCCATGAAAAGAGAAACTCAAATGGGAGCCTCTTTAAGGCCCAACTATTTTATTTTTGTTTTCTTAATTATTACAATTAACCTAGAATTTGAGAAAAATGAACTCGAGCACACAACCTTATTGTTATTGATGTAAGGAACATATGACTACACTAAACTCATCCACCCCAACTTTGTCGATTTATAATACAAAAGATGCCAAAACTGATATAATTTCTGATTAAAAATACTGCGAGAAGAAAATAATGGAATGAAAATATACATACTGCGCATACTAAATTCATTTAGCAGCATACCTTCTTGACAAGACGCAAGTATGATCTCCAGGTAGAACTTTCATACCTCAGGTACAATTTATGACAAAAATGAAAATTAATAAACTCCTGAACATTCCATTCCAATAAGTGAAACAATTAATTATAGGGAGGACAGTTTGAATTGCAATTTACAAAAAATTGAATTGCAACAGTGAAACAATAAATTATAGGGAGGACAATTTGATATTAACGGGTAGCAATGCATGCGTGCGCGTGTGTATATATATATTAGAGGATAGTACATGTCCTTGGCTTGCATGGCTTTTTATTTGGTTTTGGGGGCCGCAGAGCAACCTTTATTGCTGCATCAGATACAGTCTTCACGTTCTGAAAATTCAGAACAGCAACAAAATCAGCTTCAAATTCTAAAATGATTATGGATTTTGACGTTTATATTTCTTTCTAAATAGTTATTTCAATAAAATTCGGGGTTGTAGAGGAAGGGCCCGAAGGGACAAGACTCGAATTTATCGCGCTGACGGACCTATTTAAGCACGTAGTTATATGTTTTACAAATCTAGAATTGATTTACAAACAAAAGTGTTTAATTTTGTGTCTTTTAAAAAATGTAATTGTAAGTACTTAAATCCAATATCAGAAAACTGAAAACGTTTTGATACCTGCTGAGTTTTGGAGCTGCATTCTATGTAACTGACTGCTCCAATCATTTTCTTCAACTCCTCTCCCTGCTCACCAGTCTCGCATATAAATGTATATCAGAACGATAAGCACAAGCATGTATGTAACTATATATTAACGTATATAAATTACTTGGTGAATTTGTATATATAACATGCCTGTGCAGTTGTTATTGGCGTTGTCCCTGGATGATCGCTGAAGAACTGCTTGTCCTCACGTAAATCTACACTACAACATGGTCATTGTTATATACATGACAACACAAATAAAGGACTGAATTAACATGATCATTTAGAAAATTTCAAGCTACAACATATGGTTTTGCCAGTGAAAAGAAACCGGTTACTATACATTGTAGTACTGTACTACATATATTGATATTTGTTCGTAGCCTACTTTACAAACAACAATGGGACAAGTCTGTGACAACAATGGAATCCTAGAAATAGATATTACGAATAGTCTTTAGTTGTTTCATGCGTACAATTGTATTGTTACAGTTGCAATCTGTCATATTGTTTATAACTTTTTTGTATATCTTACTTAGTTTGGTTCCAACGAGCACAACTGGGACGTTGGGAGCACAGTGCCGTAGCTCAGGGATCCACCGTCGGCCATGGTTTCAATAATTGAGTCAAAACATACAAAAATATAAAAGTAATAATAATAATAATAATTCTTTAGTTAGAACATCTTGAAAATTTTTCATTCTGCACAGTTACAAATAATTTGGTTCTATAAAAAATATATATATTATATTTCAGTTAAAATGTTGACCTCTATAAAACATTTCATCTAAAATTGTTGATCCCAAGTGGTTTTGGTTTATGAAAGTTTCTTTTACCTCAAAAAAAAAAAAATTTTGGTTAAATTTTCTATAAACAAAATATTTGAACTCAGTGGTGATCCAGAAAATTTGTTTAGGGGACACATAAATAAAGTAATAAAAAATCGAAAATTAAAAACATATTAAATATATATAATTGAATCATGACAATACATGGATAATTTTAATGCAATAACTTAAAGTTTAAGATTTTAGGATTTATTGATGGGATGTATATTAAATTCAAATTATTAAAAAAAAATAAATAAAAAAAAAAAAAAAAAAAAAGGAAAAAAAAAAAAAAAAAAAAAAAAAAAAAAAAAAAAAAAAAAAAAAAAAAAAAAAAAAAATGAAGAAAAAAATGAAAAAAAAAAGTTGTTTACTAAAATGACAAATTACCAATAGATTTTGTGTAGCATAGAAAAAGTAGAAGTAAATAGTATTTATATAGGAGAGAACAAATGAATAAAATTGGAAAAAAAATTATTAATTTATTAAGAGAAGGAAAAATATTAGAAGTATGAAAATTAGGTCTAATAGAAGTAATTAAAAAGAAAGGAGTTAATTATATTAGAAATAGAAATGATAAATAATAGGTTAAAAAAATTATAATAAACAATTAAAAAAGAATAAGTAAGACATGGACTAAAAAAAAAGACAAAAAAATAATAGGTAGGGCACAACAGCTTTGAAACCAATTTGTAAAATAAAATAATAATAATAATTAAAATAACAACTTTTTTTGGGTACAAAAACGGGGTAGAAGCCTAAAAAGAAAAAGAAAAAAAACACTAATGGAGAGTTTAAGCTCTCTGAAGATCGAAGCTAAGAAGAAAGTCCAACTTAGGAGGGGTAGTAGATAGGACCATATCCTCCATCGTCATCCCAAAAGATGTTTTTGCCAGCCAATCAGCAGCCTGATTGGCATCCTGAGGCGTAAAAAATAATTTAACATATCAATCTTCTTCATGTCATTCCAAATATTCAGGAGAATAGACTTATAACAAACAAGATTAGAGTCTGAATGAAGAATTAAACCAATAGCTTCCTTGCTATTCGATTCTACCAAAACCCCTGGACAATGCAAATACTAAACAAGGCGAAGACCTTTAGCAATTGCCCTTAACTCAACTTCAAGAATGGCGCAGACCCTCAGGAAACTCATAAAACTCCTTTTGAAAGTACTTTGATCATCGTGTATTAAACCCTTAATAGTAGCTCTTCCAGTATCTCTTTCCACAGCGCCATCGGTGTTTAATTCAAACCAACCAGAAGGAGGCATACTCCAATGACAAATAAAGTTCAAGGCTATAGAAGCAGGAAACTTACTGTAACAATCTCTCCAAGTAGCACATATAAGAGCAGTTTGTTTATTAATAGAATAAGCTCCATTCAGAGGCCTTGTAACATCAGTATCATTTATTGTTTGGTTCCTCCAAAACAAAGGGAATATTAAGTGACTGTAAAAGTAAAGATCCAAGAGCCTTTCATAGTTAGGTTTTTCAACGTCCAATTCTCTCTTTCCAATTTAAAAAATCAAATCCTCCAATTCTGGGGAATAAACTTTAACCATATTTCCAAAAAATACAATCCCTCAATACATGCATGTCATCCTCAAAAGTATTGCCATAAAAAGCACAAGAAGTAGAAACAGTAAGACCCATCTAAGCTTTCCTTACATTAGTTAACAATATGCTTTTCAAAACTGTCAAAGAAAAAATCGCATCTTTGGGAACTTTCACCTTCCACAAACCACTCCAAAATTTGTCCTCTTAACCCCAACTACTATAAACAAGTGAATTATAGGCAACTTTTAGAAAAAAAAACGCCTATCACTAGAAGCCCTCTAGAAAGGACGATCCACACCCGCATCTTGACAAGGAAAAGAGGACATAGCAAGGAGAAGACATTTCCTATTAGGCAAATAATTTCTTAAGATAGACCAGTTCCATCCCCTATCAACACTGACCAAATCAGTCACCTTAGCATGCAATAAATTGGGGGGCACTACGTTAGTACACCAATAAATTACAGGTCCTATATCTGCAACCCATCTATTAGACAAAAACCTAATAGATTCTCCATTCCCAACTCGCCAAGCAATCTGCTCCACAATAGAAGGAAGCACGAAACATAAAGCTTTCCAGAGAGCTGAATTAGAAGCACTTGCTCTCCATGAATCAACATTATTAGTATTCAATTTGTACTTTGATCTAATCACATTACACCAAAGACCATTTTTAGTTAGAATTCCTTAAACTAATTTCATAAGGTAAGCCAAATTAAGCTCACAGAGATGTCTGAAACTCAAGCCCCCAAACTTTTTGGGACAACAAACATTTTTCCAAGTAATCATATGAAATTTCCTATTTGAAATACTGTCTCCCCACAAAAATTACCTGCTAATCTTTTCTAAATCAAGGATGGTGCAACAAGGAATTAAGATTGATTGCATGATGTACAACTTTAATAATGAAAACTAAAAGTTGTAGAATGTAGTACAGTCCATCTGCATGTCTGCACTGCAATCACAGAATGCACTTTTTTTTTTTTTTTTTTTTTTAAAGTAGAAAACTTAACAATTTCTTTTTTACAAATTCCAAGGGGCCATGTGTTCCCTGGCCCAACGGTGGATCTGCCCTTATTTGAACTCGAGTGGAAGAATAAAGAAATAACATTTTTATAGATGTTTTCACAACTGGCCTTGTTAATAAGAGAGAAGGTCAGCAAAAAGACATCGGCCCCTTTATAACTTAGATGCCTCAATCTGTTGTGATCTTCTTGAGCAGTGAATTTGCAATATAATTAATGTACGCATGGTAGTAAAAACTTAAATTACTTGTAAAAAAAACATAATAAAGTGTTTAGTTTTATACTATTATTTCCAAAACATGTTTGTAGTTTCATTAACCTAATCGAATTCATTGCTAAATATTGGTGTAGAATTCAAAAGCAACTTAAGGTACACATGATTAAATTGAATTATTTTGATGAAATTAGATTAGATTTGATTGGATAAATTAATCATGTGATGTGTTTGGTGCTGAGATTGAATTAAAAATAATACTGTCCATTTTTTGATATATTATGAGATTGGATAAAGAATAATTATATATCATATTATTTCATTAAATAAAACTAAAAATATTTAATATTATTTAAAAGTAAAACCTAACTCTTTAAAATTAATTTTAAAATAATATCTATTTTATAATTAGTTATATATATTATTTTTTTATATTTAGTAAAGTATATAAAAATAATATTAATATGTTTAATATAATTATGTAAGAAAGGAAAGAAAGAAAAAAAGGAAAAGTTCAAAAAAGAAAAATGTCCGGTGTTGACGGGAGGGTTAAATTTATCTCACCAAAATAAGATAAAATGGTTGCATGGGTAGGAGAAATCCAATTTCATACAACCAACAAACAAAGAACTGATTTTGATTGGAAATTATCCAATCTCATGTGACAAGCACGCTCTAAAAGTTCGTTTCTCTATATATATTTAGAAAATAGAGTTTATATAACATACTAGAACCTCTTTTCCACTGCGAAGACTATTACCAAAAAATATTTTGATATATTAGTCCTTACGAAAAAACCTTCAGTTGTTGATTTTAATTTATAAGTGATAGCATCCTCTGAACTTGCCTACAGTATCTCACAGACCAACATTCACTGTACTACCATCTACCACCATATTGGCTTTGAAATTGTCAAACACTGTTGGCACATAATCCTGAATCCAGAAAGAAAAATCATGAGAAAATAAAATATATAAGATCATAATCGCTACTTCACATTCTTGTAATTACTTTATAATCACTACAAAAAAAAAAAGTTACATCACCCTACAAAAAAATTCCTAGTAACTCCAATGAATATAGTTTTGAAGCTTGAAACGAAAAGAAAGGATAAGCTGACCTTTCAACAACTTGCAAGCTACAAGGTGGCCAAAAGCATAGGCAAAGGTAGCACATGTTAAGGATACTCCGGAATCAAAGCACGATCTTAGCAAACATGATCAAATCAATTCCACCATTCAAGCACACAATCTTAGCAAGCATAATCAAATCAATTCCACCATTCCAGCACACAATCTTGGCAATTGTCAACTAGTCATTAAACCAAAATGATTTGCTTTCCGTTCTTTGACATCAGCTGATTGATTTAGTATCACATAAATCACTCTTCACAATTTGCATAATTATAATGTTCACTTCAAATGGACGTTTGTGTATATATATATACACCAATAGTGAATTAATAAACAAGTTTGTCCTTCAATCAGCAACAATAGTGTTATCTTTATATGGTATCAAAGCAATCCAAAACTCTAACGAGTTAGGTCTCTTCATTCCACGTTACTATCAATCCCACCATATTTGAACAATCAAGTGACAACCAAATTTCTAACACAGTTGCTGTGAGCCCCAGTTTAAACACAATTGTTACAGTCCCTACCAATCCTAATCATCTTATCTCTATCAATGACTCTTCTCAACTTCTATCGAAACTGACAAAAAACAATTTTTCTTTTTAGAGAGCACAATTTCATTCTCTTCTTCTTGGCTATGATCTGTTAGGCTATTTAGATGGTTCTTTTAAATGTCCTCCATTGACTATCACAACTACCAATGGGGAAGTGTTTAATCTAGCCTACACTCATTGAATCTACCAAGATAAGTTGTTATTACATGCATTTTTTGCATCTCTATCTGAGTCAGCAATGCCTCCTATTGCTTCAGCATCTACCTCCGTTGAAGCATAGGCAAAACTTGCCAAAATCTAGGCCAATCGCTCTCAATCTAGGGTGATGCATCTGAAGGAAAGTCTCACCCTCATATCTAGAGGTAATAAGTGCATCTTAGCGTATCTTCAACTTATCAAAAGTATCTCAAATGAATTTGCTATTATTAATGCTCCTCTCAGTGATGATGATCTTCTCATTTATGCATTAATGATGTGGGGCCTGAATTTAAAGAAATCTTTGCTGCTATTAGAGCTCAAGGCTCTCCCATATCCTTTGAAGAATTGCATGATAAAACTTGTGGAGCATGAATCTTTTCTTAAAAGAGAGGAAGCACGTGTTGATTGTCCTATCATAGCAAAATTTCATAAAGAAAGGAGGCTTTCAAAATAAAATCAACAAACATCCAAGCAATTTGCATAAAAGTAATACCTCTAACAGCCAAAGTGCTTCTCATTCAAGGTTTAATGAATCACAAGATAAACTTAAAATGATCTGTCAATTCCATGACAAAAGTGGACATTCCACCAAGCAATGCTATAGAATAATTGGTAAACCTTCATCTGCAAATTGTGCTATGGCCAGCAATATTACGTCTTCCAATTGGTTAATGGATTCCGGTGCATCTCATCACATGACTACTAATCTTAATAATTTGTCACTACACTTTGGTTATGATGGGCCTAAAGATGTTATTCTTGGTGATGATACTGGTCTTGATATTACACATACAAGTTCTACTACACTTTCCACTCCCTTGAAATCCTTTTCTCTTTCTAATGTCTTATGTGTTCCAACAATGAAGAAAATTTTAATTTCTGTCTTTTAATTTTGTCATTTTAATCATGTTTCTATTGAATCCTTTCCTTCTTTTTGGTGAAGGATCTCATCATAGGGACAACAATCGTGCATGGCAAGAGTAAAGATGGTATGTATGAGTGGCCAATGGTTGAATAACATCAAACAAAGTCTCCTTCAGCTTTTGTTGGTAGCAAGGCTTCATCTCAAGCATGACATAACCGTCTTAGCCATCCCTCATAAAAAATCATACAACATGTTCTTTCTTCAAATGGAGTACCTTTAGAACCTTTCAATTCTTAAAAAATTTTATTTTGTAATTCTTGCAAATGCAATAAAGCTCATAAGCTACCATTTTCCATATTAACCTTGTCTAGTCGTGGTCCTTTGGATTTAATATACAATGATGTTTGGGGACCAACTCCAATTAAACCTTATGATGGTTTTGCTTATTATATTGTCTTTATCGATCATTTCATAAAATACACATGGCTATATACTATGAAATTAAAATATGAGATTTTCAATATTTTCTCTCATTTAAAAACTATGGTTGAAAAAATTTTCAAAACCTCTATCGATTCTATTTATTCTGATGGTGGTGAGGAATATCAAAAACTAATATCTTTTTTATTTTTTTCTTTGACTCTCACGGAATTAATCATCTCCTCATTCCTCCCTACACTGTTGAACACTCTGCTAAGCGAAAACATCGCCATGTAGTTGAAACAGGTTAACTCTTATACATCAAGCCTCTTTACCACTTCAATTTTGGCCTCATGTTTTTCAGACAGCTTCTTATTTTGTCAATAGGTTGCCTACACTATCTCTTGATTTCAAAACTCCTTTTGAAAAATTGTTCTTATTTCCACCCAATGATTCAAAACTAATAGTGTTTGGTTACTTCTATTATCCTTAGCTTAAACCATTTTTGAAACACAAGCTAGAAGCTCGCTCAAAACTGTGTGTCATGCTTAGACACTCCTCTCAAAGTGCATACAAATGTTTTGATCCCACAACTGATAAAATATTTATCTCTCATCATGTCACCTTTGTGGAATCAATTTTTCTTTTTGCCACTCATCAATCTTCATTACCTCGTGTCTCTGACTCTAGTATAACCCAATGGTCTTTGTCAACTAATAATCCTCCTCACTTTGTTGTTCCCTCTTCAAATAATCTCAACATTGTCTTGCCACAAAATACCAACATTGATCAAGATGGCACTGCTACCTTACAAAGAAATGATATTGTTGCTACTCAACCAAATAATAATTCACTCAACACATCTTTTGAATCTTCTCAGGCTGATAGTACCTCATGTGATGTGTCTGAATCCACATCCAAATCAGGTTTTTCTCCTTTGTCAATAAAAAATTCTTCTTCTCCTTCACCACAACAACTACGTACACACTCTATGGTTACACACTCACAAAATAATATTTTTACACCAAAAAAATTTTCTTGTGTCACCAATCATCCCATTTTTCAGTCAATTGAACCTACATGTGTCACATAAGGTCTTAAATTACCTGAGTGGAGATCAGTTGTGTAAAAGGAATTCAATGCCTTAATGAGAAATGACACTTGGGAACTTGTTCCACATGACTCATCACAGAATTTAATTGGTTGTAAATAGGTGTTTTGAATCAAAAGACACCCACATGGCAATATTGCACAACACAAGGCTCGCCATGTGGCCAAAGGCTTTCATCAACACCCTGAGATTGATTTTCATGATACATTTAGCCCCATGGTAAAACCGACTACGATTTGAATAGTGTTGTGCATTGCTGTATCCAAAAATTGGCCTATCTATTAAATTGATGTGAATAATGCTTTTATGGTTGATTGACTGAAGAGGTATATATGTTTCAACCACTTAGTTTTATTGATGCTACTAATCCTTCTCATGTGTGCAGGCTGCGAAAAGCACTTTATGGCCTTAAACAAGCACCACACCATGTGCTTGGTATCAAGAATTGAGCAAATTTCTAGTTGCTAATGGATTCAAAGCTTCCAAGTCAAATACCTCACTATTCATTTTTTCAGATGGTAAGACTACTACTTATTTCCTTGTCTATGTTAATGATCTTATACTCACTGGAAATGATTCAACTTTTGTCACAAAGTTTATCCATAAATTGGCAAACAAGTTTTCAATAAAGGAATTGGGTACTTTAAACTATTTTTTGGGTGTTGAGATGGTACCAACTGCAAATGGTTTGTTTTTTTCACAACACAAATACATTATAGATATTCTTGAAAGAATAAATATGCTTGGTGCCAAAGAAGTTCAAACACTTTTGTCTCTGATTGTTCCTCTTACCTTACATAATGGAGCCTCTAATGTTAATGTTACTCAATAACCACAAATTGTCGGTGCCTTTCAATATTTGTGTATCGCAAGATCGGATATCTTATTTGCAGTAAATAAGCTATCTCAATTCATGCACAAGTCTTCTGAACTTCATTGGTCATCTATCAAAAGATTGTTGCGTTATCTCAAAGGAACCATTAATCATGGACTTTACTTTTGTAAGTCCTCGTCTCTCACTCTTTATGCCTATTCTAATTTTGATTGGGTTGGTAATAAGGATGATCGAACCTCTACAAGTGCTTACATTGTATATCTTGGCTCAAATCCTATTTCATGGAGCTTCAAAAGAAAAAAATAGTGGCAAGGTCACCCACAGAAGTAGAGTACAGATCAATTGCTGCAGCCACTGCTGAGCTTGCTTGGGTTCAATCACTTCTACAAGAACTTGGTGTTTCTCTTCCGAAAGTTCCAACAATTTACTATGATAATATTGGGACCACTTATTTATATGTCAATCCTATCTTTCATTCAAAGATGAAACACATTGCCATCGATTTTTACTTTGTACGTGACAAAGTTTAGCAAGGACAACTACGTGTACACATGTTTCCCCAAATGATCAACTCGCTAATGCATAACTAAGCCCATCTCTAGACATCAGCTTACCTTCCTAAGAAACAAGATTGGTGTCTTCAATGGAAGCACCATCTTGCGAGGGCATGCTAAGGATACTATTGAATCAAAGCACAATCTCAGCAAGCACAATCAAATCAATTCCACCATTCAAGCACACAATCTTAGCAAGCATAATCAAATCAATTCCACCATTTAAGCACACAATCTTAGCAATTGTCAGCTAGTCATTAAACCAAAATGATTTGCTTTCTACTCTTTGTCACTAGCTGATTGATTTAATATTACATAAATCCCTCTTTACAATTAGCATAATTGTAATGTTCAGTTCAAATGTGTGTTTGCATATATATACGCCAACAGTGAATGCAATAGACAAGTTTTGTCCTTCAATCATCAACAATAGTCTTATCTTTATTGAGCTAAAGCTCATCCAACTTAGAATGATTGCTCTGTGTTTTTTCTTTTCTTTAAGTGCAAGGCCACATAGCAAAGAGATGGCAAACAAATTTAAAGTAGGTTTGGTGCTGGTGTTAGTAATTGGTTTAAGTGTTTGACAAAGGAGAGGAATAATCGATTCATTTTTTTTTTTTTTTAAAAAAAAGGGAATTGATTTGATTGATTAATTAAGCAATACAAAGTAAAAATTGTGATGAGGGAAAATCAAAGGAAGTAAATACACATGAAAGAGAAAAGTTTGAGTGTATTCAATCTAAAATTCATTTAAATCTATAATATTTTAAAAGTTTAAATGTATTATATTCAGTTTTGTATGTAATCTATTAAAATTTATGTGTATCCAATTTATATTTATATGAAATCCAATAAAATTTAGGAATTTATTAAAATATAGTTTTATCCAATTCATATTTACATAAAATCCAATAATATCTAGGTATACTAAAAAACTCATTGACTTTACTATTTTATTTGAGGAGTAATGCTAGACTTACTATATATTTTGTTTAAATCCATATTCAAATAATGTGACATGTGAGTTGTCCAAATTTTATAAATCATGAGATGATATAATAATTAACATGATTGATCTTGTAAATCATAAGATGATATGATAATCAATGGGATCACATGTTATATCATTTGAAAATAGATTTGGACAAAATATTTTGTAAGCTTAGCATTACTCTTATTTAAATAATGAATTTGGATGAATTTTAAAATGATTTCATAAAAAAGAAAAATTATAACAAATATTCTCATTCTTCTCAAGATTTTATTGAATTTCTAAGAATTTAAAAAAAAAAATCAATATAAAGTTTCTAGAATCTATAAATTCCATCAAATCTACCATTAAAAAAAGAAAAATCCATCAATTAAACACCATTAAACTCTACATGAATACACCCCTAAATCTGTTGTAAAGCACATAAAGACACCTATGCAAAACCCTAAAACACAGGCCCTTAAATTTTGCTATATATCAATCCATAGGTATGTTACTGTTCTCTTCTGTCTCCTTTTAATTTTTTTCTTTCCTCTCTTTAAATTAAATTTTTAAAAATTTTTTTATAATGAAGAAAGAGATTAAAAAAAAAAAAAAAAAAGCTATCAACATCTTATGTTTATGTGAATAAAAATTAATGACCACAGGAAGCAGCATCGTTAATGTTGAAGAGTCAAGCAATCAGCGCCACGCATGTGCTGCATGCAAGCATCAAAGGAGAAAGTGCGAGCCGACCTGTATACTTGCACCATGCTTTCCCTCTAGCACTTTTTTAAATTTCCGGTCAATCCTTGATATATTTAATGTATGCAAATTGACAAAGCTGTTGGGCAGACTCAATGAAAGAGATCGTAAACAAGCCGCTAGATCCTTTCAATGGGAAGCAGAGGTCTGGAAGCAAGATAACGTTCATGGTCCTCTAGGTCTTTACACAAAACTACAACAAGAGAATGAAGAGTTGACAAATATGTTGAAACAATTGCAACAGCAAAATCCAGTCTTATTGTATGGGATGTCGTCGGATCCGCAATTGATAGGTCAGGGAATAGTGACCTCGACTGTACCTAGTGATGGAGATCAAGTTATGTTTAACCAAAACTGGGGACAAGGATCAGAGATGACGAGTAATTATAATTTTGGACACGAAATAGTGGATTATAATGGGGCTCCTCAATAATAACATTAATTTGTTAAACCAACGAGGAAGAAGTAGTGCAATTGGTGAACCAAGTGTTGCAGCTTCTCAGTATTATAGAAATATAGCATTGCAATATCAAGGGAAAGAACAAGGTGGTAGTAGTAGTAGGATTTTGGAAGGAAAAGATCAAAGAGTAGTTGTAAACCAAAGTGGAGGTTTTGTTGCACAAGGCAATGATCAATATGGTAATCATCATTATCCTGTATCATCGTTACAGAGATTTAGCCAAGGAAGAAGTAGTACTGGTACTGGATACACTCCTTATCCTAATCGTGCACAGACAGTACCGGAGATTCGTCAAGAAAATTATGACTATTATCAGCAACTTCTTCTTCAACAACAGTTTCAACAACCATGACATCCAAAATTCACCGTCGCAGATAATCTATTCACGGTAATATTTCATTAATTCTGCAGTTTATCTCTTAATTAACTATGTAATTCGTCTAAAAATAGAAGCAATTAATGATGTATGCATAGATTGTATTGTATTTTGCAATCAATTGAACTCATATAGATCAGGTTAATTTTTATAAATCTAACATTTATTGTTATAGTTTAATTTGTTATCTTGTGATTATTTTTGAGTTTGCAATTGTGAGTTATCAATATATGGTGAAATTTTCTTTTTAAATGTTCAGATTTGAGTACATGGGAATTGACATTTTAGGATAAAAAGCGGGAGGGATTAGTGTAAAACCTTGAATTTTTATTAAGGGTGAAATTGTAAAATTTTATGAAAGTTGTATAAAAGTGCAAGGGTTTAAAAATTAGATTTTTAAAATTTGAGTTGAAAGTCGTAATTTCTAAATAGTCGAGAGGCGAATGAAAATTTGGCCGGATTATATAGTCTCCTTCAACCTCCAGCTGGCCATTTCTCTCTCTCTCTCCTCCATTTTTTCAGCAGCCTTTACCCCGTAACCCCGACTTTGACACCTCGTTCCGGCTTCGTCCGAGCTCCGTTTTAGTCAAATTTGGTACCGTTGGAAAGTTTGTGCGACGTAGATTCCATAAGTACCAATTTCATCAATTTTTATCACCGTTTGGGTCTCTGATTTTGCAGAAGAAGTTTTGCCATTAACCAACTTTTATTTTCTTAGATCTCGGCGAAACCAAGTGATTTCAGCTCCGGTTAACCTCATTTTCGTGACGAGCGTGTCGAGGACAACAAAACTCATCTAGCTGCACCTCCCACCACCGTGGTCGCCGGAATCGGTCGTCGGAAAGTCTCTGTCGGCCACCGCGTACGGTGGAGGTAAGTTGCTTGACCTCCTGAACTCGAAATTCTGCTCCAGACGCGTCTACGGACTCGTTTTTAAGCGTAGGATCCATTTTTAAGGTTATTTTTCCCATAGGATAGTCGTACTAAAAGTTATTCTATATTATGTTACTTTATAAATTCGATTCGGAACGACTATAGCTATATTGGAAATCAAAGTTTTCGGAGTGATTAATAGCTCATTTTAAGGTAGGGGTTCAATCCTAATCTTTTACAAATTCTTTTATGTTAAAGTTGATGTTTAATTGAATCTTTATAATTTTGAAAGTATAGTAATTAATTGTGAAAATATATTGTGGATTGTTTTAGAAATATATTGTGGATTATGGAAATATATTATGGATTGCTTTGGAAATATATTGTGGATTGTGTTGGAAACATATTGTGGATTGCTTTAGAAATATATTGTGGATTGTGGAGATATATTGTGGATTACTTTGGAAATATATTGTGGATTGTGGAGATATATTGTGGATTATTTGCATATATATTGTGGTTTATCACAGGTTTGCAAAAAGTTTGGTTTATCGAATTAGCAACTGTTATGCTGCTGAAATCTTTTTAAATAAAATAAGGGTTTTCAAAATATCGATTTATATATATTGTATTGCTTGCTTGATGGATTCATGTAAATTGTTTTATAACTTGAATAAGGTAAAGATCCACCGTCCTAGTCATTATGTGAGGCTATCATGAATTATTTATATAATACGACTTTATGTCGGGATCACATGCGTAGGGTATTAATGCGCATGGTATTTTTCGGTATGGTTACCAGGGTCACGGTGGGTCAAACGTTGTTTTCTTCTTCAAAAACAATTTATTGAAATTATAGACCACCGGGTATATGACATCATGAATTATTTATATAATACGACTTTATGTCGGGATCACTGCGTAGGGTATTAATGCGCAGGGTATTTTCTGGTATGGTTACCAGGGTCACGGTGGGCCAAACGTTGTTTTCTTCTTCAAAAACAATTTATTGAAATTACAGGCCACCGAGTATATGACTAGGGGACGAGATCTACCTTGATTCAGAAAAATGCTATGACTCGACTTAAAACTTTAGATGTTTTATTTCTATTTTATTTCTATCTTGGAAGCATGTATATATATATATATATATATATATATTTGTGAAATATTATATGAGATTTTTTTAGACAGTGACCATGCAGATTTTTAACCATGACTTTAAAAAGTTTTTTTTTTTTTTTTTTTTCTGAAACCATATCGGGATTTAAATCCTACTGGGCAATTGCTCACCCTTCCTTTATTTTTCTCCCTCCAGGAAATGTGCAAGATGAGTTAAGTGGCCACCCGATTGAGTAGATAGACGACTAGGAATCAAGTGATTGACTTGTGATGTATTTATTTAATTATTATTATTATTATTTTTATTTGGGCATTTATGGATGAATGTTTTGAAACCAAATTGAGAGAACTCTTATTGATGTATTTAAAACCTTGTATCCTAGACACCAGAGTTGAGAATCTTTATTTGGAAATCTAAGTAGATGTGAAAGCTTAATTGTGATAAGCTGATTGCATGGTTAAGTGTTCTTAAATTTTATTGTGGCTATGAATCCATGATTTCTAGCAGGTGTTCACATATCTGTGGGGATGAGTTTTCACTGAAATTATATTAGATTGGTTGAAGTTTTTCATTATACTTTTCTTAATATTTTAAATTTGGTACTCCGGAGTATCTAACTAGAGATACTTTTATTAATTAATATTTACAATTCTGCCACGGCCTAGGATCCGGGTCGTGACAATTAGACTAATCATCAGCATAATGTGAAAATTACATAAAATAATACTAAAAAATTTCAAACTAGTATAAAAACGTTAGAGTGGATTTTTTTTTTTTTTCATTATACTATTAGTGTTCACAAGCTATAAAGACAGTAATTCATGATTTTTGCTGATTTATTCGTTAACTATAGTTTGTGAGTATTATGGTGCTAAAAAAAATTTATGTACACGTTTAATTGGCATGTTCAAAGATTACATTAATTTTATCATAATTTGTTCTTTTTGTGGGCGTTGTAGATCAGAAATATCAAGTGCCATGACCAAGGAGGACTAGAAACATGAGGAATTTATTTCATATCAAATACCACTACCAAGTTGATAATTGTTTTGTATACACAATTTTTTCTTAAACTATAGTTTAGGGGTTTACTTTTGTTTTTCACTACTACATTCAATTTGGAAGCTAGAAAGGATAAATAACTTGAACTCACAAGTCTATTACACCATATGAACATATGAACTTTGTGTATGTGTAGTTATTTATTAAAAGATGTTAATCTGTGTCTTTATGGCACATGTTAAGGATTGAAGAAGTAAATAAAAAATTTGTATTTATTCCTTGAATACATAAAATAGTATCAATATATTGGAAGAATAAACGTAAATTATTAATTTAATTTTTTTCGTCCTCAACATTAGGGACAAGATTATAATCTATGGTAGTTGTATCATGATGATGACTACCCTGTATTTATCATCTTATACTTAGTATTTATGGAGGAAAGGTAGTATAAGAGTTTCTTATTTATATAGCACTAAAGAATTGAGAACTTATTTGACTAACACCAAAAAACTGAAGTAAATTTTAATAGCACAATTTCACTGTTTGTAAATTTTAATGATAAAATTACCTTCATTTTTTATTCATTTGGTTTCATCAGTTCACCATTTTTCTTTCGCTTTCAACCTCAAGAACGAGATTTTAGAGGGGGAAAAAATCGCTAACGGTATATCTCATGCATTACATACATCAACATCCGTAATTTCTAGCTCGTTATGTGTCGACGTTGGATTTCAGTCGACGAGTAATCAATGCCCAATACTTGCAATCAATGTGAGAAAACACAAATACCAAGAAAGGACACAGACAAATATCGAGAATCAAACGAGGAACACGAAGCTTTTATGTGGTTCGGCAATAATAGGCCTACGTCCACGACTGTCTGTCTCTTAAATTCTACAGAGTGACAGTATATTATTGATTATTTTCTCTCTGATTGTTACAATGATTTTAATCCATATTTATAGGGAAAGAGACGTTACAATTCTGGTTGTAGCAAATCAGGAAAAGAATCCTGAATTAATTACACTTCCCAAATAATCAGGAAAAATAAGGAAAAGAATTGTAAATTAATTACACTTCCTAATATGTTTGAATAATATCAGGAAACTACTTCCATAAAATTAGGGATGATGTTGATTCGGTTTGAATTTGAGTAGACTTCCATATCTGATGAGGAAATCACGGTTTGATTGGGTAACTGCCATGTTCGGAGAGAGAATCATGGTTGAATTAGATAACTACCTATTCTGGAAGATACTGTATTTATTACGCTTCTGAGCGAGCTGACGTTTATGGCGGTTTGCGAACTGGAGCTCGCATAGCGAGCTACGTATGAGGCGAACTTATGGAGCGAGCTGAATCTTGGCTGTGTCACGAGCTCGTTGGGCTTAGAGTCATCTGGGCCTCATCTGATGGATTTTGACTGGGTTTTGACCTTATTGGGCCTTCTTATTGGGCCTAAATTGGGCTTTTACCAGCTCATTTAATGAGTTCGAAAAATACATACAACATCAGTCCCCCAGCTCGCAGTTCGCTCTGCGGACTGGGAGCTTGAGCTTGCTGGTAAAAGCTGGCTTCCTTGGCACGCTAACCTTCATAACTGCTTCTGCGCATTTTCAAATTCCACATTTTCAGTTGCAACACGTGGCAGTCATGCAGAAGATAACTGAAACGACGCATGTACGTCCCTTACACGCGCATTTAATGCGCACATCTTTCAACTAACGGCTGCATGATTACAAAGCCGTACCATGCGCTGCACCGTTGGATTAATGACAGTTACATTTGCACAGAGATCTGACGGCTAAGGACTCGAGCTCGTTTGTCTATATAAACTGATGAAAACCCTTACATTTCCTTCTTTATCTGTCATTTTCTTTCAAAGTAATCGAGCATTCAGGCAACCAAAACTCACTGCCTTTTCCAGAAATTGACATTCTCAGTCACCGTCTCTTCACTTCATCAAAGAAACACGGTAAGTTCTTCCTTTAAATCTTGAGTTTTTGGTCTATTTTACTGAGTTCATATCATATTGTGCCCCCATCACGTCATTCTTGTGTATGAAATGGTTTGAATATGACATGTAGTCATTGAACCCTCGTTGTTCTGAGTCTTTTGCTATTGAACATGACTTTTCAACTTCTGTTCGTTTAATTTGGTAGCGTGTCTGTTTGCGACCTGATTACTGTTGTAGTTTGTTATGTTTGCGAACTGTTGGATTATGCCCCTATAGACTGTTAGCTCGCAGGTCGTTTATTCATAGGTCGAGCCCCCCATTCCATGACTGACTTGCAAAGTAGGAGACTTAATATATTTGGCATTTTAATAACTTTCTGCGACTTGAGAACACTTCTTTGGTACAGATGTCTTCAAGCGGAGCTAGCAAAGAAATTTCTCAAAGTAAAGGGGCTCACGAACGTGATGCAGCTCGGGAGCATATCAGGCAGGGAAGAGAAGCTCAGGATACCTTTGCTCGTCATCCTTCTTCTTTAGAGCCCTCCGAGGTGGAAGGGCATATCTTGCAATTTCACATTCCTTTGGGTTGTCGCGTACTGATACCGGCTCCCAAAAATCACGCAGGTTATCCACCACAGGGGTACGTCGCTGTCAGTGCCCAACATCTCGAGTAGGGACTAAGGTTCCCCATACCTCCATACTTGATCACATTTCTCAAGCCGTCAAGCTCGCACCATTTCAATTGACGTCGAACTCTTATACACAGCTGACTTCACTAGCTCTGGCCTTCCTCAGGAATGACTTCCCACCGCCATCTCCAAAAATCATACTGCAATTCTATAGCTTCAAGGCTGTAAGTGCGTCGGAGAAATCCGAGGGCATCTTCTACCTCACAGCTCGCCCGTCAAAGTACAAAGATCTCTTGCCCCAAAGAGATGCGAAGGGTAAGTCCAATGTTGGACCATATAAAACGAGCTGGTTCTATGTCTCCTGCCCTTCTCTCGCGGACCTCCAAAATTTCAGTTTTGTCCTAAAACCAGGTATACATAAAGGAAATATAGCGAGCTGATTTTGTATTATTATTATTATTTTTATTATAATGCTTTGCTTTGCAGCACTGAAAATGGACTAGTCCCCTCTTAGCAGCGAGGAAAAACGAGCTCTTAATAAGCTCACGAATTCGGGGGAAGCGAGCATCAGTAACAAATTCGATGACGCTGTTCTCAGAGCTTGTGGCTTTGCCCCTCTCGAGAATTCTCCGTTGCTGCGTCCTGAAGAGGACATAGGTAACATGGGTGACAGGCCCAGACTTCCTTCTGTCCTTGAAGTTCCAGTCCAGGTCGGGGATACATCTGCTCCTCGACCTCCAAAACCAGTTACTCCATGATCAGCGAAATCAACTCATACACCTTCTTCTGCTTGGAAAACTTCTACTAAGAGTGTTCCTGCTCGCCCCCTAGTTCGGATAAGATCGGCTTCACCTCGCGCCTCATCAAAGGGTGCATCTCAAACAACTTCTCCAGCTCCTGCCCCAGCTCGGACAGGATCAGATCCAACCCACACAGCCCCTACTGTACAGATTGACTCATCCTCTTCCCCACATCACACATCTATCCCAGGGGCTTCACTGCCATTTTCAGCTCGTGCTCCAGCCCCTGTTCCTTCCTCTGGGCGAATTCCAGCCAACAGGAGGAAACTTGTTCTCTTGAAATCTCCTCCTGCAAGCCCTGCCGTATCTCTAGCCTCATCGACTCCTTCAACGAAACGGCCTGCTGAGGCCTTAGCCACTCCAGCGGCCCCTTCAAAACGCTCAAAATCATCTGCCAAGGACCAGGCTCCTGCGGCCACTGCTTTCAGCAAAGCGCCTGCTGCTGCTGAGGCCACTGCTCCTTCAACTGCTGCTCCCAGCGAAGTGCCTCTTGCTGCTGGTTCTTCAGGTCTTCAGCTGACTCCAGCTTCCAGCTCGCTGCCTGGAAAAGGGGATGCTCCTCCTAAGGTTGCTTCACAGGCAACCCGAGCTAGCCCCAGCAAAAGAGCAACTAAGCGCACCGTTCATGTGCGGCCTATCGCTACCTGGGATGGCGAACGCGATATTCCAGAAGCTGAGAGGACCCCCTCGCCAACTAGACCAGCCGTTGAAATTGGGCCTGGGGGAAGATATTTGACCTCATTCCTTGACAACTGGGAAACGATCATGCTTACCCATGCAAATGTCTTGGAAAATAAGTATCTTAGGGGTGAGGATCTCGATGAATTCGTAGCTCGCCATTCCATGCTAGTAAGTCATTTTCCCTTATCTGCTAACCTCTTTACTTGATCAAATGCTAACTCATAACGTTTTCAGAGTGCTCTTGCCGCGATGAAGCGGAGAAGGCAGACAAGGACTACAAACGATGCAATAAGGAAGCTGGAAGACGAGTTGGACGAGGCCAAAGATGAAATTGCGCATTTGGCTGAAGGTAGAACTCAGGGTCAAGAGGCGCAGATCGCTGCGGCAAATACTGCAAGGCAAACTTTTGAGGAAGCTCTAAAGAAAATGGAAAATGAGCATGTCATGCTAAAGGATGAGCTACTCAAAGCAAAGGAAGAGCTAAAGCAGTCTGAGCAACGGGCCGAGCTGGCCGAACAATGGGCTTCAACTGCAGAAGAGAAGATTAAAATGCTTCATCACCAAGTTGATGCTGCAATGGAACGGACTGAGGTTGTTGAGAAGCGAGTTGGGGAAATGGAAGCTGCTGCTCAACAAACTGAAGAGGCTAAGCAACTAGCTAATATTGCAGTACAGAGGGCTGAGACTGCTAAGAAACGGGCTGAAGAGGCCGAGCACCGGGCTGAAGTGCTTAGGCAACAAGTGGGGGAGGCCATTGAGCAAGCTGAGGCTGAAAAGAAGCGAGCAGAAGCCGTTCAAAAAAATGCTGAGGCTGTTAACCAGCTTGCAGACAATGCCTTCGAGGAGCTATCGACCTTCAAAGCGCAGGCCGCTCAAGAGCTGGAGGCCCAAGTTGCTGAAGCCAAGGATGAGGCTGAGGAGTTAACAGGTCGTAACTTTCTCTTCACGTTGTGGACGTCCCACCCGGAAATGATTTTTCTATCTTTGGGGACATAGGACTTGAAACCGTTGAGGATTTTAAAGCAAGAGCTACCTCGTCCTCAGCTGGTCCAATTCCTTCGGTAGAGGAGGTTCATGGTACGACCTCCCAAGCTGAGCCCGTTATTGACCTCGATCCCCCTGGAATGCCTCCTTCTAATGAAGACCCTCTAACAGGCCCAAGCCCTTTAACTCAAGATTAAGAACTTTTTTTCTTTTCTTTTTACTTGTATTTTTTCAGCCTTCAATTTGTAAACAGCTTTCACACTTAATGAAATTTCTTTCATTATTTCTTCTGTGTTGAATACATTTCAGGCTATTGTGTATAACATATTTTATGCTCTTCATCTTTAGAGTTATCATATTCCTCGCGAGCTGATCATCAACGAGCTCTAAACCTGATAATGCATTAAGTTAATGAAATGTTGTAAAAATAAACGGTTGATCATTTAGAATGTTAACGAGCTATGCAGGGGTCGTCACCTCGCCTGCTTTTTAGGCTCATTTGGCGAGCTATGCAGAGACACTTAGTCATCTGCTTTTTAGGCTCTTTTATTTTTTGTGAGCTATGCAGAGGCACTTAGCCATCTGCTTTTTAGGCTCTTGGGCGAGCTATGCAAGGACACTTAGTCACTTGCTTTTTAGGCTCTTTTGGCGAGCTATGCAGTGGGTTGTCACCTCGACTGCTTTTTAGGCTCTTTGTAGCGAGCTATGCAAGGACACTTAGTCACTTGCTTTTTAGGCTCTTTTGGCGAGCTATGCAAGGACACTTAGTCACTTGCTTTTTAGGCTCTTTTGGCGAGCTATGCAAGGACATTTAGTCACTTGCTTTTTAGGCTCTTTTTATAGAGCGAGCTATGCAGTGGGTCGTCACCTCGACTGCTTTTTAGGCTCTTTGTTAGCGAGCTATTAAGCTTGAAGCTCGTTAGCCCTAGTGAAATGAGTTGAGTCACAAGCTGGGAAAATGGAGCTTTCATTAACTAGGATGATTTTGAATTACATATTACAAAGAGTTTACTGATAATAAGGATGCAGATGCTCGGCATTCCATGCTCGAGGGACTTCAGCTCCATTTTCATTAGCTAAATGATAAGCCCCATTCCCCAAGCTTGCTTTGACAACATACGGTCCTTCCCAGTTCGGGCCTAAGGATCCATCACTTGGCTTGCGGGCTCCAGGCAGGATGAGACGCAAAACTAAATCTCCAACATTGAATTTACGAATCCGAGCATACTTGTTGTAGTACCTCGCTATTCTCTGCTGATAGACAGCTACTCTCAACCTGGCCGTTTCCCTGGTTTCTTCAAGTAGGTCTAAGTTTGTTGCAAGCAGTTGATCGTTGTCGTTTAGATTGAAGGTTACTCTTCTTTGCGAGGTGACTTCAAACTCAACTGGGATCATAGCCTCAGATCTATACACCATTGAGAATGGGGTCTCGCCAGTGGAGCTGCGAGCTGTGGTTCTGTAAGACCACAATACTTTCTGAAGTTCATCTACCCATGCTCCTTTCTTTGCTTCCAGTTTCATTTTCAGGGTCTGCTTGATAATCTTGTTCACAGCTTCAACTTGACCATTGGCTTGTGGATGGTCCACTGCTGAGAAGCTTTTGACGATCTTGAGGTCGTTGTAGAACCTGAGGAACTGCTCGCTACTGAACTGAGTCCCATTATCAGTTACGATTTGTTGTGGGACTCCAAATCTGCAAATGATATTGCTCCACACAAACTTCTCAATCTTCATTGTGGAGATTTCAGCTAACTCCTTTGCTTCCGCCCACTTGGTGAAGTAGTCTACTGCAACCACTGCATGTTTGCATCTTCCACGAGCTATTAGTAGAGGTCCAATCAAATCCATCCCCCAAATGGCAAAGGGCCATAGGCTCGCCATTTGTTGGAGATATGCTGATGGAGCTCGTGGAATCTGGGCAAATCTCTGACACTTGTCGCATTTCTTCACTAAGTTAATGGCGTCCTGCCTCATGGTGGGCCAGTAGAAGTCTTGACGAAGTGCCTTTTGAGCTAGAGACAGCCCCAGTGTGGTTCCCGCAGTGGCCTTCATGTATCTGCCTTAGTACTGTTTCACACTCAGGGCCATTAATGCATCTTAACAGTGGAGCTGAGAACCCCTTCTTGTACAAGGCATCATCATAGATGCAGTACCTGGCTGCTCTAGCTCGTAGACGCCGGGCTTCCAGCTTGTTACTTGGCAGCTTTCCATCCTGTAAATAACTGAGAATAGAGCTCATCCAGGAATCAGGTTGCACAGTTATGGCCATCGTCACATTCTTTTCCTCTGTACTTGGAGCTGATAGAAATTCAACTGGGATTGCCCCAAGAAAGTCTGCATCTCGGGTGGTTGCCAAGCGAGCTAAAGCATCTGCATACGCGTTCTGAGCTCGTGAAATCTGCTTCACTTCGTATTTCTGAAATGCACCTAGCAGCTCGTGAACTTTCTGGAGGTAAAGGGTCATTTTCGGTCCCTTGGCTTGATACTCCCCCGATATGTGATACACAACGAGCTGTGAATCGCTGAAGACTTTCAATTGTTTAACTCGCATCTCTTTAGCCAAACGCAGACTCGCGAGCAGAGCTTCATACTCGACCTTATTGTTTGTTGCCTGAAAGCCAAACCTTAAGGCACAAAGGATTTTGTGGCCTTCAGGACTGATCAGCAGAATCCCAGCTCCAACTCTCTGCTCGCTTAATGACCCGTCAACATAAAGCTCTCAGGCTGGACCTTCAGAAGATTCAGCTTCATCATCCACAGGTCCGGTAAACTCTGCGATGAAGTCTGTCAGGGCCTGAGCTTTGATAGTGGTCCTTAGTTTGAACTGGATATCGAACTGTGCGAGCTCCACTGCCCATTTCAACAAGCGACCTGAGGTATCTGCCTTTTGCAAGACTTGTTTCAACGGATATTGGGTGATGACTTCAATTGTGTGAGCCAGAAAATAAGGTCGCAGCTTCCTCGATGCGTTCACCAGGCAGTAAGTTAGTTTTTCCATCTGCGAGTACCTGGTTTCAGCATCCTGCAACCGCTTGCTTACATAATACACCGGAAGCTGTGTTTTTTCTTCTTCCCTCACCAATGCAGCACTCAAAGCTTGCTGAGACACCCCTAAGTATAGAATCAGCCTTTCTCCTTCTTTGGGCTTTGAAAGGAGCGGAGCTTGCCCCATGTATTCTTTCAACTGCTGGAAGGCAACTTCACACTGCTCTGTCCACTTGAAGCTTTTGGCTTTCTTCAAAATATCAAAGAAAGGAATGCACTTATCAGTAGCTTTCGAAATGAACCTGCTCAATGCTGCGACCTGGCCATTAAGGCTCTGCACGTCTTTCACCCTGGTTGGCGATCTCATGTCGATCAATGCTTTGATCTTCTCAGGGTTTGCTTCAATTCCTCTATTGTTGACCATGAAGCCTAGAAACTTCCCAGAAGCTACTCCAAATGCACATTTGAGCGGATTTAACTTCATCTGGTAGCTCCTCAGAATCTGGAACATCTCCTTCAGGTCACGTACATGGTCACCTTTCTGCTTAGATTTCACCAGCATATCGTCAACATAGACCTCCATGGTCTTTTCAATTTGCTCCTCGAACATCATGTTCACCAAGCGTTGGTAGGTTGCCCCAGCATTTTTCAACTCGAAGGGCATCACCTTGTAGCAATATAAGCCACGATCAGTCATAAATGAGGTGTGCTCTTCGTCCTCGGGTTTCATTGGGATCTGGTTATATCTCGAATATGCGTCCATGAAGCTCAGGAGCTCGTGGCCAGCAGTAGCATCCACGAGCTGATCTATTCTTGGCAGGGGAAAACTGTCTTTTGGGCATGCCTTATTCAGGTCAGTGAAGTCGATGCAAGTTCTCCACTTTCCGTTCTTTTTCTTCACTAGCACAGGGTTGGCGACCCAGGTCGGGTAGTAAGCTTCTTTGATGAACTTGTTAACCAGCAGCTTGTCTACCTCCTCTTTAAGTGCTAAGTAACGTTCCCATGTCATTGCCCTTCTCTTTTGACGAACTGGCTTGAAGTGAGGATCAATGTTAAGCCTGTGAGACATCACCTTTGGATCTATTCCCACCATATCCTCATGATTCCATGCAAACACATCCAAGTTCGCCTTTAGGAAGTCAGCGAGTTGGGTTCTCAGTTCCGGAGCTAATCCTCTTCCCAGCTTCAAGCATCGCTCTGGATCTACTTCGCTGACTTGTACATCTTCTAATTCCTCAATTGGACCGGTAGCTCGGTCCGTATCTACCTCGCAAGGTTCCAGGTCGTGACTGATTCCTTTCTCAGTCATAGCTCGTGGCTCGCCCCCTGAGACCACGTTTACTTTCTTTCCTCTCACGCCCATCTTCACAGCGTTTTCGTAGCAGCGTCTTGCTAAATGCTGCTCTCCTCGAACATATCCGATGCCATTAGGAGTTGGGAACTTAACTGTGAGAGTTCTGGTCGAAGTAACCACGTCCAACTCGTTCATGGCAGGTCTCCCGAGGACCACATTATATGCTGATGGGCAGTTAATTATCAAAAGATCTGTCAGGGTTGTTGCCTGACGACCTGCCTCCCCAAGAGTCAATGGCAACTTAATCTGCCCCACTGATACTACAGCATCTCCAGTGAATCCAAATAAAGGCTTCGGGGATGGTCTCATTTGTTCTGCTCGCAGCCCCATCTGATCAAAACAGCTCCTATACATCACGTTTACCGAGCTTCCAGTATCAATCATGATGCGCCTAACTTCCACATTGTTGATTTTAGCTCGTATAACCAGCGCATCGTTATGAGGCCAGATCACTCCTCTAGCATCTTCATCTGTAAATACAATCTCGTCCGAGGTCGGCTTTGCTCTTTTGGCAGATTTCTCTGACCCATTGAGCTGAAATGAATGATTCGCTTCTCGGACGTACCTCTCGTGCGATCTGTTGGAATCACCTGCGATATGGGGGCCACCATATATGGTAAAAATAGTTCTTACCGCAGGTTCGTGATCTGGCTCGGAAGCTCGTTGGGGCTGTTGTTGATGTGTTGGCTGTTGGTGAGATCGTTGTTGTGAAGGTCGCGAATCTGTGGGTCTTGCTACATAGTCTCCCAGGCGACCTCGCCTGATCAATTTCTCAATGGCGTTTTTCAACGCCCAGCAATCTGAAGTACTGTGCCCGACCTCATTATGATAGACACAGAACTTGCTCTTATCTCTTTGCTGAACAGGAGCTCTTAAGGGATTGGGCCTCCCAAAATCTTCCCTGTTTCTTTCTGTAGCGTAAATCCTGTCCGGTGAAGCCGTCAGGACGCTGTATCCTTCATAACGACCTTGACGTCGAGGTCGCTCGTATCTTGGCTCTCTTCTCGTCTTCTTAGCGATCTGGTTACTTGAGCCACTATTTCCTCCTTCTTCGTTCCTGCCATTGTTTCTCCTTTTTGGCTGGCTGGAACTGCCCGCTTCGTTCTTTTGGTTCTGTTTCTTCGGGCCGAAAGTCTCTTCCCACCTGATCTCTTTCGCAGCTCGCTCGTAGAACTCTCCCAGATCCTTCACTGGGGACTTGTAAATGCTCTCGTACAACTTTCCATCCTTGCGCAGCCCAGCTGAGATCGCTGTCAGTATGCTTTCATCTGATGGATGCTCAACATTCGCGATCTCGCGTCTGAACCTTGTGATATATTATTTCAATGACTCACTTTGACGCTGGAAGATTGTAGCTAGGTGGCAGGATGGAGCGAGCTGCATTCTTAATGCTCTGTACTGGCCAACGAACTTCTGCTGACATTGCTCCCAACTACCTATGCTGCGGGCTGGGAGATTCTTGAACCACGTCCTCGGAATATCCCCCAATGTAGCTGGGAATACGCGACATTTCACCATTGGATTTCCTGTCTGCAGATCCATCTGAACGTTGAAAGCGTCTAGATGGTCATATGGGTCACTGTCCCCATTGTACTGCTGAATGCTTGGCATCTTGAACTTTGGAGGGAGAGGTTGCGTCTCAATCTCCCTTGTAAAAGGAGTCCTTTCCCCATAGTATCCACGCTGTTCCGGGGCTCCAGGTCGTGCCTCCAACTGCTGGACCCTTTGGAGGAGCTCCTCTACTTGGGGATCTCGGAGCTCGTATCTCCTTCTGTGATCATGACTAGGGGCAGGATGCTCTGGGTCATACCTTTCGTCCTCTTCTAACAGACCCTCAGGTTGATGAGATCTTCCCTGCCTCTGTTCATCATCAAACCGCCGAGCTGCAGCTCTGGCTCTATCGTACCCAACCTCTGCTCGCAAATTTCTACCTTGGCTTAATCTTAATCTCAGGCTGTCTGGGCGCACGACCTCCCTTTCTTCCCGAACAGGGTGTCCTCCAGCCCTAGAGCGCGCATTAGAAGAGCGAGCTGAGCCTGCAGGTCGCAGGACTTCCCTTGCCAACCTGTCAGGTACTTGCATCTCTTCATGCTGCTGGGGCACATGCCTTGGTATCTGAACCTCAACCCTGGGCATGTTCTGTACTTGAGTCTGTACCAACATATTGACGGCCTCTGTGAGTTGTCTGACCGTATCCTCCAGCGCTTCTTACCTCTGGATCAGCACATTCTGCCCTTCGGCTAATGGGGCAATTGGAACTGTCTGACGGGGAGGCAAAGGAGGGATACCTGTTGCGGCGCCAAGTGTCTGTCCATGGGACGTGCCTGCTACATGCATGGGTGCATTCTGCATAGGCTGTAAGTTCTGCTGAGATTGGTTCATGTGACTCTCCGTCTGGTCATCATCTCCAAAATTCCTGTTTGTTCTGGTCCTTGTCATGTTGTCAGAAATTGATGAACTGAGATGAAAAAGATTGCAGTTTAGACCCTTCTTCTAGCGCCAAAATGTCGACGTTGGATTTCAGTCGACGAGTAATCAATGCCCAATACCTGTAATCAATGTGAGAAAACACAAATACCAAGAAAGGACACAGACAAATACCGAGAATCAAACGAGGAACACGAAGCTTTTACGTGGTTCGGCAATAATAGGCCTACGTCCATGACTGTCTGTCTCTTAAATTCTGCAGAGTGACAGTATATTATTGATTATTTTCTCTCTGATTGTTACAATGATTTTAATCCATATTTATAGGGAAAGAAGCGTTACAATTCTGGTTGTAGCAAATCAGGAAAAGAATCCTGAATTAATTACACTTCCCAAATAATCAGGAAAAATAAGGAAAAGAATTGTAAATTAATTACACTGCCTAATATATTTGAATAATATCAGGAAACTGCTTCCATAAAATCAGGGATGATATTGATTCGGTTTGAATTTGAGTAGACTTCCATATCTGATGAGGAAATCACTGTTTGATTGGGTAACTGCCATGTTCGGAGAGAGAATCATGGTTGAATTAGGTAACTACCTGTTCTGGAAGATACTGCATTTATTACGCTTCTGAGCGAGCTGACGTTTATGGCGGTTTGCGAACTGGAGCTCGCATAGCGAGCTACGTATGAGGCGAACTTATGGAGCGAGCTGAATCTTGGCTGTGTCACGAGCTCGTTGGGCTTAGAGTCATCTGGGCCTCATCTGATAGACTTTGACTGGGTTTTGACCTTATCGGACCTTCTTATTGGACCTAAATTGGGCTTTTACCAGCTCATTTAATGAGTCCGAAAAATACATACAACATTATACATAAACCAAAATCACATAGAAAATTGAGAATTTGAGTTACGATTATAAATTGAGCATGAGTTACAAATATAAACTAAGAATTTGAGTTACGATTATAAATTGAGCATGAGTTACGAATATAAACTGAGAAATTTTATTTTATTTTTTTGAAATGAATATAAACTGAGAATTTGAAATATTACACATACCAAAAACACTTACACCAAATCATTTATCACTCTGTCCCTTCACACAAAAAAGAGAGCATGAGTTACACATCCATCATGAGTTACAACCTGATATAAACTAGTTCAATTTGACTTTTCTCAAACAATAACAGGCATGAGTTACATGTCTGAGCTTTGTTCCTTCGCACAAAAACAGAGCATGAGTTACACATACACCAAACAAAGCATGGGTTTCACATGCACCATAATTGTTTCCGACAGAGAAAGAGGGAACTAATATTAGTTCACGAAGGCGTCGAATTCGAGTTGCTGTGAAAGAGAAGGATGGGTACTGGTGCGCGGCGGTGCTTCATGAAGCTTGAAGATGAAACGAGTTGCAGCAGCCATGATGGATGAAAGAGAAGAGTTGCTGGTCTGGTCAGAGTTTTGAGCAGCCATGAATATTGCAGCAACGGAGTTTTGAGCGCCGACAATTTACAAGAAGAGTTGCTGGTCTGGTTGGCCACGGAGATTGCGGCGATTTCAAGTCCAGCTAGAAATCTGAGTTGCATCAGCTCTTTAATGAAGAAGCAAATGGCAAGTTAGCTCTTTTATTATTTTTTTAATGAGGGATATTATTGTTTTTTAACTCACGTAAGTGTTAGTAAACCCTGGCTCAATTCTTCCATTCTTTGGTGCTAATTAAACAAATGCTTCAGCATCTCCAATGTTAATATGGATTATTTTTCACAATCCATTGTCATGTCATCAATGTCTAAAGAATTGTTTCCTACATGACATTGAATAGTAATTGATAGACAGTGAAATTATAAAATGTTCTCCAATGCTTTCATTCAAAATTCATATTTTGCTGAGATGTTATTTTTTTTTTCATTTTTTTTAACCCCAAAAAAAAAGTCAACTCTTAATAAAAAATAAACTAAATGCATATTTTGCTTTAATTCAAAATTTATATTTTGCTGAGTTGGCTGTCCATGAGGCCCTTTGAAAATAGAAAGTTATATTGACAGTGTTGATTTTTTTTTTTTGCCAACTCAGCTTCACAGTGAATGCAAACAATTGCATTGGAGAAGCATATTTTGAATCCATATTTATCTATCCTATGTGAACTTCAATTTTTTCACAATCCATTAGTCTTTTAGTGTTCTTGCATATGATTAACACTATAAATAATATAACTTATTATAATTATTTATTTTTGCAAGGGACAATTGTAAACAACCACATAAGTTTTAATAAATTATTCATTTTTTCCCATATGATTTCATTTTTATCTAAAATACTCAATTCTGCTACTCTTTTAACAGAAAAGTGAAATAATATGGACAAAGGGTAAAAAGATCAAACTATTCTTGATGTGATGTTTAAAAAAAATAAAAACACACTAAATTAAAAAATTAAAAAAAAATGAAAGATGAAGATCCAAATTAGATCTTCATAGCCATGAACTTCATTTCTAGATCCTCTCTCTCTCCCTTTTTCTTCTCTCTCCCCATTTCTAGGTTTTTAGTATTTCTTATCATCCATTTCCCATAGTTATTAACCTCTCACAATCATCAACAAACGCCATAAAACAACCAAAAAAAAAATCAACAAAAAAAAAGAAAAGAAAACCATCGGTTTCTACCGTTGGAGACCTGGATCTCCAACGATGGAGACCATTCTCCACCATTGGAGACCCAGATGTGTCTTCAATGATTCTGGGTCTCTACGATACCCATAATCACAAATTGATTTTCAATTAGTATTGGCAAATGACGATCAAGTACTGCTACCGGCACGCGGTATACTATGATATTTAACTAATATTACATATATGATCATTATTATAAGTTTATAAATATATGATTCTCTTTTCACCATAAACCTCACCCCTCACCCTCTTGCACAAATGTAAATTCAATTGAATCTCCCCTTATACCTCTTGGCTCTTACTGCATTGTGACTATGCGAATAAATTAAAACTTGAATGAGACGGAACACACATGTATACTTGGTACACTCATTCACTTGGTGCCACAACTTGAGATTTTAATATATGAGCTACTTATAGCAGTGCCACATGGAGTGAGATTACTATATATGATTAGACGGACAATTATATTCTTATCACTATGGTGCAGTTAACCTTTTTTTTTTTTTAAATTAGATAACTATATGATTAATTGATATGTGATTAGAACAAAACTCTTTTTCTTTTTCTTTTTTGGCATAAATTTTTTCTACACATCTCAAATGGAAGAAAAATTTTAAATTTGGTATCCCACGATGATTATCCATCCAAAATAAGTTATTTCACCATAAAATTGATTAATTGATACATGAACTTCCAACTTTATCACATGCACGTTAAATACTTTATTGCGTGGTACTTTGTTCATAAAATCAATCATTAGATTCCACATTATCAACAGAGTCATACTACACATATATCAAATTTACCAAATTTCTTTGGATCCAAATAAAATTATTCTAACAATAAATAAAATTCTATAATGGATTAAATGTGATAAAATTAAGAAAAATTCAATAGTAACTAATGTAACTGAATACCCATGTCTCTCAAGAATAACCTAATCTCCACATAAATCAATGTTGAGCATAGCTTATCGTCTCTTTTTTTTTTTAATAAATTTTTCCCTAGATTAAAAAAAAAATGTTATTACTCAATTTCAACGGTTAAATAAGTCCTTTTCCTCTTTTATGTATTGTTTCATTCAAATTCAAGCAACGTGCTGGTTTAATTAGTCCTCCACTAGGATCTTGTTTCTCTGAACAAATAATTGGGCCCGCTGTCCCTCTCATTCTCTTCTTCTAGACCCTTTTCGTTTCTCTGATCTTTTCTATTCGCAAATAATCGCGAACGTGTGGAAAAGTCAAGATTTGGATTGGTCCGGGCCCACCAGTTCAATAAGATCTGACGACTCTGCTGAGCTCACATGCATCTCTCTCTAAGTCAGACAACCGGAAAAGGTCCAATCATAGGTCATCCTGATGACGTCACCAATCAATACCAACTCCCATAGTCGCACAAACGAAACCTGTTGGAAGGTGCGGGCACGTCAGCCTCTTGCAAGATGCCGATGTATTGCTCAAAATTACATTACTGCCCGCACTCAAACTACAATTTTCTAATCCAGTTGTTGATTTTTAAAACCTTTAATTAAAATGTTCCTTTTTTAATTTTCTGTAATTTCGATCGTGTCTAATTTTCATATAATTTGAAACTTCTAGAGTTGTTTACGTTATGGGGTCTCTGAGATTTCTCTTCATATATGTACAGCTTTATCAAATTTGCTTTGTAATTGTTATATTTATTCTATAAATTAATTTTGAACTGATGATATATTATCAATTTTCAGAATCAACAATATTACCGAAATTTATATGATTGATGGTTGACACGAGATTTTTCTTAGATACGATGACAACTGACAAGTTATAATTAAGTAATATGCTATTGAAATTTTAAATTAAATGATTAAGATACTAAAATATTTATTGTTAAAATTTTATAGAATTGTATTAACATAGAATCGAACTAATTTATGCGTTAAATAAACTAATATAAAGATTCTTGTTTCTTAGGCTCTAGTAATCCTAATTTTCATTCATTAATATAAACTAATATAAAAATGAAACTCCAATCCTATAAAAACATAGGCACCTAATTCTTTAATTTATTCTTATTTATCCACATTCAAAAGTCAAGTCTTCTTCTACAGAGAATGGTACTCCGTCTATGTGACGTTTGTTGAAATCTTAGGCTTATAGAAATTCACTGCTTTCGCTTTTTGCGGTACAATGTATTTGTACATGATCCTGCATGTTTCCACATAAACTACAAATAGAATATTGATCACTGACCTGACATTTTTTCTTTGACTCACCAACACCGTTGGTATTACTTTTTCAACTTTTAAAATTTAGGAGTGAAAATTTACGTCACAATCTCAAAATGTAAAAAGCATACCATTTGTTCATCCTTATCTTATCACTTTCATGTATTTTCTTCTCTCTTTATTTTTGTTGAAATAAATATGTTATTCATCATTATTAGTATGAAAATATGTCATTGTTGACTTTTATTGAAATAAACATGTTATTGATTACATTTTTAGTAGGTATATGATATGTAAACTTCTGCCCACCAAAATTTCTGGGGGAATGAGAAGTCGACACAAAGCTTATCCAAATTTATTCAGTATTATTACCACCTGCTTAATGTTGATTTTTTGTTAAATTTTTATTCTTAATTATATAGTTACTCCCTACTGTGTCAATAACAATTTTAATTTAACGACAGAGAGTTTCAAAAAATAACAAATAAAGATAAGTATAACAGCAGAGAGCATCATTAATTAGAATATTCTTTTTTTAAATAAAAAAATCAACATGTTCTCGAACATGTGATATAGATGACGTACTGTAATTAGATAAAAATAATAGAGGATGCAGTGATAGTAACCCTTTAATTTATGAAATAAGAGGTTGAATTCTTGATTGCTACGATAAGTATGTTGATAGTAAAAATAGTATATGAATTTTTGTATTATTTTTTTCAAAATTATAATTTTTTGTATTATTAAAATGAAAGAAAAATATGGTAGTGGAGTTTGATTTTACTGCGTGTACATATAAATATATAATAAGAGAAAAAAGTGACAAAAGTTGATCAATACTACCCACCTACCAACCTGCTTTGCAAGTTAGAAAAAAGGAACCTGCCCACACATTTTTCTCCGCTTCCGATCGCTTTCAATCTGCCTAATAATAAAATTCCAAAGACCCCACGTTTACCTTTCAATTTTCCAACCTTAAATACAAGACTAAAGCCGCCCCAATCAAAATTTCAGCCAACACACCCCCCAAAGCACAATGTTTCCAGGCTCCCAAATTGAGCTTCCATTCAACGAAAACGATTCACAAGACATGGTCATATACCAATTCATAAACGAAGGCATGCCCCAGAACATGTCACACAATATGCCTCAAAGAAGCCAAACCAACACACCATTAAATTCAAACATGCTCCAGCCGTCGCGGACCATCACCAAGAAGCACTACAGGGGGGTAAGGAGGCGGCCATGGGGGAAGTTCGCGGCGGAGATTCGTGACTCGGCTAGACAAGGCCAACGTGTATGGCTTGGCACGTTCGACACGGCAGAGGAGGCAGCCTTGGCTTATGATAGAGCGGCTTTTAAGATGCGTGGCGCCAAGGCTTTGCTTAACTTTCCAGCCGAAGTGGTGGCTGCATCTTCCTCTTCATTGGCCCAAACAGATAAGCCCACCACCACCAAGTTGAGTTCATCAAGCTCGGTTTTGAATAATAATTCGGATTTGAGTGGCAGTTCTTGTTCTAGCCCAATCTCAATTGGGAGTACTCCACGGTCGGAATCGGAGAGTCCAAGCACAAGTACTGTGGAATCTAAGTATATGGAGCATGATTACTTGGATAAATCGATGAAAGAGAGACACAATTGTTAGGTTGTGATTGATTTGAGCATATTTTGTGCTTTAGTTGACATGGAGAGGGACAGAAATTAAATTCCATGTTGTTCAAGATTGTCATATGTGGAAGTTTTTACTTAATTATAGCTTTTCTTTTTCTTTTTTTAGTGAAATTGGAATGGGTAGTTTGTATATTGGCAATTATTTGCCAGAGAAAAGAAATCACAAGCACCGTGAGATGATTTGGTGCACCTTCGGGTGATTAGAATCTTAGCATAAAAATGATCATCTATGTTTGTATTTTAGTTCATTTTAATGAATTTTCAGGAAAAAAAAAAAAAAAAAACTTCAATGTTATAGTTCATCCTCCAACACCAATAGTGTTTTCCATGAATGTCCTAAGGTACCTTACAATTTTGATTGGACATTTCATTTTTTTGTATTATTTACGATTAATAATCCAATAGATGTTAACAAGAGCGGACGGGATTGGCAATATCTTTTACACTAACTGATACAACATCTCAACTCAACTATTATATTCAGTCACTAGCTATCTTGTGTTACTTAAAATGGGACATAAATTTTTTAATTTACAAATCATTTTAGCATGTGATGGAATAGATTCACTTCCTAAGTGTTTTTTTTTTTTCCAAAATTTTGTTAGTTAGCAATATTTGTGATGAAAAGTGAATAAAGTTACTATTGGATTAGATAAACTAAAAAGCATACACCCAATTTACAGCAAATTAAAATCGAAAATTAGAATGCAGAAACCTCGTTTGAAACTATTTTACATATCAATTTATCTATAAAATGATTCTTCCATTATAAAATTAGATAAGAACACCATATATATCATACATAATGCACAATTGATGTGCTTTATCTGTCATAGTATGGAGACTTTGAATAACGGCAGTTAAAAACAAAACCCACTTGTTCAATTCATGAGAAGTGAAACAGAATATAGTATTAGATAGGTCCTGTCCAACAAAACCAAACTCAATTTTTCTTCTATGTCAAATTTGTCTCCTTTACCAGTCAAAATGACAAATAATGGTCCAAGGATTTGGTTGGTGTATCAATATCTACAAACTTTGTATGCGTTACTTCTCATTTTTGTCATCAAGTCTGACCTAAATTCTATGTTGTCAAATTTGACCAAAATGGATCGCTATCAAATACAAAATGCTATCTGATTTGATTCTGATCTGTCTGCCAGTCTTCCACCCACTACTCTTATTATAATTTCACATGGTCAAACCCAAAAAAGTAGCTTGGGTTTTATGCTATAATATTCAAACTTCTGTTCTTAATTATATGTATATTTTACTGTTAATTAATCGCTGTTAAATTTAATTGTTGATTTGGAAGAAGATGAAATTACTACATCAGAATCATTACAAGAAATAATTACTTAACATAATTCCAAAAGACACTCCAACCGCCAACAATAGAGCCACTATGCCGCCGGTTGAGATTCCATCTCCTCGACAATAAGAGTAGATTGTCAAATATCTTCTCAACTATTGGAGTTTTCATCTCCATGAACAGGAAGAGTTACTCCAGTAACAAAGAAATTCAATTTCATGTTAAAAAAAAAAAAAAAATCAATTTATTTATTTAAATTTTATATTTTATTATTGAAAAGTATGGGCTATTTCATTTTTTTTTTAAATAGAATTGTAAATATAAAAATTTGTACAAGCATTTTAGAATTTTATTATTTCACTTGATATGTAAAATGATAAAATTTCATCCTTTAATTTTTAAGTCATGATTGAGTCTAATGACAGTCAATTCAATTAACCATAGGTGATGTACACGTGGTTAAAAGATAAAAGTTGATAATCTAAAATTGAAGGATTTAACGTCTCTATCTTTGTGATCTTTACCGCAAGGACCCACAAGTTATTCTGGAAGGTTGAAGACAAACCAACAAGTCGCAGATAGAATTACAATGGAAGCTGATGTGAAACTCAAGAGAATAGGCGGAGGGGAAGAATGTGACAATGTCACGTTGCACGTTGCTCACGTGACATGCACGTTGAGTATCGGGCCCAAGGTTACACTGTCGACTCAAGTTAAACATGTTGGTGCCTGGATATACTAAAGAAGTGTCGATTTCAATACAGCAGGACTTCACTTTCCACGAAATGACTCCCTTTATAGCATGATGTGTCGTAATATTTGTAAGGAGACTTCGCTATATTACTGATTTGACCCTTTTTACATCAGAAGAATTTTATAATTCAAAATTGTGTAAATTCATACAACAACATCTAAAAATTGATGAGTTATTTGACTAGCACTAAATAACTTTGAGTTTTCCTATCGTCACCCAGTCAAATGAAAAATCAATACTGCCCTTCATTCGATGAAGGAAGTCAATCATGGAACTCATTTGTGGCTTGAACTCATTCCTCTGTTTCTGCAACCATGCTTCGTTGCAACCAGTTCTAAAATAAAGGAACAAACAGCAACAACAACACCATTCTGTTCTGTCTTATATACATATAAGGATTTTATTAGTCTCTCGTCATGCAGCTTACTAAAAATTTTGAAAATTTCCATCCGAAATGGACATTGGACTTGAGCGATTACACAGAAAAAAACATGGTGGCAGAAACAACCAAATGAGGGCTATATTAATTAAAGATTACGAAATAATAATACCCAATCAAAAACTGTAATGAAAACATGGAATTCATTCCTTTGTTTCTGTTACCATTATTTGCTGCAACCAGTTCCGAAACAGAAGAATAAACAGTAGCAGTGACACCATTCTTTGTTGCAACCAATTCTTCTGCAACCAGAACGAACAGCTGCTCTGTTTCAGTTCGCAAACAACAGAGAAAACTGCAGACAAAGAAAAGAAGAGAATGAAAACAAGAGAAATAAGGGGAGTTGTGTTTGCGAACTCAACTTCGCGAACTGCCGGTTTTTTCTTTACAACTCGTGATCGCGTCTTTGCAACTCGACCCAAATCAATCGCACCTGAGAAAATTTTATATGGTAGCAAAGACATAGCCGATTAGCCATGACACCTTAGGTGAGTACTTGAGACAAGTGAAAAGTTTATATGTTACATCTTTTGAATAACAAAAGAATTCAATCCTTTTATAACAGAAAAGCAGAAGAGAAGGAAGTGTAGTGATGAATTAATGGATGGAGAGAACAATAAATTATTAAAGCTTCTAGGAAAGACCATAGAACTTCTGGGTGTTTTCGATGTGAGTGACTACATTTCATATTGGCTTGCATGGGAAATTATTTCAATGGTTTGAGTGCCCACATGGACAAAGTTGCTAGAGCGCTCGATGAGTTTCTAGAGAAACTCGTTGACGAGGCCATGTAATTTTATTTGCTTCTCTGTTTTCATTGCTTTGCTTCTCCCTGAGGTCCCGACGGCCGGTTCTTTCCTCTGATTTTTTTGGTCTTTTAAAACAATGGTCATTTTGTCCTTAAAATATGTGAACAGTTAAAATTCATTTTAATTTTTTTGGTGCTAATCAAACAAATCACCAGTTGCTTGATGCTATATAAAAAACAACTCTTCAAAATTTAATGGAAGTATCCAAAATTGTATAGCAAAACCCCTAATAGGGGCCTTTAAGATAATGCGAAACCTTGTTTTTTAAAAAGTTTTAAATATCATAAGTAGTTTTGTAATTTTCTTTTAATATTTTAGTATAATTCAATTAATAATTATAATGTAAATCAAATTCTAATTTGGACTACGCATTGAAAATGGATTTTATTTGGGTGACAAATATCTTATTTGATTTTGATTGCCTAATTTGAACCAATCAACTAGTTAAAACAAGGTTTTTGTTCATGTTGTAAAAGATTGGTTTCTTATTTGCTCCAAAGTCGTTTTGGTCGCTCTAGAAGAAGGTTATTTTATTAAGATTGGCAAAGATCGGAGCAGGAGTATGCTGCTGTTGCTTATAAGAAGTAATCCACTGAGCAGGGAGTTGGATTGGACGAGAGAGATGATCAGCAAGGAAGTTATGCTTACCTTGGATATGTCTGACTGTGAAAGAGAATCTGCTGAACCATTGACGAACTCTCGAATATTCTATGTTCACACCATAGACAAGTTTAGACTAGATTTTTCTTATACCGTTAATATAAACACTAGATGAAAATCAAATCCGGTTTTCTTGCGCATCTACCTGGTCAGTTTGATCTGCATGTTTAGCCAACTGGGAAAAATCTAGATAAGTCATCAAGTTTGGAATTTACTTGTTTTGCCCGGCGGCGGTCATCATGTAAGTTCACAGTATTTTACCATTAATTAATTTGGGCCCGTAACAATGTTTGAGCTACACATACAGTTGCAACCCAGGGCAGAAATTTGCCCTCACAAGTATTATCTTATAGTCAAGATAAATTTAATCACATACAACCTTTTGACACGAGGATCTCCAAAATGAATATATTATATATGTGCATTTATGAAGTTTCCAATTGTATTTATGGTGTGTTATAAACTTATCATGATAATTTTGGAAATTGTCATCAATTAGTGATACTAAATAATGGTAAATTGTACACACACGTTAGATTTCTAAAATTATAATTACAGGTACTTACTAAAATCATGAAGTCAGGGTTTTAAGAATCATCATAATATGAAAAGTTTCAAAGCCATCATGATTTTATATTATTAATCATGATTTTAAGAATTATGAAGCCATCATGTGAGACTTAACACAACTTTACACTTGAAATCACTTGAAGCTCCGTATGGTTGAAATGTCATAAATCTTCAATTTTTACGTGAGGATAATTATAAAGTACTACCATTCAATTGCTTTACATGTATATGTCTTCTACTTTGCATGTTTGTTTCCTTCTAAAATTTTGTACCTGCAGCATGGCTGCAACTATTCAAGCTCAAGCAACTTCAAGGTATTAGCTGAAAATTCTTCGACACAAGAGTTAAGTTTCAAATGAACTTCGAAATTTTGTGGATTAGTTCATTAGACAATTAATGGTTAATAACTGGGTAAAAATGACCTGATCTCTGTTATGTAAAATGCTTGTAGATGTAGAAAAAATACACACGAACGAAAATAAATATGATTCACAGCTAACTAATCCTTCTAATAATGCCTCAACAAAATCCTTAAAGACAAATGCCCCAACTACACAGATAGATCCTCACCGATCAAGATCACCAAGATTTTATATCCACAATATATATATATACACACCTTGAACTATAATGTATAAGCTATTCTAGATATATATCTGAAATGTAATATTTATTGATGGTCAGCTGTTACCTTATTCTTGTTTATTTTTTATTCTTCATAAAGAAGATAGCAAACTGTCCAAATATTCACTCCCCAAGTCCTGAAACTCAAGCACATCAAATAATTCATTACCAACTGAATAATCTTCCATGCTAGTCTCTGATCTCTTCATTGCAGGCTGTTGATGATCAAGTTCAACGTCTTGTTCCCACTCTCTTGATGCTCTCTTATTGTGAGGGTACTTATTATTCCCATTGGAAAGACTCGAAAAATCATTGATAAGTCGGTCATTTCGCGAACGATCATTGCCCCCCATGGCCCTAGCAACCGTCTCAATTGGGAAATTAAGGTGTGCCTTGGCACCTCTAATCTTTAAAGCAGCCTTGTCATAAGCCAATGCCGCTTCCTCAGCTGTCTCAAAAGTTCCAAGCCAAACTCGAGCCCCTTTTCGCGCTGAATCTCTTATCTCTGCCGCGTACTTGCCCCATGGTCGCCTCCTCACACCCCGGTAGTGTCGTGTAGGCACCTTTCCGTCTCTCACATCATTCACTTTAGGCCCCATTGAGCTAGTATTAATATTATTATTGCTCTTTGAGTTATCACCACAAGAGTGTTTGACATTGGTTGTAGGGTTGATTCCACCAAGAAGTTCCTCCCAAGCTTCAGCTCCCATTGAAATCCACCTCCCTAGACTTGGTAGCCTTTGTAGAACTTCACCTGAACCATCTCTCCCACCAAGACTCGGCAATTCCTCCCACGATTTCGACACTTCTGCATCGCCCCTTCCTCTTTGAATTCCATTTTCACCAATGAAGCTCGCCCACACGTTCTCTAGGATAGCTTCGGATGTTGCATGATGATGCTGATGATGATAATGTTCATTTTGTATAGCCATGTCGTTACCCTTACACATATCTCAATTATTCAAGAACTTAGAAAGTAGAGGGAAGTCTTGAATCGGAGATGTGTATATATATACATAAAGTTGTTTAAACGCGTATTTTGCATAACATCCGCTATGCTTTATCCCACTCCAAATGGAACCCAGTTGGAAGCTTGTGTTTTAATCAATATTATTAGCTAAATTAATGGAGATTAGCAGGACTTCAACATTAAACAAGAGGTGGGTTATATATTTTAAGGCTCGTTTGTTGACTTGTGTGGTTGTTCTAATCATTTGGTGCGGCTTAATTGAATATAGATGCCAAGTACTTTGCATAAATATTGGAAATCCTTCCTATAATTCATGATAAATTGCATGCTAAGCAAAAGCAACATAGATGAAGAATGTACAGCTGGATAGAGAATGATTAGTCAGATTTCTATCTTGTTTTTGCACAATCGTCCTTGAATCTGGACACATATTACTATGCTTGAACACTTCTTATTTGTTTAAATGGATTTGGCCCAGTCCGTATGCATATAAATCTTCCACTCCAATAGAAATAGAGATTCTCTTATCTTTTTAATTTCATAAATACAACTATGTGTCTTAGCAGAAATTCTGATTATATACACAATCCATAAATATTTCTTAACATTAGAGAGTGTTATATTATTAGTTGGACCCCTTTTTTATTTATTTAAACTTAAATATTAAAATTTGATTTGTTCAGATAGTCTTGAGTATGAATCCCTATAGATGATTATATTTAATATTTGAATTTCTTGTTTGTTTGTAATTGAGTTTAACCCATATGTCAAGTCAGTTTGTTTAGCATGTAAGGTAATGTGTTAGAGAGTCTTATATCCTTAAGGAGCTAGGATCCTTTCCCAAGTTTTTTTTTTTTTTAGCCTTTTCATAATTTAATGATACATCAATTTAAAAGATAATAGATAACTAATTATATTTTTTTCTTTTCCATGCATTACTCAAATTTCTAACTTCGCTTATAAATGATCAAGGTAAAAAACAAGACTTGAGAGGCATTTGCTATAAGATTAAGCTTTTGGGTTAGGGATGTACAAAACCTTACATCATTAGTTAAATCTTTTTTTTTTTTTTTTTAATTAGCTTTTATTTGAGAATCTCACGTATGAAAAAAGAAAGAAGAGATGAATCTCACATTAAAAATATAAAAATCAATTGAAAGGTATATTTACCAATGGATCCTATATTAATAATATAAAAACCAATTGAAGACTATATATAACTACAGATGCCGACAACTCAAATGACTAGTCTTTTGTATTGTAACACATGAAAGGAAATAAGTATGAAAGTTTTAAGTTAGGTTGTAAGGTTGCCCATCGTATATCTACCTTTTTTCAAATACACATAAAAAGGACCAAGTGTGAAAGTTTAACCGCTTCACTTTTTAGGTTTGTCATTTAATGACAATCTATTTGTTTCCTTAAATATTTACCTGGTTGGACAAATTCAAGAAAAAAAAAATCTCGAAATTTAAGAGAAAAAGCCATTCTTTTGTATTGAACCAAATTTCAGCAACCCTTTGGCACCAATATATGGAAGCAAGTGTTTGCTAGTTTCCTAGTCAAGTTGGAGAATCCGGATAATTAGAGGTAATTAAATATTGAATCCGCAACAATACCACGTATTTTAACATATTTTAACAAGTTACTGAATATTCAAGCATGAAGTTTGTGTAGTATTAAAAAAAGAGAGATGGAGGGTCAAGACTCGAGAGCTTTAAAAATGTTTCTTTGGATGTAAAAATCACTTTCGATGAAATCCTTGTTCCTGTGGATATTCCTGATTTAAAAGTTCAAAGCGGGTGCCCTTTCCAGACATTCCTGTCCTCCCAGCTATTTTTATTTAATAATGACCTCTTACTGTGGGTATATAATATCATAATATATAAAATCTATACAGTTGCACATTTTGACCAATGATTAATTTCCATGGATTACATCTTGCACGTTAGTGTACTCCAATCTTTTTTTCTTGATCCAATTTATATATAATATACCGTGTCCCAATATTGAAAGATGGGGAAGAAAAAAAGGTCTCTTTTACAGAATATTAAGGAAGTTATTTATAGAAAACGAATAGGGTTGTCATCGTTGAAGAATAGCAGCTCCCACATCACAAAAAAGAGATTTCTCTACATTTGCTGTTAAATTTGTAATGTGAGACTTGATCTCCAATAACAAATGTGAAAGGAGGGGTGCATGATTAGCTAGCCAATAGTGAACGCGTATAGAAAACTAATTTTTATATATTATGAAAAATAAAATCTGACATTTTCGAAAAAAATTGGAAAAATATACTTTAATTTTAAATTTATATCTTCATTTTTTTTTTCAATTATGGAGAGAAAGCACCAGAACTCATAATATTAAAGTTAATCTTAACGTAAGAGATTTATTACTAGATTAACCTCAATTTTGCAATGTTTTTACACGTTT
Organism: Litchi chinensis; assembly: GCA_019925255.1. Classification (NCBI taxonomy): domain Eukaryota; kingdom Viridiplantae; phylum Streptophyta; class Magnoliopsida; order Sapindales; family Sapindaceae; genus Litchi; species Litchi chinensis. Next base: position 21,303,060 of record CM034469.1, on the reverse strand, counting down.
TTTAAATCATATATATCTTTTCAAATAAAATATGTCAAGATTTTTTTTAACACCTATTAAATTAGTGCGAGTTTTGTAGCGATCCAGCACAAAATTCATTTGGTCCCTTGGTAAAATATTACCAAAGTCATATTTCTTGGCATTTTCACAATATCTCAAATATGTTTTCTTTTGTCATTTTTTTTTTTCATTTTGAAATAATGTTTCCTTTGTCTTTTTTTATATTTGTAAAAGAAAAACATGGAATGCTTCTAGTTTATATCGCTATATGTCGTAGTACAGCATTTATGTACAGAACAGTTAAATCCAACATTTTGGAAATCCGATAAATAAGTCCTTTGAAAGCGTGAACAAATCCTCGGGCCATTTCGTGGCACCCAAGAATTGCCACCTTGGTCGTGGAATAAATTGATTAATATGGGGATATTATAGATAAGGTGTCAGACGCTTCTTCATAAACAATAAAATCCACCATGCTTGAAATCAAAGCAAGGTAGAGTATTAAGCAAATAATATCATCTGGATTCAATGCATTGGAGATCAAAAGCCTATCAAATTAACTATTCTGAAAGAAATTTTCAACGGTGAACGCGCTTGATTTAGCACTAATCAAGAGTGTCTTTATTGCCAAAAGGGTTGACTTTGTTACTCTTACGCTTCCCTTGTGAGTATCATACATTAGCAAACTAGCAAACTGAGAAGTTATTCATATATATATATACACTTCCACTACAACAAAACAAGTCAACTAACGGTTGACTATCCATATCGAGTAGCCGGCCCGACTTGAATACTATCGGTATGGATATCGACAATATCCATATCGGATAGGCGTTTGGTATGAATAACTATTATCCATATCGGATAGGCGCTTGGTATGAATAACTATTATCCATATCGGATGGTACCTGGTATGGATATGGTATAAGTCACGAGTCGATTCATGGCTTGGCTCGCGACTTATCCGTTATCAATACCGGGCACGTGCTTGGTATTGATAATATTATCCATATGGGGCAAGTGCCCAATATGGATATTTTTACCAATTCCAAGCTACAACCCGGTATAGAAACCTTTGTCCATGTTGGGTTGGAGCTTGGAATGGGCAATTACCTATACCAGATGGCTTGATATGGTTTTTTTTATCCATATTGGACTTGTGTCCAGTATTAAAATTATTTTAATTTAAAAAAATTAAATTATAATATATATAATTTAATATTACAATAAAACTAACAACATACATCTAAAATACGTTTTTTTCATATATATATATAAATATATATTATCTAATTTTAATGTACATCACCTAAAGTTAATGTACATTATCTCAAGTCACTGTACATTGTGAAATGTTATAACAACTTAGTACATAATCTTAAGATACAATATATTTTACTGGCCAAATAATAAATGAGTTTAATGCATTTTCTAAAGTTAGCAGCTTGTTGGTAGGTCAAGATAGCGAAACACTAATCATTACTTTCTTCATAAAACACGTCAATAATCTGGATCAAACTTGAGGTGATGAACTTTACATTGGGTCATTTGAGTCAATTTTTGCTTCCATCACCACTGTTCTTCTACCCATCCAATCTAATAACTTGCAGTGGTTACCATTCGATCCATCAGTTTAGCTTGAGGAACCCCGAGATTCGAGATATAGACTACATATGCACAAGAATTTAAATATTTATTTCTATCAAAAAATTTAAATAATTACATCTATATATAAAATTTAATTGAAAAAATAAATAATATAAATTTCATAAATATTTATCTTAACTGAAGGTTCAACAAATTTAACACTTTTACTAACTCCCATCGGATTTAAGTCACTTGAATATTGTGTCTACGGAAAAAATAAATAGCATTGTTGTGAGGAAACATGGATATCGAAAAAAAAATTCTAAGTACCCCTATTTGATAACATATAGGTTAAAAACTCATTAAATAAAACAATACATATAAACTCGATCAATTTTATGAAAATTTTGACAAAGTTTCCCTTGTTTTTTGAACTTACCAAAAATTTAATTTCCCTACAATTTATACCCTTCAATACTTTCACAATCCAACCAAAATAATATCTCTCTGTAAATATGTACGCAAACAATATATATACACAAACACACACATAGGAAAAAATATTATTGCACCCGCTAGTGAGAAAATATGAATATGAGAAAAAAAAAATACTAAGTACCAAAAAATGGAAGTAAACAAATTTTAAAAGTTTTGAGTTGTTTATCGGCTATATGAGAGGAATACACGTCAATACTTGAGCTTTATCTACGTTCAACAAATGAATTATGAGTAAGTTTGTTAAATTAATAATTGTCTATTTCATGGTTGTCATTTTACAATTGACATATTATTGGTATTGTGCGAAGTTTTGTCTACCAACCATAGATGCTTGTATAATAGATGGTGTTACACCATGACCCATTTCTCGAACTTGACCTTGATGCTCCTTACCTCTAACTTGTGAGACAACATCATCTCCAATTAAATATTAGAATTATTGATGTAGTGTCTCCATTTGTGCTTATATATGATGTCACATGATATACACATTAAAAAAACTACACTAATGTAATACAATCAACACAATAATTGATCAAATCAATGTAATATACAATTTTTTCAGTAGCGTCCTCATACACCGCGCTCGTATCTTTGTGCCTATAACTTACTATCCATGTTTCAACTCTATCGACTTCAAAATCTTTATTTACAATCACTTTTTTCACTATTTAACATTGATATTCAGAAAAACAAAAATATATACAAGTTCAAAAAACAAAAACTATACACATGTAAGACAATTACCATAATATATTTAACTCTTACCAAATCTTCTCATAGTTGTTTCATTCTTTTACAATTTGATGTATGTGGGATACGATTCTTCTTTGACATCTCAAAATAATGCTTACTAGTAGCCTAATATATTGTAAAATTTAATCAAAATCCATTAAACATTAACATGCTAGTTTAAGAATATGAATGCATAATTACCTCAAATTCTGAAGATAATCACTGATTGAAAAATGTAGTCCAATCATGTTCACTAACTTTAGGTGGTTTTAGCATTTTATATCTTCTTTGTGCATCAGAACTAGCAAGAATGTCTCTAATTTGTCTTATTATTTTGCCTTTATAGTATCTCCAACACTCATTTATTGCTTTTAATGTATAAGCTTTCTTTGATTCATTAGCATCAAGTCGTGATTACGGTTGTAAGTTTTTTACAAAAAATATATGTAACATTGATATTATAAATAAATGAAACCAATATCGCATATTCTCCCACACTGTATCTTTTAAAGTTCGTGATATCTTATCCTAGTTAGCATAAGCTATAGGTATCATTTGATCTGCAATGACTTTATAACATGAACTATAGATTACCGAATTCTCTCTAACTAGTTGTCTAACTTCATTAATTTGTATCCATATAACTTTGACTTTGGCTATTTTTTCATAATCCAAACGGTTGGGACTTCTTTCTTTTCTTTTCTTCTCTCCACTAGAGCCACCAGAAGACTGACCAGTTGATGTTCTTTCAATCGACATATGAAAATATTATGGAAATGATATATATTAGTAGCCAACACATGAATAACGAACTTAATATATAAAACAATACATATAAAGTTAATCCATTTTATAAAATTCTAACAGAGTTTTCCCTGTTTTTCGACCTTACCAAAAATTTAATTCACCCATAATTTAAATAGCAAAATTATTTCACAACAGATCCAATCACTTTAAAGACTCTGTCTCTTCACAAACATATACATAAACAATACATATACACATATATTGCAAAAAATATGAAAATTACCTTATACAAACTAGCATAAACATATATTTTACATATAAAACATAAAAGATATAACAATTTTAACCTTTAAGAAGACTTGACAAAACCAAAAATAGAAAATTACCCTAACAATACTTGTTATATGTATTTTCTGGACTCACTAAATGGGCTGGTAAAAGCCCAACTTAGGCCCAATAAAGCCGAATCAATCAAGGCCCATCAGCCAAGGCCCACATTTCAACTCCAAGCCCAGCGAGCTCCTCAGTTTGCAGTAATGAGCTTGCGTCACAGCCAGGTTGTAGCTCGTTCCACAATTCACCATACACACAACTTGCTGTTCACTTTTCAACGAGCTCCAGCTCGAGGTTGCCATAAACGGTGGTTCGCCCAGAGCGCAATTAATGCAATATCTTTCAGAACATGCAGTTACCTAATCAAATAATGATTTTCTCTCCAGATATGGAAGTTAATTCAAATTCAAATTCAGTCAACCTTATCTCGAATTTTAAGGAGCAGTTTCCTATTTTTATTCGAACAGATTAGGAAGTGTAATTAATTCATAATTCTCTTCCTATTTTATTGCTTCCTAATTGTAACGATACTTCCCCTATAAATAGGGGTTAAAACCATTGTAAACGACACGATTGAATATTATACTGTCACTTTGCAGAATTTAAGAGAGACAGTCGTGGACGTAGGCACACTTGCTGAATCACGTTAAAAATCTTGTGCCTTCCCTGATTGATTCTTGGTTCTTTATTGCCTTATTCTTGTTTTCTGTGTTTTCTCACATTGATTGTAGGTATTGGGTATTGATTACTCGTCGACTGAATTTCAACGTCGACAATACTATTATATTTATATTAAAAAACTCTAAAATCATAACAACAATAATACATATACGATATCTAGTAAAATCTATAAAACACAAAATCATAAATTGAAACATTGAAAAACATAAAATCATAAAGCTCATATCTTCTTGACAAAGAAAAAAGTGAAAGAGGAGTAAATTGGTAAAGATAATGTCCCGAACGGTGGAAGAGCAGTAGATTGACCAATATGATGGCGTTGGACTACATCAGTTCTCAGCATGCTTGCAACAGAAGAAAAGAAGTGAAAAAAATGAGATAAAAAAAAATGCAACAGTTGTACTGCCACCTTATCGGTCGAACTATCGTTCGACCATCTCGTGGATGGAAGAAGAAGAAGAAAACGAAGAAGAAGAAGAAGAAAAAGAAGAAGAGAAGAAAGAGGAGAAGGAAAAGAAGAAGAAGAAGAAGAGAAGAATAAGAAGAAGAAAGGAGGACTCACCAGCGGCAGTTGGCGGCAAAAGTGATTGGTTACTGGAGCGTCGTAATGGGTGGGGGGCGGTTAAGGTTTGTGAGAGAAAAGATGTGAGAGAAAGAAAATGAATAAATGAGAGGGAAGGGGTGTTGTGCTGACCGATATCAATCCCTGATATGGATAATCTAATTTTTATTTATTTATTTATTTTTACACATACTATCAATCCCAGGCTCCCGACCCATCTGGTATCGGTAATCTAGACTATCCATATAGGGCGGGTCGAGCATTCTATATGGATAATCAATTATTTTATTATTTTTTAAAATTATAATATCCATACCGAGCCCATTATATGCTCGAGATGGATAATCAATAGATATCCATACTGTGCCCGGTATGGATATTAAAAAGATTATTAAAAAATGATTATCCATATCAGGCCATGAATGCCCGATATGGATAATCAATCTTAAATTTTCAAAAAAAATAAGATTCGTGTTATCCATACTGAGCTATTAGTGCTCGGTATAGATAAGTGATTTTTTAAAAAAATATATATTTATCCATATCCAACCTTTAGGATAAGTCCATGCAATTTTATTTTTTTTTTTAAAAATACAATAATGTTATCCATACTGAGCCTTTAATGTCCGGTATGGATATTCCGGTATTGATATCTTGTTTACTTGTAGTGTTCAATGCCCATGGAAAGCACACTTCTTCAAATATAGCCCTACTGAGGCTTGAACTCAATGTGATTATTTCATCAAATATAAATCTTCCGTTGATGATGTAAGTTAATTTTCAACACACGAGGATGGAAATTCTAGACTCCCAACTAGAGCTGTGTTTAAAGAATTCTCACATTGCAAGAATGTATAGATGAAGTTTGGACCCATTGCAGCTATAGCGCCATCGCATTGCTTGAAAGTCAACAATTATTAATACTAGCAATAATCTTGTTATTAAATTAATCTCTTAATGCTATCACCTTAATTAGTGCATAATTTTTTATGCATGGTTGGTAAGTATTTGAAGTTACAATGTAATTTCAAGTATGGAGGAACCTATTACAGGGTGAGATGGAGTGGTTCATGGGTCATTAGATGTCAAGATTTTTTTTTTTTTTTTTCGCCTTTCCAGAGGAGGATTGAAACTTGTCAATTTAGGTATCATATAATGCAACCAAAGTGAACTCAGTACTACGAATTTGTAATACCAGAGTTATCATGAGTTAATAAAGGAAAATTATTGCAACTTTTCCAGCTTGATATAGGGCTATATACCCAATCTTAATTTTCTTGCTATTTTTATTTTTCTGTGAATTGTACTGCTGATATTAAAACGACTATGCACTTCAATTTGCTTGTTAGGTGGAATTATAGAGGAAAAAGTTGATTAATTTTTATCAACTACCAATGCTGAAGATTCTTTCTTTTCTTCTTTTTGTGCTAACAAGCGCCATGCAGTGTACCCATTGAATTTTAGAAATAGAGACTTATCAGTATAGATCTTACTTTAAAAATCTAATGTCTGTCAATTCAGGTCATCATAGTAAAAATCATGTCATGTTGATGACAGTGACACACCTATTCAGATTTTGTTCCTGATTTTTATTTATTTATTTTTATTTTTATTTTTAAGACTATGAGAGATCAATCCACATAGAAGTGGAAAGTGGTCCACACATAGATGGAGAGATTACCCACGTAAATTGGTAAGAGGATGATGCTTCTTGGTGTAGAACCCACACCAAGAGGCATGAAGGCTATTCCTTTTAAGCAAAGGTGCCAGCTATGATTTTATTCATGATTTTGATTTGATATTATTTAATTTATATCATGAAAAAAATTAGATAAAATATTCTTCAATGATTAAATTTATTTATACATAGTACTTCATGAAGAAATACGTGATAAATACTTTATGTATAAAAACAAAACAAGCCGTAAATATGTTTTTACAAAAATTGCTTTTGTTGTGAAATTTATGATGTCGTGTGTATATATATATATATATATATACAGAAGTTTAATAAAACCAGTAGTTTAATAAAACCAGTAAATAGTGAACAGTAGTGAACAGTAACTAGAAGTTTTATAAAACCAGTGAATAGTAAACAGTAATTTATTAAACTAAAACACAGTGGTGGAGCAGATAAATTGTAAAAGGAATAAGATTGAAACAAACAGAAAATATTAAAATAAAGATATGATACATGTTGACAGATTCAAAGTATTGGAATTGATATCGAAATGAAAATACATAGATTGGGAATTGAATTTGTAACTTACAAAATATAATTGCAGATTGAAATGATGAGGGTTTTATATCGAGAGGGGAGTTTGTACTAATTCAGGACTTTTTCTCAACACATGAGCTTAGTCTTGAAGCTTAGATTTCAGAATGGAAAATGACCTCTGCCTCTCGAAGAAGGAGAGTTACATATTTATATTGGTCCTTAACCTAAGGTTAGAACTTAAAGTAACTAAGGTTCTGATGTTTGGCTGAATGATTCCAGCTTTTCCGAAAGTATCGGTAGTGACTGAAGGAATCATTTCACAAACTTTGTCAGTTTTTCTTTCTCGTGAACCGAAATGACTCTTGTCTTTTTGTGGCGTGCTTTGTTCAGGAAATCTGCACCGAATTGTCTCTTGTCTTTTTGTGGCGTGCTTGTTCAGGGAATCTGCACCGAATTGTCTCTTGTCTTTTTGTGGCGTGCTTGTCTGATGAATATGGCTCGCTTTTTGGGAAAGCTTAGAATTTTTGATATGGGGCCAAATCACATCCGAAAAGATCAGGACTGATATCTTCAAGGCCTTCTTCATTGTCTTCACTTTGTTGGGAATCTGATTTTGTTGAGGAGGAGACGGTAGGCAAGAATTTTGTCATGATTGCCGCTACTTCCTCATTTGTCTTTGCTGCTCCTAAACGTGCCTGTAGTTGAGACTTGGAGAGTAAAAATTGTTCTTGTTCTGGCTTGATTGATGGATTTCTGCAGAGCTCAGGATTGTCTGCAAGATATTGTTTGACTGCATTTTCATCTACTTTGGAGAGGTTCATCCCACTCCACCATTTGATCATGTATTGTCTTCCGAAATATGGAATCTTGAAATTGCCAAATTGTTTGTCTTGTATCTGGTAATCTAACATGAGTATCCATGTGAGACTGAGATGTTTGTAAAAAACTAAGAGCTGGGGGAGAAACTCTTGTCCCTTAGGAAGCACCACGTGGGTTGTCCAGTGAGCGAAACTGTGCTTGACAGTTGAGGGAAGGAAATCAACTGTTGGGCCACATTTGTCCCACCACTCGTAAAACCAGCGGGGCAGGTTGTCAAGTTGAAAATTTTTGTCAAAATAGAAAAAACAGGATTTTGAATTTGAAAAATTTTGTTTGTAAAAAGTTCGATACCACGCGTCCATATAATCCCAGTATGTATAATCCTGAGGTATAAAGAGTTGTGATAAAGTTTTGGCAGTGTTGGGATTGCCCCATTGTTCTTGAGAAATAATTTTTCTAATCTTAACTTTTGAAAAAGCTATTTTGTCTTTGTTAATCTTGTCGGCAACAGGTTGAAGACCTATTGAATCTGAATCCACTAAAATAAATTCATAAAATTGTTGGGTTTTGTGGCCATTTTCAAAGAGACGAAAATGACGGTTTGAAAGATATTGCTCTGCTAATTTTTTAGGTTGATTCAAATTTTGGTCTGTTAACATTGATGGTTCAAGGGGAAAAATTCTCTCAAACCAAGGTTTATGAATATAAGTAAACTTGGGTGGATTGATTTGTGGGAATAAGAGTCTATTGTCTGTGGTTGGTTGGCTCAAAGAAGTTGAGGCCACACTTTTGTAGGTATTTGTCAAGGAAGTTATTGGGCTGAAGCGGTTTGTCAGGTCCAGAGGAGTAAGTAGTTTTTGGGGGATTGTTCCTAAAGATACTAACTGACTATGTGGAGATTGTCCTTTAGCAAGCTGGGAGGATTGTGCCATTGAATAATCTGATTTTTGGGAGTAAATGGGCTTGTCTTCTATCTTAGGGCTGATTGTTTGCTTTGAAACTGAAGCTTTGGATGGTAATGCTTTTGTCTCACCCGAAGATGCCGGGCTATTCTTGTCTTTTCCTTTGGAAGTTCGTGAGCGGAGGTTGACACTCATTTTCTTCCCTGCAGGAATTCTCTGGTCAGAAAATCAGGCAAAGAATTCTGATTTCCATTGATATGTTGGATATCAAAATCAAAGATTGATAAAAGGGCTTGCCACCTTGCAAAGATTTGTTTTGAAGCAAGGTTTTTGACGTCTTTTTGTAAAATAAATTTTGCGGATTGGCAATCAATTTTTAAAAGGAATTTTTGGTTGATTAAATCATCTTGAAATTTTTGAATAACTAAAACAATTGCTAAAATCTCTTTTTTTACAGTAGAATATTTGCTCTGGGTATCATTCCATGTGCCTGAAAAATATCGAACTAAGTGGGTTTGTCCTGAAATGGTTTGTTTGAGTATCCCTTCATATCCTAATTCAGAAGCATCTGTCTCAACAATTTTTTGGGCTGAAGGATGACATATTGTCAAGCAAGGGATCTTTTTGACTTGTTCTTTGATTTTTCTAACAACAGCTGTATGTCTATCTGTCCATTGTGGAGGATTGGTCTTAAGTCTATCAAATAATGGTTTGCACATTGGCCGTAGATTTTTGCAAAAATCTGCAATGTAATTAAGGCATCCTAAGAACCTTTGTAATTGGGTTTTATCTTTAATAACATCAGGGAATTTATCAGTAAATTCTAAACTTCTTTGGATTGGAATGATTGTTTCATTGTCAATGTTATGACCTAAAAATCTTATCTTGGTTTGGAGGAGGACTATTTTTGGAGCAGAAACAACTAGTCCATTTTTCTTTACAATGTGAAGAAATGTATGTAGGTGTTTCCAATGTTGTTCTATAGTTTGGGAAAAGATGAGGACATCATCTATGTAAACAATTATGAATGATGAGTAAGGGTTAAAAATGTCATTCATAATAGATTGGAATTCTGATGGTGCATTTTTTAGACCAAATGGCATGACATTCCATTCATATTGTCCAAAATGAACTGTAAATGCTGTTTTGTATCTATCTTGTTCAGCTATTTGTATTTGCCAAAATCCTGATTTCATGTCAAATTTTGACATGATAATAGTACTATGGAGTCTTTTAAGGAGATCTGATTTGTTTGGAATTGGATATCTAATCCATTCTAAAGCATCATTAAGAGGTTTGTAGTTTATTACCAACCTAGGTACTCCCCTTTCTATTTCAGAGGCTTTTTGCACATAGAAGGCTGAACAGCTCTCGGGTGATTTAGATTTTCTGATTAAATTTTTGTCTAGTAAATCTTTTATTTCGTCTTGGCAGAATTGTAATAATTCATCATTCATTTGTATTGGTCTAGCCTTGGTAGGAATTTGTCTTTCATGGAAGTCTTTCCTATAAGGAAGGGTTACAATATGTTTCTTTCTATTCCAGAATGCATTAGGAAAGGAAGCACAGACTTGTGATTCTAATTTTATTTTAAAATTTTTTATGTGTTGTTGAACCAATGGTCCTTCTAGGAGTTTCTTTTGTCTTAGGTATTGAATGTCATTTTGGAGATAATTTATTTGGTTTTGTTTTCTTTCTAAACATTGGATAGTTTGATTCATATAGATCGAATGTGTTTTTAAGAGGTCCAATTATTTTATCTGTTTTGGAACAGAGAATTTAAACAGAATTTCTTTGTCCATATAATTAGTTATTATTCCATCATTTGTTACTCTAAAGGGAGTAATTAATTCTAAGAATGGCGTACCTAGAATTGCTGTTTGGGATAATGTTTTAACTATTAAGAAAGGGGTTTTATAACAGACACCTTGATTACAAATTTTTGCAGAAGGTAGTTTGTATTTGATATCTAGGGCTGTTTTATTAGCTCCATAAAGGGTTTCTGAAGTATATTTTAAGTATTTAGTAGGAACTAATCCTTCTTGGAGACAATTTAGGTCAGCTCCTGAATCTATCAGTGCATGCTGGATGTTTAAAACAAAATTGTCTTTTATTCTGATTTGTAAGCTACAATACCATTTTCTTATCGTTATTCTTTGTGTAAGATTGATGAACATATCTTCTGTTAGTGATTGGTTTTGTATTGGTGAAATATGGACAGGTTGGTTTATATCGGAATCAGAGGAGGATGAGTCTTGTGATTGAGAAAGATGTTTATCTTGTAGTATTTTGACAGTTAATTGTAACTCTTTCATTTCATTTTTTATTTGTTTTATTTCTTGTTGTAGATCATTAATGGTTACCTTTTTTGTTTTGAATTTTGATAGAACGTCTTTGTCAAAATCTACTGCTTTAAAAGGTTTTTTAAATGTGTTTGTGGATTCTGGTTTCTTTTGAGTAACCATATCTTTAAGTTGGGCTAAGTGTTTGATTTTCTGGTTGGGATCTTGTATTTGGTCAACTAATTCTATCCAAGTGACTAAGTCATTTTTTTCTAGAACACAAATTGTCTTATAACTAGTTTTATCTTTATTATCGCAGATACAGGGTTGTTTACCTATTTCTGAATAGTCACTATCAGAAGAAACGGATGATGATTCTCCTAGATTCCAAATATCATTGTCAGGATTAGATTCTTCAGATTCTGAAGAAGTATTGTTTAGGATGCTAAGAATTTTAATCTTGATAGAATCTTCTAAATCTAAGGCTTGAATTTTCTTCTTAAGTTCTGGACATTTATTAGAATAATGGCCAGGTTTTCCACACTTGTAACATTTATTAAGATTTTTATGGGTTTTATTGAATTTGTTGGAGGGTCTTTTCTTTCTTCTATTTTGTTTTTGTTTGTAATAGTCATTGTCTTGATTTTTTAAATATCTTTGGTAGTTTCTTTTTCCTTTGTATGACCTGTAAGATTTATAGTTATGTTTTTTGTGTCTAGATGATTTTTTAAGTTTGTCAAAACCAAACTGGTCACACCATGATCCTAATTCTTTGTTAGTTGTTTTTCTATCCTTTTTAACTTGGTCTTGGATTCTAAGATCATTGCACAGTTGTAGTCCTGTAATTTCTATAGCTTGTACTATTTCTCCATAGGTCATATTTTTTATATCTACTTCTAACCAATTGTCTTCTGATTGTAGGGTGACTATTTTGTCTCTAACCTTATTGGCAAATAATGTTGGTAATCCTGAAATAAATTTTTCCTTCCAGTAAGCTGCATTACTATCGTTTCTTTGCATAACTCTTGTCAAGAAAACATCTTTGTACCACTTAAAGTCTCCTAAAGTTTTGCACCTAAGGTTATGAAGTTTAGACAATTGTCTTTCTTCTAGGAAATTTGGGTTTCCTATGAAGTGTAATCCTATTGTTGCTATGAGGGTATTTAAAGCATCTGGTTCTCTTGGATTTCTGTCTTGTAGATTTAATCTTGTAACATCTAAAATTTCGTTTCTTTGATTATCACTAAGATGGTTATTCCACCATCCTGCCAATTGTCCTTCGAATCCTAAAGTAATCATTTGGGTTGCTTCTTTTTGAGATAAATTTTGTTTTTCTATATAGATTCTTCCTACAGTGTACATTTGTTTAAGAACAGTCATAGTCTGATAATTGGCTAATCCATCTATGTTCCATTGATAACAAGCATTGCCTGTATAGGCTCGGTAGGGTGTTGGTTCTTCATATTGAAGGTCAGGTGGTGATGGTTTAGGATAATAGTTTTTATTTTGTCGTTCAGGCTGATATAGCTTTTGGATAAATAGTTCGGCTTCAGAAATTGGTATTTCTTCTTGATCATCTGAACTACTGTTTTGGCTAATTGTTTCATCTAAAGTAAGAATATTATTGCTGGTACTTGGTTCTTGTTTAAGATCTGCTATTTTGCTATCTATAATTTTGATAATATCCTGGTCGTTAAAGCATTTGCCTATTCCTATTGGATCCGGGAATAATGGTTGTGAAGTTATTCGGACTTGTTTGTCTTTTTTCTTTTTGGTTGTATGTGTAGGATTTGAAATTTCTAATTTTTCTAGTTGTCTTCTTATATGATTATTGTCAGTTCTATGTTCACATTCTAGTCTATCTAGCTGTTCTCCTATGGTCGTAAGGTATTCATTAGCAAAATTATTTTGTTTTATAATAATTCTAGATTGGTTTTGGGTTGATGGTTCTGTTTTAGATTCCATGTAGTCCTCTATTCTGGCATCTCTTAGGACTATTAACATTGAGTTATTAAGTCCTAATTTTGACATTGGTTTTACTGCTAATTGGACTCCTCCTATATGTAAGTCGGTATATCCTAGTTTGGTGTAATAATTGAGACTATTTTTGTTAAGCAGATTTGTCGAGAATGTATCGGTAATAAATTTGATATTTATTTCTTTTAGTTCGTTACCTAAAAGGCTTTTGAAACTAAAAATCCTTGATGGTTTGTAAATTGTCTTTAAATCAAGTTTTGGTAGTTTCCAATTGCTAAGATCTTAGTCTGTCCAATTTGTTTCATAATTTATTACTGACTGGGCTTCTTCACTATTTTCGTGGTCTGGATCTACTCCTCGATGGATTGGAGTTTCTGACATGGTTGTGTTTCTAGGTCGAGTTACTATTACTACAATTAAAACCTATGGCTCCCAGTACGAGGAATTACGCGACTCACACCTCTCTTGGGCTTTACAGGTCTCTCTACCTCCTTAAGGCTTCACCTAGTATTCTAACTATAACAATCATAACTTTCCCTCTCCACACAAACATTGTCAAAGGCTCTGATACCAGAAGTTTAATAAAACCAGTGAATAGTGAACAGTAGTGAATAGTAACTAGAAGTTTAATAAAATCAGTGAATAGTGAACAGTAATTTATTAAACTAAAAACAATGGTGGAGTAGATAAATTGTAAAAGGAATAAGATTGAAACAAACACAAAATCTTAAAATAAAGATATGATATATGTTGACAGATTCAAAATATATATATATACACACGCACACACACACACACTTTGAAATGCCTCTACCATATAGAGTTTGAAGGTAGCCTTATAATTGTGGAAATATTCAGTAGTTTTATTTAGCCAAGTTACAGAATTAACCAGCACCAACTATTGCAACTCTCAAGTTTCAATCAAATATATAGATATATAGATTGTTCACTCTAATGGGTTTCTAAAATATAGATATTTCTAAAAGAATTAGTTATTCTGTCACACCCACTGTCTCTCTGTCCATACAACACAACCAGCTTGCCTTAATTAAAGCAAGAAGAAGCTTCCAGTTCCTTACTCCAACTAGCTAGCACGTCTAGTCCGCATGATTTTCTACTGCATTACTACTATTCCTCCAAATTGCAATCATAATAATTGATAGATAATTCTCAACAACTCCCATATATTGGCAATCTCTGAAAACCACCAATATATATGCAGTAATTAAAGCACGAAACCACCTGGTCCCAGGTCTTCTTTTCCGAACTATTTCTGGCGTGTCTGGAGACTCTGGACAATATATGTATACAAACAAGTCAACAGACTTGGGATAATATAGATCACAAAGTCACCGTTCCACTTAAATTTAGTATAATTAATATACCCTTGAGGTTCCATTTGGTACGCGAGATTGAATTGGATTGGAATGAAAAATCACCATCTCATGTTTGGTAGAACTTAGGATTGGATTAAAAATTATCCTGTATTACGTTTGATATAGATTGGGATTGGAGTGGAATATAATTAATTTAAAATTTTTATTATATAAAATTAATTTTATAAAAAATCTGAAAAAAAAAAAAAAACAAAAACAAACATCTTCTCCCACAATTAATCAATATCATTATCTCCCACAATTCAACATCATCAACACACAATTCATCAATATCATCCATCAATTCATCATAATTATCAGCTCCCACAACAACAACATCATCAACAAATCAACACATCATAAAATAACCCCCCCCCCCCCCCCCCCCCCCCAAAAAAAAAAGAAAAGAAAATAAAAACAGAACCAGTCAGGTTCTGTTTGAACCCAGAACCTCCCACCTGGTTCTGGGTTCATCAAACCCAGAACCCAAAATCGGGCTTTGGGTTCGACGACCCAGAACCCATAACCAAGTCGAGTCACAACTCAGAAGGAAAAAAAAATGGAGGAGGAGATGAGCGAGACGATGAACAGCGGCGGTGGTGGAGAGGAAGGAGAGAAAGAACTGTGATTCTGTGGAGAGAGAGAGAGGGTGGGAGAGGATGAAATGAAAAAATAAAAAAATGGAATCCCATGAGATTGGGATTTTGGAATGACACGGGGAAGGGTGAGAATGATACATCCCATGAGCATGGGATTGGAGGAGAACTTGGGAATGAAATGTTCATTCCCAAGTGCAGCTCCAAATATGGGATATGGGAGAATGAAAGAAAATGAATCCCAGTCTCATCTCAAATCCCACCTACCAAACATAGCCTGAATGTTATTGGGAAATAGGGTGATGGCAGAGCACCAATTAAGCACACATAAAAACATTAAATAAAAGATATAAGATTTTTATGGGGTTTGGGAAATCCCCTACCTTCTGTATAGAGTGCACCGGTACTCTTCTCCACTCTATAATGATGTTTACTTAAGTTTGTCTCTTTCACGCGACTCTCACGAACTATTACTCTTAAAACCCTTTCAATTCACTCACTGAAACTCTTAGATATCTCTAATACAATTTGAAACTCTTACCCTGATATCTATTGTTCTAGGGTTAAAGGAGTTCAAATTCAGATGGAATTTGTAGTTTTAATTAGGATCGTAGATGTGTGTGACATGTGGCACAACATCCAAGTCCTGGTACCAAGTCGCGTCGCACTCTAGCTAGTCACATAGATACGACTTGGGGCACGACATCCATGTCACAGTGCAAGTCACGTTGCTCTTTTTTGCTGCTTCAATGTGACTTCCAAGTCGTGGAGCCAAGTTGCGATACTTACTGATGGCTCGACCCGTGATACGTCTTCACACTATATTAAGTACTAGGTCACTTAGGGCAACTTCAACGTTGTACCAAAATAATGGAAAACACTAATTTTATACATTTTTCCTCTCCAATATTATATCAAAATGGTGTAAAAGTTACATTCCTAATACAATTATTTGGTGTCAATGAATAGTACAAGACCAAATTTAGTGTTGCACTATTCATAACACCAAATTTACTATCCAACTATAAATTACTTTAATTAAAAATATATATTAAATTATTATAAAAAAATTATATCATTTGAAATATTTTATTGAGATCTTTAAAATAAGTATAATATTGAATATATTTTAATGTATGTTTAAATCTTTAATATATATTGATTAAAGAATAATGTATAGAATATTATTTAAAGATACTATTTATACCAATTTTGTGTTATATACATTGGAGTGAAAAAAAATTTGGTGTTGACATCAAAATGGTGTTACACGTTGGGGATGATTTTAAGTCTCTCCCTTCGGCTTCTTACCATGATTTTGACAATTCGACAGGTGCCACTAACCAGAATGATTGTAGCCAGCTAGTGAACGTGCATGACCAAATTGCCGCGGTACCATTTGTATGCTGGATCATATTCATAAATTTATTATAGAGGCTATAGAACACCACCTAACATTTTAGTCTTTTCAATTGGATGATCAATTATCTCATGACAACTGTTGTTGACGTTCGGAAACGGTCAATCCAGAGATTCTGGGGCCTAGACTGCGAGCGAGGTAATTAAAGGGTGATAACGGTGGTGGGTGTGTAATAAATGATCAGTAAATGAGGTTTAAGGTTAACGGAGCTTAATTAAGTCGAAGGAATGTTGGTCGTGGCAGTTAAGTGAGTGTAATGAGGTGATCAATGAAGAGAAGAGGGAGAAAGAAGGATGCAAAACACAAGAATTTTTACGTGGTTCGGCGACTGCGCCTACTTCCACTGCCACTCTAAGGTAATTCCGACAGAGTAACGGTTCTCTCGTATTTTTTCAATCTGTTTGTACAGTAAAAGTCTCTCATATTTATAGAGAGAGGGAGATGATAAAAAGAAATACAAAAGAATGTAGTACACGTTAGAGCTATGACAATTTCAACTAATCCTGACATAAGTTATGCTTCATTTAATGTAAAGGTGATGATTGTTCTCTCCCTGCACACGTCTGCATTTAATGCACCAGGAGAAGTCTTTCCTTCATTAATTGCATAGCCGCCGCATTGAATGCTTCTCGGTAATGGCGTAGCCAGTTTCCGACGGGAAATCATGAGAGTTAGTGACTCTGATGACTTGCTGCCTACGATATCCCCTGAATAAGCTCTTTGGTCAATCAAGTCGTGCAGGCTGTAGAGGCGCAGACATGGCCAGGAGAGGTGGTCAGGCGATCTGGAGATTTCCACGGGCTCGCGACCTGAGCGATCTCGAGAGGTGAACGAGCTGCTGATGTGGGCAGGAGGTACGCTTGGGCGGTCTGAGACTATTGTGAGTTCGATACCTGAATGGCCTCACGGGCTGGTCGGGCTTGCAACTGCGACCTGATGCTCGGGTCTTCTGGGCCTCTACTCCTGTTCAAGTCCATTGGGCTTACACTGGCCCATCTAGTCAAATCGAGAGAATGGGCATAACACAAGCCCCCCAGCTCTCGTGCGGTCTACGGACTGGGAGCTGATTCAAATACACAATTGGCGCCCATTTGCGAGCTTTTGGGCACCGTTTCAACTTCTGTTCTGTAACCGCTGACACGTGGCGTTCACTCAGACGTCGGAGCCACAAACGTGCCTTTGGACCGTACGCATTAAATGCGCACGTCTTGTAACTGACATTGCACGACGACGCAGGACCGAGGCTGGTGCTGGGCCGTTGGATTTTTGGCGGTTATGCTTTATGCTGGATCGGACGGTTGGAGGATGGATGTCTGGGTCTATACAATCCAGATGTCTTTTCTGATTCCCATTTTCGCTTCTTCAATACGACACTAACACCCCATTTTCATCATTTTTTCTTCTCTACTCCTTCTGTATCTCTTCCACCTCTTGAAAAATTCTCTGGACTTCGTTGCTTCAGAGATCAGTTACCATCTCCAGCACGAGCAAGGTAATTCTCCTTGACTTCGTCTTTTCAAACTTTCTGAAGGCTTGCTTCTAGTCTGTGGTATCTGTTTTTGTTTTTATACCATGTTTGAGGATCGTCATGTGTCTGCTTTGTATTTAGAGATTTCTGTACTTATTGCTTGAATCTCTGCATTCACGAGGGGCGAATTGGCTGTTAGCCTGAGCATCTCATATCATTGTTGAACTGTGAAGTCCGTTTCTGGACTTTTCCTTGCTAGGAACTGTACTTTGTGGATTGTTTGCGTTGTGCTAGTTCATTTGGAACCCTTGTCACTTGTTGACGTTGCTTAGGATTTTGACTAGAATGTCCCTGTACTGCTTGATAGGGTACCTGTAGACATAGGGTTAGCGATGTAAACATTAGGAAGACATAGTACCTGATGGGCCCGCGTACATGGGCCTCCATAGCCTTTTATGGCCAAGTGTGCGACCTGACGCTTAGGATAGTAGCTCCAGGAACTCTTTTCTGTAGCTTGCTAGGCTCAGTATGCTATAAGCATTATGATGTCGTTCCTTTTGTGTTGTAGATGTCAGGTCGTTCACGTACTGGTCGCGGTAGGGCTTCTTCTTCTAGAGGGCAGGCAAAGCGCTAGGGTAGAGGAACCGAAGCTACGACCTCGCGGGCCAACGGGTCTACCGAGGAGGTCGCAGGAAGGGATGAGGCCGCAGAGAGGGAAGCTCGACATCCTTTTATTCATACGCCTTCGAGCACAACCCTCTTGACGCTGAAAGCTTACGCTCGAGACTTCAGCTTCCTTATAGGGTGCCGAGCTAATGTTCCCAAGGCTAGTGATCGGGCTGCGAACCCACCTAAGGGCTTTGTGGCGATCAGTCGCGAGCATATAGAGCTCGGGTTTAGGTTTCCAGTCCCTGCCTATCTTAATGACCTGCTGAATGATCTGCAGCTCGCCCCCTTTCAGTTGACCCCGAATTCGTATGCATACATAACTACCTTGGCCACGGCGTTCATAAAATACGGGCTCGGGCCTCCTACACCTCGCATTATCCGTGACCTTTTTAGCTTCAAGGGGACCCATAAAAAGGACGCCTCGCGAAGGGACGGGCTCTACTACGTTACACCCCGTCAATCCTCCCAATATAGGGCATATCTGCCCCAGGACTGCACCAAGTCCAACGTAGGGGAATATAAGTCTCGCTGGGTTCTGGTCACATGTACTTCACTCGGGGGTCTACACAACAGGAGTTTCGTGCTGGATCCTGGTAGTCAAAGACTTATAGCCCATAAAAATAGTTACACACTCACAAGGATAATAAAATATATATATACATACATATATATATACACATTTTTTTTTAACAGGCTTATTTTTTGCTTTGCAGACGTCGCTACCCTTAAGTACGAGCTTGATGACGACGAGCTCGCGACTCTAAACACTTACACGGCGGCCAAAAGACCAAGTGACAATTTCTTCCCCACGAATATCGAACTGGTAGAACGGGGCCTCGCACCATCTGCCACAGGTCCCCTTTTGAACCTAAATAAGGACCTGGGGATACGAGGAGAAAGAAGTGAGGTTCACTCAGTCTTCGCTGCCCCTGAACAGTCCGAGTCAGAACCACAACCTTTGCTACAGGATTCCTCAAACACGTCCACCAGTACATCTTTGGACAATATGGGAAGGTTCGCGCTGTCCGTTCCTCCCGTCAGATCGCTCCCACCGTCCAAGGCGCCAGAGGTCGTTGAAGTGGATGATACTTCTTCGGACCCTTAGGCGATCTGCAGGGTCTGTTGGGGAGTCGCAGGCAGATTCAGGGCTGCACCCTGACGTGGCGAAGGAGATGGAATATTTCAGTAGCTTCGTGGATCTCGTGCCTGAAGTCATGGGGAAGCGTAACCCGAAGCTGCAGAAGCCTGAGATCGCAGGTCGGACGCTCGTGGGCTACACAACTCGTCATGCAGTGCTAGTAAGACTCAAGCTCCTTCACACTCTCTGGTTTTCCTTCACTTCAATTTTTTCACCTTTTTTTTTTTTAACCTTTTCAATTGGGCATGGCAGCGATGAAGCTGATGAAGGAGATTGACGACTAGCTTGGTAAGAAAGAGGTTTTCAGGCTGGCCAAGGAGTAGTTCGAGTAGGAGAAGAAGATGTTACAAGATAAAGTGAACTTCCTCCAGGACGAACATGGAAAGCTCGATGCCAAGCTTCGAGACGCTGATGCAGCCTTGTCACAAGAAACTGCTCGTAGGGAGGCGGCTACCTCTGAAGTCAGCAAGGCTCATAGCGAGCTGAAGCAAGTCAAAGGCGAGCTGAGTGCTGCACAGAAGAAAACAAAGGTTGCTGAGAATAAAGTAAAACAGCAACAGCAGGACTTGGCTTCAACCAAGGAAAAGCTCGTCGAGGTAGAGGAGAAGCTGGCTCAGACCGAGGGGAACATGGCAGCCCAGATATCCAAGAGAGCAGGAGAGGGACGGCTTCAGAGAACGAAAGGGCTTTCTTGTTCACCATGTGGGAGCACTACCCGGACCTGGACTACTCCTTCTTTGGGCCGTCAGCTGTTGAGGCAATACAGGAGTTTGTGGAACATGCTGCCAGCATTCAGGGCGCGCAACATGGTGGTGCTTCCTCTGCTCCTCCAGCCGATCCACCTGCTGTCCCAGTCCCTTCGCTAGAGCAAGCCCCTGAGAGACCTCCAGCTTCCGAGGATCCACCAGCACCAGAGCCCCTAGTACAAGCCTCTCTTGATCCTCCTGCTCCTGAGGATGTCCCTGCATCGGAGCCCCCAGCAGAAGCTCTTTCTGATCCTCCCGCTCCATCAGACGTACCTGCTAGCGCCTAGGACGGACATTTCAGCTTTATTTATTTCTTTCATTTTGCCTTGTTCGGAATATTCAAACTTTTTCCTCTTTTTGCGAGGACTTGATATATCTTGGTTTTTTTTTTTTTTTTTTTTTTTTTTTTTTACTGCTAAGACTTGGATAGCGAACTTGTAGCTCAGATTCATGACATTGAATTCCTTGCAGACTTTAATATTTTATCCAAATATAGAACATGCAGATATGCATGACTCACTTATATGATGGACAATCAACAGGTTTAAGTAATAAACGCATCATAACAAGGATATCAAAGATTACTAAGTAAATCACAATCGTAAAAATTATGTTAACTTACGAGCTCGCTACCTACAGCCAATCATAACACTGATAGCGTGTTAGCTCGTAAGCGTTTAAATTTGTAGATAGCTCAGTCGAGCAAAGTACATGATCATGCAAGCAATATAATTGGGCGACCCCTAAAGAATAGGCAAGCACTTACAACTCGTGGGGTGCTCGTTCTGAACTCTCTTGCCTTATATCTTGCACTGGTGTTTAGTGCGTTCGAGAGTGGCATTTTCCTGAACTTTGAAATTTCAGCCTGTTGTAGTACTTGCAATTCGGGGTCAAGCCTCCATCACGAGTGGCCCCCTTTTCGCGAAGTCGCGAGGCAGCTTTATTTTTGAGAGCCATAGCCATAGCCCCTCCTTTGAGGTCGTGGGGTAATTCTTTTTGCGAGGTCGCGAGACATCTTTGTATTTGAGAGTCGTAGCCATAGCCCCTCCCGCGAGGTCGTAGGGCAATGCTTTTCGCGAGGTCGCGAGGCATCTTTGTATTTGAGAGCCGTAGCCATAGCTCCTCCCGCGAGGTCGCGGGGCAATTCTTTTCGCTAGATCGCTTTAAGATAACTCGAATAGAATGTGGCAATGAGCCGTTTGCGAGCAGAGAGTGAGCGTTGTGAGAAGCATTTGCAACACTCGTGCCTGTATAACATCCACGAGTAGATCGTAGGTCGCAGGATATAGCGGCTGCAAGCTGAAAAACAAGTCTGTCACCTGTTGATGTAAACCTCTCCAGCGAGGATGATATAATTAGGCCGAGCGTCGGCTAACGAAGAATCCTCGAATGGGATTTGTTGACATTTCTTGCCAGATAATATATGAGCAGCTTTGACGAGCATTTATGCAAGTGTTTTGGTTGCAAGCGATTCCTTGGATGTTTACACAGATATCTTCACGGATAATAATATGTATATACTAATAAACTGCAGCTCATTTTCTTGAGAAAGAGATTTCATTAAATCTGCTCTTTCCAATATGTACATTTGTTGGTTCAACCAGTTTGCTTTCTGCATTAGATGTAACACATAGAACAGAAAACCAGTGAAAGCGCTTTTTACAGACAATCGTCAAAGCAAATCATGCACAAAGTTAGAACAAGCTGACAGTTTTATGTATAGTAGGGTCGAAGGTGCTCAGCATTCCAGGCTCGGGGTAGCTTTGACCCGTCCATGTTGGCTAAGTGATAGGCACCGTTCTCCAGACTCTTCTTGATGAGGTATGGCCCTTCCCAGTTAGGTCCGAGCGCTCCATCACTTGCCTTACGAGCTCCGGGGAGGACTAGTCTCAGGACGAGGTCGCCTGCCTTGTAGCTCCGAGCTCGTACCTTCTTGTTGTAGTATCTGACAATTCTCTGTTGGTACACTGCTACCCTCATGCGAGCTGCTTCCCTCGCCTCTTCAACTAGGTCCAAGCTGGTAGCGAGCAGCTGGTCATTGTCTTCAGGTCAGAATGAGGCTCTTCGCTGGCTGGTGACTTCGAATTCTGCTGGGATCATGGTCTCTGTTCCGTAGACCATGGAAAATGAGGTTTCACTAGTAGAGCTACGAGCTGTGGTCTTGTACACCTAAATGACTTTCTGCAACTTGTCCACCCAAGCCCCTTTCCTTGCCTCTAACTTTGTCTTCAGAGTCTGCTTGATGATCTTATTCACAGCCTCGACTTGACCGTTAGCTTGAGGGTGGTCCACAGCTAAGAAGCTTTTCACAACTCCGAGCTCGTTGTAAAAATCTATGAACTGTTCGCTAGTGAACTGCGTCCCATTGTCTGTCACAAGCTGCTGAGGAATTCCGAACCTATAGATGATGTTGTTCCACACAAACTTCTCTATCTTCGAGGTGGAGATCTCCACTAACTCCTTAGCTTTGGCCCATTTTGTGAAGTAATCCACAGCAACCACAATGTGCTTGCAGCTTCCTCGAGCTGTGGATAAAGGTCCGATGAGGTCCATTCCCCAGATTGCAAAAGGCCATGGACTCACCATCTGCTGGAGGTAGGCTGGTGGAGCTCGTGGGATTTTGGCAAACCTCTGGCACTTGTCACACTTCTTCACCAGATCTATGGCGTCTTGCTTCATAGTCGGCCAGTAGAACCCCTGTCTGAGGGCTTTCTGAGCTAAGGATAATGCTCCTGCATGGTTCCCACAATGACCTGTATGAATATCTCTCAGCACTATCTCACAGTCCTCATCATCTATACATCGCAGTAGCGGGGTCGAGAACCCCTTCTTGTACAGTCTGTCATCATAAATGCAGTATCGGGCTGCTCTAGCTCGTAAGCGGCGAGCTTCCAGCTTGTCCTCCGGCAGCTTCCCCTCCTGCAGGTAGTCTAATAACGAGCTCATCCAGAAGCTAGGCAGGACTTGCATGAACATCATTACCTCTTTGTTCTCAATGCTTGGAGTCGGCAGAAATTCCACAAGTATAGACTTTAGGAGATCAGCATCCTGGGAGGTTGCCAAGCGAGCTAGAGCGTCTGCATGAAAGTTCTGAGCCCTGGGGATTTGATTCACTTCGATTCTTTGAAAGCCCCCAGCAATTCCTTGGCTCTTTGGAGGTATTCTGACATCTTTTGTCCTTTGGTCTGGTACTCTCCCCGGACATGGCAAACGACAAGTTGAGAGTCGCTGAAGACCTTTATCTGCTCAGCTCGCACCTCCTTTGCTAGACGGATTCCGGTGAGCAACGCCTCATACTCGGCCTCATTGTTGGTCGCCCGGAATCCGAACCTTAAGGCATTAAGGATCTTGTGACCTTCTGGGCTGATTAGCATTATTCCAGCCCCTGAGCTGTGCTCGTTGGAGGATCCTTCCATATATAGTTCCCAAGTTTGTTCACTTGATAGCTCATCCTGCTCTAGTACCGGCCCTGTAAATTCAACAATGAAATCCGCGAGGGCTTAGGCCTTGACTGCTGTTCTAGGCTTGTACTCTATGTCGAACTGGGCGAACTCGATGACTCATTTGAGGAGCCTGCCTGAGGTGTCTACTTTTTGGAGGATTTGCCTGAGGGGATATTGCGTGAGGACCTCTAGCTGATGAGCCTAGAAGTAAGGACGCAGCTTCCTCGAGGCGGTCACCAAAATATATGCAAGCTTCTCCATCTGTGAATATCGAGTCTCCGCGTCGACCAATCACTTACTGATATAGTATACTGGCAGCTGCATCTTCTCTTCTTCTCTTACTAAGGCTGGGCTCAAAGCATGTTCGGACACGCCTAAATACAAGAACAACTTTTCTCCTTCATTTGGCTTGGATAGAAGGGGAGCTCGGCCCATGTATTTCTTCAGCTTCTAGAATGCTTCTTCACAATGCTCAGTCCATTCGAAGTTCTTGGTCCTCTTTATTGCTTCGAAGAAGGGCATGCACTTGTTAGTAGCCTTCGAGATGAACCGGCTAAGGGCCGCGACCTGACCGCTGAGTCTCTGCACATCCTTGATTCTAGAGGGGGATCTCATCTCCACGAGTGCCCTGATCTTCTCCGGATTGGCCTCTATTCCCCTACTATTCACCATAAAACCAAGGAACTTACCAGATGCTACCCCAAAGGCACACTTCAAGGGGTTTAACTTCATCCGATAGTTCCTGAGGACTTTGAACATTTCATCCAGGTCGCAGACATGATCTGTGGCTCTCTGGGACTTCACCAGCATATCATCTACATATACCTCCATCGTCCTCCCAATCTGCTCTTGGAACATGGTGTTGATCAGCCGCTGGTAAGTCGCTTCTGCGTTCTTCAACCCGAAAGGCATCACCCTGTAACAGTACAATCCCCTATCAGTAACAAAAGAGGTGCGCTCCTCGTCCTCCTGGCTCATGGGGATTTGGTTATATCCTGAGTAGGCATCCATGAAACTCAGGAGTTTGTGCCTTGCTGTCGCATCTACCAGCTGGTCAATTCTGGGCAATGGGAAACTATCCTTTGGGCAGGCCTTGTTCAGGTCAGTGAAGTCAATACACGTCATCCACTTCCCGTTCTTTTTCTTCACCAGGACTGGATTCATGACCCAAACCGGATAACGTGCCTCCCTGATGAATCTGTTGGTCAGCAGCTTCTCGACTTCCTCTTTCAGAGCTGCATAGCGTTCTGGGGTCATTGGTCTCCTCTTCTAGCAGACTGGTCTATGCTGGGGATTTATATTCAGTCTGTGGCACATGACATCAAGATCTATCCCCACCATGTCTTCGTGATTCCAGGCGAAGACATCAAGGTTCATCTTTAGGAAGTCGGCGATCTCAGCTTTCACTTCTGGCAGCAAGTTCCTCCCTATTTTTAAGTATCTCTCTAAGTCTGCCTTGCTGACTTGCACATCTTCCAGCTCCTCAATAGGTCCTGTAGACCTGTCTGCGTCCACCTCACGAGGATCAAGGTCGTTACTCATCCCCGCTTCAGAGATAGCTTGTGGTTGGCCACCTGAAACCACATTTACTTTCTTTCCTCGAACCCTCATCTTCACCGCGTCTTCATAACATCACCTGGCCAGGTGCTGTTCCCCCTTGACACAGCCTATTCCGTTGGGAGTTGGGAACTTGACCGTCAATGCCCTGTTGGAGGTGACCATATCCAGCTCGTTCATTGAAGGTCGCCCCAAGACTACGTTGTATGCTGATGGACTGTTGATAATCAAGAAGTCTGTAAGGGCTGTAGCTTGCCGGCCTGGCTCTCCAAGGGTGAGAGGTAGTCTGATCTGGCCCACCGATATCACTGCATCTCCAGTGAAGCCATAGAGGGGTTCTGGTGAGGGTGTCAACTGCTCAGCTCCTAGCCCCATCTGATCATAGCAATCTTTATACATGACGTTGACCGAGCTGCTAGTGTCGATCATTATCCTTCGTACTTCGACGTTACTGATCTGGGCCCGGATTACAATTGCATCGTTGTAGGGCCAGCGTACTCCCCTCGCGTCCTCCTCCATGAACACAATGCTATCCGAGGACACCTTGGCCCTTTTGATGGGTCCCTCAGCTCCTCCATACTCTGCCAGCAAGGTGTGGTTGGCCTCCCTCACGTACCTCTGGTGCGACCCGTTTGAAGTACCTACCATATGAGGCCCACCATGAATAGTGAAAATTGTTCTTACAATGGGCTCGCGCTCGGGCTTCGGAGCTCGCTAAGGCTGCTGCTGCTCGGGCTGCTGGTCTTGGCCCTGAGATCGTTGATGTTAAGGTCGCCTGCCAGCAAATTGTACAACATACTCCTCTAGGCGGCCCCGTCTTATCAACTCTTCAATGACATCTTTCAACTACCAACAGTCTGTCGTATTGTGCCCGTTCTCATTATGGTAGGCATAGTACTTCCTCGGGTCCCGACGTCGGTTGGGAGCTCCTGTCAGGGGTGGCTTCCCGAAGTTCTCCCTATTTCTCTCCATGGCGAAGATCCTGTCCTGCCTATCCGATAGCACACTGTAGCTCCCATACCGACTCTGATGCTGAGGTCGCTCTCTTCTTGGCTCAGGTCTAGCCCGCTTCGCCACAACATTAACAGACTGATGTCTCTGCTCCCCTGGCCTATCTCCGCCATAGCTCTTCCTCTTCTCGCGATGGGAGCTGTTCGCTTCACCCCGCTGACTGCTGGGTTTCTTGGCTCCAAAGGCTTCTTCCCACTTGATCTCCTTGGTAGCCCTTTCATAAAACTCCCCCAGATCCTTCATCGGGGATTTGTAGATGCTTTCGTATAATTTCCCATCCTTCCTGAGCCCTGCAGAAATGGCTGTCAGAATACTCTCGTCAAAAGGCGTTTCCACATTACTCACCTCCTCTCTAAACCGAGTGATGTAATCCTTCAGGGACTCATTGTGCCTCTGGAAGATGGTGGCGAGGTGACAGGGGGGTGTGAGTTGCTTCCTCAAGGCCTTATATTGATCTAGGAATTTCTTCTGACATTCTCTCCAACTTCCGATGCTACAAGCTGGAAGGGCCTTAAACCAAGCTCGCAGAGCATTCCTCAAAGTAACTAGGAACACTCGGCACTTCACCAACAGGTCATCCGTCTGGAGATCCATCTGCACATTGAAGGAGTCCAGATGATCATAAGGGTCAGTCTTGCCGCTGTATGGAGGAATGCTGGGGAGCTTAAACTTTGCTGGAAGGGGCATCGTCTCAATCTCCAGAGTAAATGGCACCTTGCGGTCATCTCGTTTTTCCTTGTTCTGGCCTCCAGGTCGAGCCTCCAACTGCTGGACTCTTTGCAACAATTCTTCTACCATCGGGTCCTGGGTTAAAGATCGTCGACTGGGGTTCCATCTACTCGTGCTCTCCTGCTCCCCCAAGTAACGGTCCTGCGATATGCTATCCTCACTTAGGGCTCTCATATGCCTGGCGGCCCTCCGTGGCTCAGGCTCATGACCTGTACGACGCTCGTGAGCTCGTTCCTGCCCGCGACTATCTTCCACGTGCCTATCGCCTTCGTGGCTCACCCTCACCCTTATCTCATTCGGGTGAGGTGAGATTTCTTGCTCCTGGTTCCGTCTCCTGACTCTCCTTGGGTTTAGGTTTGAGGAGCGAACTGATCCCTCGGTCAGCGACCTAACCCTGGAAACTACTCCCTATAGAGTTGGGATTTCTTTCGAAAGCTACTAGCGAGCTCTCCTCGGCAGTGCGGCCCTCACCTGTCTTTGCACAGTATGGGCTTGGACTTCTACCAACGCCCTGACCGTCGCTGTCAACTCCTTTACTATATCTTCTAGAGCTCGCTGGCGCTGCTGCCACTCCTGAGCGACCTTGTCTCTGGAAGGCGAGGCGCTCTGCTGATCTTCTCGAACTTCAGGTCGCTCGTCTGCCACTCCGACACTCCTCGTCGCTCTGATTCTAGCCATAACAAACAAATGTAAGCAAATGTGAAGTAGCAACTGGAGAAAGATTACCAGGTCGCTGTTAGGCCCTCATTCTAGTGCCAAAAGATGTTGACGTTCGAAAACGGTCAACCCAGAGATTCTAGGGCCCAGACTGCGAGCGAGGTAATTAAAGGGTGATAACGATGGTGAGTGTGTAATAAATGAGCAGTAAATGAGGTTTAAGGTTGGTGGAGCTTAATTAAGTCGAAGGAATGTTGGTCGTGACAGTTAAGTGAGTGTAATGAGGTGATCAATGAAGAGAAGAGGGAGAAAGAAGGATGCAAAACACAAGGATTTTTACATGGTTCGACGACTGCGCCTACGTTCACTGCCACTCTGAGGTAATTCCGGCAGAGTGACGATATTTTTCAGCCTGTTTGTACAGTAAAAGTCTCTCATATTTATAGAGAGAGAGAGATGATAAAAAGAAATACAAAATAATGTAGTACACGTTAGAGCTATGACAATTTCAACTAATCCTGACATAAGCCATACTTCATTTAATGTAAAGGTGATGATTGTTCTCTCCCTGCACACGTCTGCATTTAATGTACCAGGAGAGGTTTTTCCTTCATTAATTGCATAGCCGCCGCATTGAATGTTTCTCGGTAATGGCGTAGGTAGTTTTCGGCGGGAAATCGTGAGAGTTTGTGATTCTGATGACTTGCTGCCTACGATATCCCCTGAATAAGCTCTCTGTCAGTCAGGTCGTGCAGGCTGTAGAGGCGCAGACGTGGCCAGGAGAGGTGGTCAGGTGGTCTGGAGATTTCTGCGGGCTCGCGACCTGAGCGATCTCGCGAGGTGAACGAGCTGCTGATGTGAGCAGGAGGTACGCTTGGGCGGTCTGAGACTATTGCGAGCTCGATACCTGAATGGCCTCGCGGGCTGGTCAGGCTTGCAACTGCGACCTGATGCTCAGGTCTTCTGGGCCTCTGCTCCTGTTCAAGTCCATTGGGCTTACACTGGCCCATCTAGTCAAATCGAGAGAATGAGCATAACAACTGTCAACTGATAAGTGATGCTATAGTAGGCTCAAACGTTCATAAGCTTAGTGGATTCCCGCAACTATTCCAAGTAAGATCCATCATGATGAAAACTAGATTCTAAGGGTAGGCATAAACACATGGAATCAAACCCGACCCGAACCAATCTCTGGGTGTTCGGTTCGATTTTCATATTCAAGTTAAGTGTTTGGATCCTATGGCTAGAAAACACCATGTATCCAGAACTGATCTGATCAGTGTAACACTAAACATTAGGGGCACATGCGTCATTTCCCAACTCTCCTATATAAACTGCAACCTTAAAACCTACCCAGATTCTCTTGCACGCTCTCTCTCTCTCATCAGTCGCTCATCTCCTCTTTTCTCTTATCTCTCGTCTTCCTCTCATCTTCTCTCCTTCAACATCCATGAACCCACCTTATTGTCAAGATCAACAAACCCACTTTATCTCATCTAATCTTTTCTCTCAAGAATAGTTGTCCCTTTTTTCTCTTAAGATCAACAAACCCACTTCATCTATCTCCTTCATTCAATTTCTCATCAGATCATCAATCTACCCTCTTATCTCTCTATTCAAGGATGCGAGTAAACGCCGACAAAAATGACTGAGACTAGTGAAAGGAGATGGAGCGCTGGTAGTGCTCTATCTTTCCTTCATCTTCACTTTTTCTCTACTTTCTCTCTCTATCCTATTTGCTCTGTGTCTGTTTTGTGAGTATAATTTGGGTGGGTTTCAATATATGTATTTGGGTGAGTTTCAGTTACAAAGATTGGTTTTTAGGTGGGTAATTAAGATTTACAGGTGGTAATGTTTGGGTTTTGTAGGTGGTACTTATTGAGTGGGTGTTTTGTTTTGTTGCCGATGGTTGTTGAGTAAGTGTTTAGTTTTGCAGGTCGTGGTTTTTAGAGTGGTATTTGGGTTTGTTTGAATATTCTGGAAACATCCTAGAATGACCTAAACCAAACCGAACCGACCATGTTCGATTGAGTTCGGTTTTATTCCTTAATCGATTCATGTTCTATTCCAATTCTGAGAACCAATAAAAATTCAATTCATGTTTGATTTCGATTGGAATCAAACCGAACATGTAAGTGCCACTCCTACAGTAGATTCAGATAATTTAACGTTGCTAATTACCAAGGAATTTTGGTCTTATATGATAATTAAAATTAACTTTATAAATTAGCAAACAAAGCACTCCAAATTATATAGTATTGAAGTCTGGTGTTTAGTGATGGACTCAGAAAATTTGTTTAGGGGGACACATAAATAAAGTCATAAAAACATCGAAAATTAAGAACATATTAAATATATAAGAGTTTGGCTACCTTACTTAACAATTAATTATACTTCTTAATTGGAGTCTTTAGATTACTTGTAAGGATGGTTATTGAAGTTAATTCAAGAACTTCAATTGAAAAGTAAGATTAGTAGTTGAGTAAGGTAAATAAACTCAATATATAATGTTTTTATATAAAACAATATTTAATAACATTATAAGATTTAAATAAAATGAAATATACATAATATTTAGACAAAACAAATAGTTTTGTACTTAAAAATCATAATAAAATCATTAAAATAAATAAAAATGGAAAAAAAAAAGTAAAATTATAATTTTTTTCAATAAGGTTTCGTATCTTAAAATTGTTTCATAATAACTTTTTTATCAATTTTATCAAAAATAATTTTCTACATGTATGCAAGCAAACTATCATTTAACCATGATCTCTCATTCAATTATGTTGTTCAATCTTCATAATATTCATAGCAAAAAAAAAGAAAAAAATTATTTAGTAAAATTATAAATTATCAATAGATTTTGTATAGTATGTAAAATATAGAAGTAAATAGTCCTTATATATGTGAGAATAAAACAAAATGAAAAAAGGAAAATATTAATTAATTAATAGTAGAAAAAATATTAGAAATAGAAAAATTAGGTCTAATAAAAATAATAAAAGGGTAGAAAGTTAATTATATTAAAAATAGTAAAAATAAATAATAGAGTTAAAAATTAATGAATAACTAGAAAAAAGAAAGAATGATAAAAAGTTTCAGCACCTTCTAAACATGATAACAGAAGTAATTTTTAAAACAAAACAATAATAATAATAATGATAATGATGATGTAATAAATAAATAAAATAATAATTAATAATAAAAATATCAGCTTTTATTCAGTGTATTGTACTCTTCCATCGAAAACCACCGAAAATAAAATAAAAATATCAGCTTTTTTTGTCAACACACAAATCAAGATCAGAATCACGGCACTGTACTACACATAAACAATAGTTCATGATTTTTTTTCAAATTTCAGGGGGCACGTGTCCCCCTCACCTTGCAGTGGGTCCGCGCCTGCCAGTGTCCATGCTTCTCCATTAAAGAACAAAGACAACAACATGGTTCGATTTCAATCAGTCTTTCAATATTGAACCAACTGTAACCCAAAAAAAAGAAAAAAAAGTTATGTTGGAAACTTTTGAGAAGGATCGGAGCACTCGTTGTCAACTTGTCACTCATAAAAGCCTCCAATTCTGGTGAAATTTATATCTCAATTGGTTCTAGGCTTCTAGCTAGCTTAGTGCTGGCTCCCACTCCATTTATAAGCGGCAGCACTTATAAAATGATCTTCATATTTTTAGGTAAAATAACATATTCTACTTAATTATCAGGAATCTATCGATCGTTTTATGGCAACAATTTCTTTTATGGTTACAGCAATTGATGATATTTGTGGAGCTCTTTTGGCTTAAGAGACAGATAGTTATGTATTTCTTTGTTTAATTGTGAAATTAAATAAAATTAATGTGAAAAAGTCGAAATGAAAAATTATTAAACACAAAATTAACATAATATATAGTAGTTGTGTTAGGAATCATACGTTGGTCATCTAAAAACTGAAAAAATACTTAAAAATTGTAATTAAATTCTTAAAAACACTAACTATATTAGCCATTTTGCTTACCCTAATTTTTTTTCTACATTTTTTTTCCAGTCCAGGTGTCTCTTGCTTATCTATTACCATAAGTTTCTCTGTCCTATATCTGCATAAATTTTTCTCTCCGCATTCTGACCAAAACTCCTCCTTCCCTGTCTCTACATTTCGGTGCAAATTTAGTTTCTTGATATATCTATACCAAATTAATCCACACACATTAAACAAGCCTAAAACACCATAAATAATTTTACGTTAGTTATGGTATTTCGTTAGTGTCTATTGAGTAGTACTGAGTGAGAAAAGGGTTGATGTTTCGGGAAAAAAAAGGTGAAATCAATTTTCAGCATCATTACACATTAGCCCTTACTAGATTTTACAAACAGCCGGTATGTTACACGCCAACAAAAAAATTGGGGGAACATGCCATGTATAAGCTGATATGCATGCTGGTAAAAATCGGTAAGTTACATGCCAATAAAAGTCGGCAAGTTAACCATCCGCATAAGCTGACCTGATACATGTCAATATAATTGGACTTTTTATATGTGGACAACTTAGTATAAATTACTGACTACGTAAAATACCAGTATCAAATGAAAATGGTTGAAATCTCAATAACCTTGAATAGATGTAACATCACAACGAACTCAAAATCATTTAAGCAAAAATAATACAAGTTTATTGGTGCAATGGCATACCATATGCCGAAAATGGTGCAAATACATTTCCTTTGATTTTCTCTCTAAACTAGTCATTTCCATTTGATTTTTTCATATTTTTCATTGTTTTTTTTAAACAAAATTTATTTAGTGATGTAACCACTCGAATTTGAATCATTATCAAGTCGAATGAGATTAGCTCTCTACCATCAAGACTACATTGATCATGATAGCATATATCTTTTGTTCTCTCTTTATCGCTCTCTTTCACTTTACTACATGCCAAACTGCTTGGAAAACAATTTTTGGACCTCCAAAAAAAAAAAAAAAGATAATTCCTGCTAGAAATGTTTGAAATTATATTTTCCACTATCCAAGGGCTATATATGAATGTTGACCCCCCTAAAATATTATATTATATTATATTCGATCGAATTCACATCTAGTGTACAATGTTCTTTCTTAAAATATAATATCAACCACTAAAGGTAGTCAAATGTAAAAATATTTTTATGTGGGGATAGCAGAAAATAGCCATCAAAATTAATTAGATATGATCACACTATATATTTGCACTAATGCTCGCCACATCTTAAATTTCACAGACACGTACATGTTCCATCTGGCAAGGTTTCTTCCAACTCTATCTTACTTGAAACTATGCCAGCCTGCCATTTTGATGTTTTCTACATATCTATTGTTTTGTAAATGTAATTAAATGTAGTTAATCATATATATATATTGCGATCTAACGGCTCATATCCTTCAATTGAAATACAAATCATGTGCATGAAACACGAAAACCTTAATCCGACGTATGCTTTCACAACACTATTTCTTATTAAACTACCTAATTTATACACACAATAGCAAAGGTAGTTGAAGCCCCAAAGACTAGTCAGGGAAGGCTTGGTTTCCAAACCACAGCGACCCCCACACTAAAGTAGAAGTGCCGACTATAATTAACAAATATATTAGTTGAAAAAGATAGAATAAACAAGCACCGCCTCGTGCATGAGAATTCAATACGTGTCAGTCAGTCAACCCACCTCACAAGTCACAACTTTTTTAAGTAATTTGTAACTATTAAAAACGAGTACTATCTCATACTTGTATCTAATAGCTAGTCAATCCTACTATGGAGCTTTGTCAAAATCATTCAGTGCCTCTTCATCTTCTTCTTCTCTTTATCTTCATTATTTCTGGAGCTCAGGCTCTCGAAAAGCAAAGGGCATGGAACAACACAATTTCAGCTATATACGTGTTCGGGGACTCCACGGTAGACCCCGGAAACAATAACTTCATAA
The DNA here is from genome assembly GCA_019925255.1 of Litchi chinensis. Lineage (NCBI taxonomy): Eukaryota > Viridiplantae > Streptophyta > Magnoliopsida > Sapindales > Sapindaceae > Litchi > Litchi chinensis. The sequence continues at coordinate 21,268,955 of CM034469.1, read as the reverse complement.
ATACAGCTTTTAAGAGCGATTTTCCTCCCTACGGAAGAGATTTTGTGAACCAAAAGCCGACCGGAAGGTTCACTAATGGGCGTCTTACCACTGATTTTATAGGTCAGTGCATTGCATACTAATATATATTTGTAGATTTGAGGTTGAGAATCGTCATTGCTCATCAGAGTATATACAATTTAATTGTTTGATATGGTGGTCATGAATGCATGCAGCTTCGTACGTGGGTGTCAAAGATTACATTCCTCCTTATTTGGACCCAACTCTAAGCATTGAGGAGCTTTTGACTGGTGTTAGCTTTGCCTCCGCCGGATCCGGATTTGACCCTCTCACAGCTTCACTTAGTGTCTGTTTCTCTCTCTATAACCATCGCCAACTTTAATTATCTTTTGATTAATGCATCGTCATTACACACACACACACACACACAACACACACACACACACACACACCCTCTCACAGCTTCACTTAGTGTCTGTGTCTCTCTCTATAACCATCGCCAACTTTAATTATCTTTTGATTAATGCATCGTCATTACACACACACACACACACACATACACGCAAACACACAAACACACAGACACCAAGGGGATCACTAATCATGAACTAGCTTATATATATAATTGATATCATCACGTATATTAAACACGGTTAACTTTTTATTATACACATACTATATATGTAGTCATCAGTTTTAATATTACTGCCGACATTTTGTGAACTGAATTCAAACTTTTGTAACACTGTTAAGTTTCTACTTATTAGATGCATGAGTTGGTAGACAAGTATGACAGTCAAATCGAGTAAAACAGTCATAAAGAGTGCATGATTTGTTGATATCAAAATTAATATATTCATTTAATAGCATTAGGTTAGTTTTTGCTCCTTTTTTATAAATTTAAAAAAAAAAAAATTGCTTGTTATATGATAGTTTTAGGAATTTTATTGATGGTATAAGTAGATATATCTTTGTTTCAATATATATTTCAGAATGTTATAGACATACCAAAGCAACTAGAATATTTCAAGGAGTACAAAAAGAGATTGGAGTTGGCAATTGGGAAGCAAACAGTGGAAAAACATATCGATAAATCTGTTTTTATAGTAAGTGCTGGAACAAATGACTACATTGTCAATTATTTTGCTCTACCAATTCGGAGAAAGACCTACACCATCGCAGCTTATCAGCAATTTGTGTTGCAAAATGCGAAAATTCTTATACAGGTTTTGTCTCTACCTTAAACTCTCCTAGTTTTTAATTCATTAATGACCACATAAATGAAAGTTAATTCTTGAATTAACCAGTTCATATATGGGCACACACTTCACTAATTGATCTTCATGAATAGCATGTAACAATTTGATCCTATGCAATTGTGTATGGACTCCATGGAGTGTTTTGCGGCTTTTGCTATATTATACACATGCACTATACATAGGACAGTTGGATTAATTGCATGGTGGTTGAGTCTGAATCAAACTGTCTTTATAGTGCTAATAAAGATGGAGGACATATGCGCAGGTAAGAGTAGTTAAGAAGATTTAAGTCCAAGACAGTCTGAAACTAAAGAAAACGAAAATATGATAGGTGGGGGCCTACAAAAATTTGCTTGTTTCATTTAAATATTAATATCACAATCGTTGATGAAGCCACATTTATGTATCGCCAACATTAAATTTGCCATCTGGTAACCAGTCACATTCCCACGTCCAAAATTGTAGCTCCAAGATTGTTGCACGTTGCATAGAACTTAATTATATACTATTATAGAAAATTTTACTGGTCAAAGTACATGATATAGTTACACAACGCAAACAACGCGTCAATGGTAGAATTAATTGTGTTGTAAAATATTACAGGATCTAAGGGAAGAAGGGGCTAGAACGATCGGTGTCGTAGGGCTGCCTCCGATGGGGTGTTTGCCTGCTGTCATTACCCTTAATTCTGAGGATGCCATGCTACAACGTGGCTGTATAGAAAAGTACTCCACCGTGGCACGAGAATACAATTTAATGATCCAAAATGAGGTCAATTTCATGCATTTAAGCTTGGCGAATTCAGGTCCCAAAATTTATTTTATTGACATATATGGGCCATTAATTGACATGATCCAGGGCCCTGGCAAACTGGGTACGCACCTTCTAAGTACATCTTTTTTTTTTTTTATCAGATTTCGTTTGGTACAACTTTTCTAAATATATCTTTTAAAAATAAATATTTTAAAAATAAATTTTTTGAAAATAGATTTTTTAAAAGAAAATTATTGATTGTTTGATTGTCAATTAAAAAAACTCTTTTAAATTATAGATTGTTTGGTTAAATTATTTTTAAAGCACGTTTAGATTGTTAATTTACCAAAAAAAGTATTATATAAAGGAGTAGTATATTTATTCTAAGAATGTAATGACTTCATTCTCAATCATAAAAAATTAATCAATCAAACAACCAATGATTACTTGATATAAGTATATTTTCAAAGCACATATTTTCAATAAAATAGATGTAAAATTATTTTGTTTCTTTATTTTTTATTTTCAAAGGAAAAATGTTTATTTAGATTTGTTAATAAAGTTTTATATCTTCAATTTTATTTGATCTAAGTAGATTTTCAATAATGTTTTGTCAATAGAATATCATATGATTTTTCAAATCATTCTTTTTAAGATATAAAAACCTGAAAGTCTAACAATAATAATGATAAAAAATCAGTACAAATAACAGAAAGTAATGATAAAAAATCAGTACAAATAACAAAAAATTACAATAAAAAAAAAACACAAAATATAGAAAATTTATTGGTTAAAAATGAGTTCTCAAAATTTTTATGAAATAAAAAATGAATGAAAGTGAAGATTATGTGTTTATAATTTATAAAGAAAGTGTAATAGGGTTATAAGAGTATAAAGATATTAATAAAATAAAATAAGGGTATAGTAGACATTTTAATCTTTTAAAAAAAAAACTCAAAAAAATCTATTTGGAGAATCTCAAATTTTGAGCTTCTCCAAGTAGATCTTATTTAGCGTTTTAAATTCCCTAAAAGTTCTATTAAGATGTCAATCAAACAATACAAAAATAGTCAAGTAGAGCTTTTGTCATTAAAAAAATATTTTTAGCTAGTAGATAAGCTATACCAAATGCACACTTAATACCATTAATTTCCACTTCACTCTCTGGAGAAACTCATACACCGAGAGAGAGAGAGACTCAAAAAATAAAAATAAAAAACCATTAATTTCCCTTGTATTTTGCATGAATATATAGCTACATAATTTCAGAGTTCATAAAAAATTGCTCTCCAATTTTTGAAACTGATCAAAGTTTTTCTTTTTCTTTTTTTTTTAATGGTGAAAGAAAACATTAAATTCAAAGGAAACTATTGATATCTTATGTTTTTTTATTATGTTTTATTTATCATTATTTTTAAATAATTACAATTTGGAGTTTAAATTGAAACATGATTCAAACCCACCTCAATTTCTAGCTGAGAGATATATTGCTATTATGTCAATTTTATTATAATTTTAAAATTTCATTAATGTAATCAGATTTTTTTAAAAACATCTTCATGTAAAAGAGATTTATAACAAATTGGAAAATTATCAATCAATTCACCAATATTCAACCCAAAAGTCAAGAGATGCCAAATAGCAATTTTTTTTTTCTTCTAGTTTTCTTGAATTTTTATAGAGATCAGCACAAAGACAGGTTCTGGTATTTGTTTTAGTAATTTATTTTTATTTTTTATTTTTGGCAGAATTCGATGAAGTAAACAGTGGATGCTGTGGAAGTGGGTATTTGGAAGCAGGATTTTTATGCAACCCAAATTCATACGTGTGTCCAGATGCATCTAAGTATGTGTTTTGGGATTCAATTCACCCAACTGAGAAGACATACTACAGCATTTTCAAGGATTTTCTACATGTCATTGATGCCTTCATCAAGGAGTAAGGTTTTATAATTTAATTAAAATTAATTATTAATGTCATCCCTCAAAGGTTTTCCGTGCCATTATGTACATATGTAGACAATCATGGCCGCTTTTTGTTTTGTTTTTGTTTTTCCCCTTAAATTAAAGAAAAAGTATCGTTAACTGTTCTTGTTTTCTGTGTGATTTATAATTGAAATGTTTGTTCTTTCCATCAAAACTCTAGTTCACCGAAACTTTTTATCTGAAAGATAAAGATCCTTTACCAATTTGAGTTATTCACCCTTCTAATAGTGACACACTATCTAGTTAATTAAAAACAAAATTTAACCAATAACTAATCTTGTGCCTACAGGTAAAGTGCACGGCTTGTTAAGTCAACTGGCACCATTGGTTAAAGTGCCAGCTGCCCCCCATCATTGGCAAGGTTCAACACCCTCGTTTCACAATTTCATCCCTTTCTCCACCTTTAAAATTATTAAAAAAAAAAAAAATTATTGTGCCTATAGATGTCGGGTGAGTTGATGAATCAAAATCCAACATAAATTATCATTTTTGTTTACTATGTTAATAATGATGCTAGACCGATTCTTGAGGGAATTGTGATAGTAACGAGAAGAGGTTTTAATTCTCAAATCTAGCTTTGAAATGGCAGTGTTGAAACTAGAAGTGAGGTTGACAATGTAATTAACACTTGACATTAGAAGAGCTTTAGGGCAGCTTAATGTTGTTTTTGTTAAATATGTTCCCCAAATTTGTCACTTAGTAGCTTACTATATTGCTAAATGTGCTCAGAAATATAACAGCCAGGACAACAAAAATGGTATCTATACTGGGCAATGCCCAGTATGGTTGACTATCCATACTGGGCGAAGCGCCCGGTGTGAATAGAGCCAGTATAATTGTTGGCAATATCCATACTGAGCATAGGTTAACCATACTGGACTATACCCAGTATGGACACACATATAGAAAATGGATCGATCCATGGGTTGACCCGTGGCTATATTTATCCATACCAGGCCGCTCCATACCGAGTACGTGCTCGATATGGATACCCATTTTCATATTAAAAAAATATATATCTACATATTTTTTTGGCAAATATATATAATTTTATATTAAACTAAAAAATATTATTACAACATACTCAAAAAATTCATTTATATATAATTACTTCAAAATGTTATTAACAACATAAATATAATCACTTGAAACTCCTCCTCTTTTTTTTCTTCTCATCAATCAATCCATTTGAAGATAGACCGTTAGATGTACATTAGGCTGATATCTAAAAATGTTATAAAAATAATATATATTATTATAAATTCCAAGCTGCCTAATAAATGCATAGTGTTAACAATTAGTTTAGCCAAAGTACTTGACAAAATTTAAAGACTACAACTTAACTCAATTAAGACAATTAGGATGAGAATAGAATAATACATAGTTAACAAGAAACTTGAAATTTTCTTGATAATACAAAACACATAAAATTCTTCAAACAAGTGTCCCCAAAATGATATAATTTATAATCAATTTGATTGAAACAAGTGGTGGTTTTCTTTAGTAAATAGCTAAACCAGGCTCTAGCTTCATACCTTTGCCATGGAGATTACAATATCAGCCACGAAAAAGTCAAAAAAATGTAAAGATCCATTGCATTGAAAACAAAATGATGATGAGCTTCAATTTGCTAATGTCAAAGAACTTCGAAAGAACATCATCTAATAAGAAACTAGCACTTAACCAAATGACCAAAGCTTTTTAAAATGCAACTACGTTTGTCCAAGGTAATTTTTTAATCAAGAATAAAAGATAGCATGTGATTTCTTATTATTACTTAAAAGAATGTCTTTGCCAGGAAAAAAAAAAGTTGCAAGAGTATGGATAATAATAATAATAATAGGTTATTCATACCGAGTTGCCCGGTGTGGATAACAAAAAGTATTTATATTTTTTGACAAATGTATTATCCATACCGGCAATCATGTGTCTGGTATGGATAATCAATGTTTTTAAATTAAAAAAAAAAAAAAATTATCTACATCGAGACATCAATATCGAATATGGATAATTAAATTTAATTTTTTTTTAAAATAAAATAAATATTATCCATACCGCACCGTTAATGTCCAATTTGGATAATTGACTTACTATTTTTTAATAATAATAAAAAAAATATTATCCATATCGGGCTTTTTATTAAACAATGGTATCCATACTGGGCACTGCGCAGTATGGATACTCCGGTATAGTTAGCATGTTTTTGTTGTAGTGAGCTCAACAGTTTGGGTTGCTGGTTTATTTTGTTGGCTATGCAAGCAACTCTAATGTAATGTTGTTCTCTTCCCAGTTTGGTGAATAAATTAACCGGTCCCCCTACCCCTGCCAACCCCCCCCCCCCCCCCCCCCCCCCAAAAAAAAAAAAAAAAAAAAGCCTAAATGATGATAATAATCTAATGATATGTTTACTAACTAAGAATTCAACATAGAAAAATGAAACTTAATTCTAAAATTTAAATTTCAATGTTTACTAGAATATTTTAAAATTTAATTACATGAACCCACGTTAAAATAAAAAATCAAGTTCTGCTAGAAAAGAAAATTGATTCCCCTCTCTGGAATCAAGTTCCTCACAAAAATCAAGTTTCCTTATCTAATTGAATAATGGAATTCCAGTCATTTTACTAATATATCCTCAATTAATATTTAAAAAAAAAATCATTCATATGTGATTCACATGACTATTTTTGTAATAAACTTTGTTTTATCTCTATTATTTAGTTTAGTAAACATTAAAGAGGAAATTTAATTTGATTATAATTTTAAATCCTAAAAGTCAATAAATCATGTAATTTAATCTTGAAATTTAATTTCAATTCATCTTCATTCCCTTTCTATTGACACTTAATTCTTTTTCCCTATCATTTCTGGTTAGTAAACATCCCCTAAGGGCTCGTTTATTTTTATTATTTTTCACTTAATAAATCTGAATTACACATATTAAGTTATTTTTATTTGTTTTTTTAAGTGATCAAACCATTTAAAACCATAAAAAAATCACCAAAAAAAAACTATAATTTATGACTTTTAACTAAATATCAAATCATTGAGTCTCATTTTGATAATATATATTAGAGAAAACGGACCATTCTGGCATGCTTGAGTGGAATACAGAGAGCTCTCTAAGGGATCGTAATCCTTACTTAGATGCTCTTGACTTAAAGCTAAGAAATGAGTTTGAGTTAGTATTGTTCCAAGAGGAGTTGTTTTGGTTCCAAAAATCTCGAAGTCAATGGTTTCGTTTTGGGGACCGAAATACCAAGTTCTTCCATCTTTCTACCATAGTGTGACACCGTAAAAATATAATTGATAGTTTAAGTGGGGATATTGGATATTGGATTGAGAACAAGAAAGATCTTCGTACTCATGTTGTCGGGTACTTTGCTAACCTCTTTAGTGAAGAAAATTTAATTGTCACCTGTTGGCTACCATAATTCTTTTCTTGTGCTTTCCACTTCTGAATGCTTGATTCTTAGCGGCTCAGTCTCTTCTAATGATATTTTGAATGTTATAAAGAGTATAGAGGCCTTCAAAGCTCTAGGTCCGGATCGTTTTCATGCCGGCTTTTTTCAAGCTAATTAAGACTTTGTTGGCCCTCAGTTAGTAATATGGTTCAGTGAGCTTTTGTGCAAAATACTATAGATAAAAGGTTGAATGAGACTCTTCTGACACTTATTCATAAGGTGGATTCGCCAGAGTTAGTTTCTCAATTCCGACCCATGTCTCTTTGCAATGTTGTCTTTAAGATAATTACTAAAGTCCTTACTTTTCACTTGAAGTCGATTAGATACAAGTTGGTGTCACCTTTTTATATTGTTTTTGTTCTAGGTAGACATATCCAAGAGAATATAGTGATTGCCTAGGAAATCCTTCATTCAATGAGAAGTAGGAAATTAAGTAAATGTTTCATAGTTGTTAAAGTGGATTTGGAAAAAGCTTATCATAGATTGAGTTGGAATTTCATTAATGAGACCTTGACCCTAGCTTGGATTCCTGTTGAGATTTCTTCTCTAATAATGAAGTGCATTTGTTCTACTTATTTTCAAGTGCTTAAGAATTGAGCCAACTTGGATAACTTCCTCCCTACTCATGGTATTCGTCAAAGGGATCCTATATCTCCTTATATTTTTGTCCTTTCCATTGAGAGATTGACTTATTGCATCTTTGATACTTTTAATGATGGTTCGTGAAAGCCTTTTGTCATTAGTAAGGATGGACCTCAAATTTCTCACCTTATGTTTACTTACCATTTGCTTCTTTTTGTTGAGGCGAGCCAAGAGCAAGTAGATACCATTAAATAATGTTTAATGTCGTTTTGTGAAGCTTCGAGGGAAAAAGTTAGTGATAATTAAATAATGATTTATTTATCTAAGAAAGTCTTAGATCAACTAGCTTCAGAGCTTGCTTTTAGAAGTGATTTTCAATACACTAAAGATATTGGCAAGTATTTGGGCATCCCTATTTGCTTATGCATACTCACAAGACATACTTATAACTTTGTGCTTCAGAAAGTGCAAAACAGACTTTCAGGGTGGAAGGACAGGATTCTTTTGATGGCAAAAAGAGCTACTCTGATCAATTTGGTCATGCTTAGTTTGCCTCAATATATTATGCAATCAACCTAATTCCTAAATGCACCATTCTTGAGTTAAAGGACTTTGTAGATAGTTTTCGTGGGGGACACTACTTCTGGTAGGAAACTTCATGCTATTGTTTGAAAAGATAGTTATTATTCGAAAGAGTTTGGGGGATTGAGTGTCAGACAAATTCGTGAGCTTAATTTGGCTTACATTATGAAATTGATTTAGGGACTTCTCACTGATAATAGTCTTTGGTGTGATGTGGTCAGATCAAAGTACAATTCAAATATGAATAATATTGGTATCCGAAAAACTAGTGTCTCTGATTCTACTTTCTAGAAAGCTTTATACTCTGTGTATCCTCATGTTATGGATCAACTTGCTTGGCAAGTTAGAAATGGAGAAACTTTTAGGCTTTGGTCTGATAGGTAAGTTGTAGATATATGCCTTTTATTTTCTTGGTGTACCAATATTGGACCACCTGATTTATTATGTGCTAAGGTGATTAATTTGGTCAATGCTAATGAAAGGTGGGATTGGACTCTCTTAAGGAATTATTTGGCTGATGGGAAATATCTTCTTCTTGTTATGTCCTCTCTACGTTGTCAAGATACGGGTGTTGATCGCCCGTTATGGAAGGCTTTTAGGATGGGCGATTTTCTTTGACATCTATTTATAATTCTCTTGTTAGTAATAGTTAAGGTCAAGAGCACAAAGTTTGGGGTATTCTGTGAAGGATAAAAGTTCCCTAGAGAATGAGATTTTTTCTTTGGCAACTAACATGGCAAATTGCTAACTAATGTAAAAAAATCTCGAATGGGTCCTACTACTTCTAGGTCTTGTGCTTTTTATGACAATATTTTTAAAGACGACATGAATGTTTTGTGAAATTGTATTTTTACCTTGGAGATCTGGATGTAAAATTAGAGAAACTGGTTTTTTAGAGTTGCTAGAGAGGAATAGGTATGGAAAGATCTAACTATGAAAGGTGCTTGATCATCTACCTTTATAGTCGCTTGCTATTTCTTCTGGTTTTGGAGGAACCAAGCAATGCACGATGCAAATTTTACACAGCCTCTGAACGAAGCTTATTTCATTAATAAACAAACTTCTATTATTTGTGCTGTTTGGAGAGATTGTATTAGTAAGTTTCCTTCCCCTATAGATTCGAATTTCATTTGTTTTTGGAGTTTGCTACCCTTTTGATGGTTTAAATTAAATACTAATGGCACTTTGGAAAATGCTACTAGAAGCACTACAATTAGGGGATTAGTTCGGGAAGATCAAGGCATTTTCAAAGAGGGTTTTATGAGTTCTCTAGGTGTTTGCTCTATTGTAGAAGCTGAGTTAAGAGCGATTGAAAAAGGTCTTCGTATGGCTCGGGATTTATGACTACATATGATTTTGGTAGAATTAGATAGTAAAGAAACCATTGATTTAATTCTCCATTCAGACCCTAATCTCATCTGTTACACGTCTTTTCTTCTAGATATTTGGAATATTATGAAGAACGATTGACATGTCAATCTTCTTTGTGTATTATAGGATGCTAACCAGGTTGCTGATTGGCTAACAAAAACAACTCTTGTTTTGATTATGGAGAATATAAATATGTCGACTGTCCCTCCTGAGTTGGAATCTCTTTTCAACTCTGATCTTTAGAGAGCTCAAGCTCTCCGTTAGTATTTTTTATTTTTACTTTTGAGCTTTTGCCCTGCTTTTGTATAAAATATATACTATTTCAAATCTATCCTTCCCAATATAACATATTTTTAAATTTGTCTTGATTTTACAAGATAAAGATTTCTTTTAATGATATTCCTTTGAATATTATTTTTATTTAAATATATAATGATAAGTAATTCAACTTAAGACCATTTTGTTTATTTTTATTTAAACATATTGTCGACGTCCGGAAACGGTCGACCCAGAGATTCAGGGGCCCAGACTGCGAACGTAATAATTAAATGGAGATAATCATAATAAATGAGTAGTAATGGATGTTTAAGGTTGGTATGTTATATTAAAGGTGAGAGAATGTTAGTCGTGGTTGTTGAGATAGTATGGAGCAATCAATACAAAAAGGAGGGGGAAGAATGAATGCAAACGCGGGATTTTTACATGATTCGACAACTGTGTCTACATCCATGGGCCACTCTAAGGTAATTTTGGCAGAGTAACGGTATACTATTATGCTTCTCCTTTTTTAGTACAGTAAAGATCTCCCCTATTTATAGAGGGCGAGAGATACAAAGAAGAGTGTTACATACGTTACAAATGATGGTGATTTCAACTAATCCTGACATAAACCATGCTGCATTTATTGTGAAGGTAATGATTATTTCTTCTATGCACACGTATGCATTTATTGCTCCAGGAGAAGTCTTCTCTTAATTAAATGCGCGACTGCGGCATTGAATACTCCTTGGTAATTGTATAGGTGGTTTCGGCGTGAAATCAGGGGATTAGGCAGATCTAGCAACTACTCTCTGAGAGAGAGTCTGGGGCAAGGTAGAACAGATCTGGTCTGCGAGCTAGGATGCTGGGATGACCTGACATGGAAATGAACTGGGACTGCCCAGGAGCGAATCTGCTATAAGCTGGTGGGATCTGCCTGATGCGACCTCAACGAGCTGGTTGCTCAATCGACTTGAAGACAGGCCGAGATGAACCCTGGTTTTGGCGCGAGGTAGAAAGCACTGGTTCTGGAGATGAACGCGAGCTCGGGGTCAGGCGAGCTCGCTTCTACGATCTGAAGGTTGGGCCTTTTGGGCTTCTTGGCACTGTTCTCACCCTCTAGGTCTTTAGAGGCCCTTTTACCTATGACGAGGAAACGGGCATAACACAAGCCCCCCAACTCTCAGTGCGATCTATTGAATGGGAGCTGATTCAAAATGCATTTGGCGTCTGTTTGCGAGCTCTTGAGGTGTTGTTTCACTCTTCGGCCTGTAACTGTTGACACATGGCGATCATGCTGGTATCTGAAACCGCTATCACGTCTTGGGTCGTGCGCATTAAATGCACGTCTTGTAATTGACATTGCATGATGGTAAAGGACCGGGTTCTGCGTCGAGCCGTCAGATCTATGGCGATTACTCCTTGTGCTGGATCGAATGGCCAGGGGAGAAGAGCCTGAGCCTATATAAATCAGATGTCACTATCATTTTCCAATTTTGCTCCTTAAAAAAAAGAAATATAGACACTTCTTCTTCATCGTTTTCTTCTTCTGCTTCCTCTACCCTTCCTCAACAACCTCTTTCAGAATCATCATCTCAGAGCCCAGATTTCATCCCGAATACTTACAGTAAGTTCTCTAACTTCGCTCTTTGCGTTTTAAAGGTAGTTTTCGGTTCTTGGTGTGCATTCTCTGTTCCTTAGTTCTGAACTTTGATTTTTACGTGTCTGCTTTATATTTAGGAATCGTTATGCTTGTTGTTTTATACCCCGTGTCTGCTTGCTTGGGATAACTTCGTCATTTACTGATCAGAGTCATGCGATTGGTGAACTGTGATGCTTGCTTCTGAAACTTTTAAGTTTAAAATATGTTAAGTGTAGTTTGCGGCCTCTGATATCCTGCCCTTGGGCTGTTTGATAGCATACCTGTAGCAATAGGGTTAGAGATTCAGATAATAAAAAACTTTTTACCTGGTGGACCCATGTTAGGTGTAGTTTGTGGCCTCTGATATCCTGCCTTTGGGCTGTTTGATAGCATACCTGTAACAATAGGGTTAGAGATTCAGATAATAAGAAACTTTTTACCTGGTGGACCCATGTCCTGGGCCCCTATTGCTGGTGGTGCGACGAGCGACCTGATACGTAGGGTTCTGAATTTAGGAATTCTTTAGGTTTGCTGGGACCGATATGTTTTCGACGTTTTGACGTCGTTCTTTTCTGTTTTCTAGATGTCAGACCGTTCACGTAGGGACCACCGAATAGGTGAAGAGGCTTCTGCTTCTGACGAACAGGTGGAACAACAGGTTGGTACTTCACAGGGCGTGACCTCTTGAAGAAGAAAAGTCGCGAGAGAGCCTGAGGGACGAGCTGGGCCATTGGTTTCCCGACCTGTAAATGAAGGGAGAGCAATTCGGGGACCCTTTTATCATAATGCCTCCAGCATGGACCTTCCGATGCTGCAGTCCTTAGCTGGGAATTTTGCTTTCCCTCTAGGTTGCCGAGCTAACGTGCCGGACAAGACCGATCATGCAACCTTCCCACCCGAAGGCTTTGTAGCAATCAACTCTGAGCACATGGAGTATAGGTTCAGGTTCTCTGTTCACAACTACCTGATTGACCTGCTAAACAATCTCAAGTTGGCACCATTTCAGCTGACGCCCAACTCTTATGCCCAGATAACTTCCTTGGCTGTTATTTTCATCAAGAACGGGCTTGGTCCTCCTACACCTCGCATCATTCGTTATTTGTACAGCTTCAAAGGGACCCATGGACGCCAGATTGAGCACAAGGACGAGCTGTTTTACGTTGCGTCTCGTAACTCCCCCTATAAGCATTGCTTGTCCAAGAGTAGCATCAAGTCCAATGTGGGGGATTATAAGTCTCACTGGATTTATGTCACCTGCTTTTCTTTGTACAATTTAAAGAATCGATCTTTTGTCTACCATCCAAGTGAGTATAGATTTAGCTTGCATTTTTTTTTTTTTTTACTTCCTCATGCTTGTCTTGTAGACACTACTGGCAGCGGGGTTGATCCTACTGACGAGGAGATTGCGATCTTGGAAGCCTTCGTGGCAGCTAAGAGAGATAACGACGACTCGTTCCCTTCGAGCTTCGAGCTACAAGCTTATGGTCTAGCCCCGGCATTTGGTCGCGCGCCCCTTGACATACACAACGATCTCGGGGTTCGCAGTCAGAATAATGAAGTTCGCTCAGTGTTTGCATTTCCTCCATTTTTTGAACCTGAGCCCTTTCCGGCTCCTAAGCCCGAGCCTTCCATAGCTCCTGAGCCTGAGCTTCCTCCTGAGCCCGAGCTTCCTCCTGCTCCTGAGCCCGAGCTCTCTTCTAAACCCGAGCTTCCTCTTGCTCCTGAGCCCGAGCTCGCTCTAAGAGGCATCTCAAGCCCGTCTACAAGTACTTCTTCCGACGAGTTGGACAGGCTGATCTTGGACGTCCCTCCAGTTCGTTTCGTACCCAGGTCTGGGGAGCCAGAGGTCGTAGATCTAGATGGCACCTCGCCAGATTCCCCTCAGCGGGTGCCTTCTCAGATCACTAAGGCAGCTACTCTATGGGCTGGTCCGGCTGCAGCACCCAAAAAACAAGCCCCAAAGGCAAAGGGGCAAAAGAAAGCTGGTCCTCCCACAGCTAAGAGGGCCAAAACTCCCACAAGGGAGAGTCCGCCAACACCAGAGCCAGAGCCCGCTAAAAGAGACAAAGGAAAAGGCGTGGCCGAGCCCTCAACCCCCAAGCGTCACAAGGCAACTGAGGTCGCGAGGTCGGAGATGGCTGTGGCTGGCGGAGGTCCAAGTATCCAAGCCCCAGGGCGGCCAGATGAGCCTCAAGAATCATCATCCATGGACCCCGAGCTACAAGCTGGGATGCTAACAGAGATGCGATATCTTGACGATTTCTTACAACTTGTACCGCAAGCACTGGAGAATCGGACCCCGAAGCTTCACAGGGAAGATTTTTCTAGTCCGAGGCTGGCACTTTATGCAGCTCGACATTCAATATTGGTAAGTAGACTCACCTTCTTTTAGCTGGTGTCTCTGACTTCAGTTTCATAGATGTTTCCTTTTGTAGATGAGTATGGCAGTGAAGAAGCTGATGAAGGAAATTGAAGAGCAGCATAACGAGAGGGCTGCTTTTAGAGCTACTGAAGAAGAACTCGAGGCTGAGAGAATGAGGCTACAGAATGAAGTTGATCTCCTCCGAGGAGAACGTCAGCAGCTCGAGAATAGGCTTAAGGATACAACACAGCTCTTTCTCATGAGGTAGCTCGTAGGGAGGCATCAACTCGTAAAAGTCAGGAGGAGTTGGAGAAGGCCAAGGACGAGCTTAATGTAGTTGTGGTGCGGGCCGGTGCTGCTGAAAAGAAGGCTGAGGCTGCTGCAATAAAAGCTGAATGTGCGGAGATGAGAATCAACACTGCAGACAGGAGGGCCGAGGCCACTGGGGAAAGGGCTGAGGCTGCAGAAAGAGGCCAGGGCAGCAAATCAGCCAGATGCAGCAGGAAATGGCTACGCTTAAGGACGAGTTTGCTAAGGCACAAGAGGAGGTCGTCCGAGGGGGAGAACACATCCGAGCTCGGATTGTTCGAGAACGAAAGAACGCTGCTACGGAGACCGAGCATGCGTTTTTGTACACAATCTGGCGGCGCCATCCGGACATAGACTACTCGTTCTTTAGGCCGACTGCGATTACATCGATTTGGAGTTTCGAGGAGCACGCAGCCAGCACTCAGGGAGTGCAGTAGGGCGCCACCTCCTCAGCCTTTCCAGTTGATCAGCCAATACCTTCATATCTCCCAGTGGACCCGGCTTCAGCTCCTGAAGGTCCTCTAGATTCCCAAGATCCCCCTGTTGTAGAGACTCCGACAGAAGCTTCTTGAAATCATCCGTCTCCAGATGCCTCTGCAAACACTTAGATAAATTTTCAATTTCTCTTCATCAGCTATGTAATCTTTGGATCTGTCCTCCTTTTAGGAGGACTTTAATTTTTTACTTTAACCATTCATCAATTTTCGTGTTGCATGGTGGGCTTTCAGCTCGGGAACGATATATATATTATTTTCGTGCAGTTTGAATTTTTGACAAATAATAGCATGTACATATGGTAAATGTGATCGAACCGTGCTTATCTGTCTATAATGAGCTATTGTCAAGATCTGTTAATAAATATGTCATAATTAAGGACTATAAGCGAACCACAATCGTGATAATATGTTAGCTTAAACGTTTATTCGTGGCAATCAACCTAGTTGCATGTTAACATACAATAACACATTCTTGCGTAACCGTGCAAGTACCTACAGCTCGCGGGGAGTGCTTACTCGAGTATGCCCACCGCACCCAGATTCTTAAGGGCTTTCAATAGCATTTTCCCGAACTTTGATGACTTCAGCCCGTTGAAGCACTTAAGGGACACCAATATGGTTTGAGAGTGATCCCTTGCATGGGAGGCCCCTCTCGCGAGGTCGCAAGGTAATTTTAGGATTTGAGAGTCGTAGCCCCTTTCACGAGGTCGCGAGGTAATTTTAAGATTTGAGAGCCGTAGCCCCTCTTGCGAGGTCGCGAGGCAATTTTAAGCAGATCGTACATTCGGTAGATTCTTCGAAGTGATTGGAGGTCCCCAGTTCAACCCTCCAGGGTGCGGAGATCACGACCATTTCCACGGGTGAGACCTTTTTGTACCGTTAGCGGGTCCCATGTAACGCCCTCCGGGGTGCTGACAGCTACCCCTTCCACAGACGAGACCCTCATTGCAACTCCTTCCATATGCAATAACCTTCCAGAGCGCAATAATAGAGTTCCCAGATAGTCCTCTCCAGAGCGTATAGATGATAGCTCATTCCATGGGTTATATCTGGATAGCCTCCCCTTCCACAGGATCACCTTCAGGGGAGCCTATAACAAGTATTTCCTCAACTTATGCCTTTGGAGTGTGAAGATTTCGGGCTGCTGATAATAGTTCTGAAAAGTATAAAAAGATGGCTCGCATATTGTGAGGTCACTATGAGAAGCGTTGGTAATAATCCTTTCATTAACGGAATAAGATGCAGCTCGAAAGTCGCAAAGTATTATTCTTTTGTACCGCAAATTTCGGCTCGTGAGTTCGCATGAAATTGTCAGTGCTAGGCAATGGAGAACTAATCGTGGAAGCATTCTTATGAGCATATATAATTGGTGGAAGCGCACTTGCCAGATAGTTTGTGACCTCGTGGCTGTTTGCACAAGTCCTTTGGACGTTGGTGATTTCTTGGATGAATATAAAGATGTCTTCAAGAAGTAATACATAATAAATGGTAGCTCGCTTTATAGAGACAGATTCCAGCAGTCATCGCTTTATAATAATCAAACTCTGCACGTTCAATTGTTTTGTTTTCTGCATTGAACATTTGTACATGTAGCAACAAATAAGTGAAATCACTTTACAAATAATCATCAAAAAGGAATTATGTACAAAGGTCATAGAACGAGCTGACAGTTTTAGGTACAGTATGGACGGAGATGTTCTGCATTCCAGGCCCTAGGGAGTTCAGATCCATCTATGCTCGCCAGGTGATAGGCTTCATTCTTCAGGTTCTCGTTGATGAGGTAGAGACCTTCCCAGTTCGGTCCGAGTGCTCCATCACTTGTCTTGCGAGCTGTAGGGAGGATCAGTCTCAGAACTAGGTCGCCAGCTTTGTAACTTCGAGCTCGGACTTTCTTGTTGTAGTAACTGGCCACCCTTTGTTGATAGATCGCGACCCTCAAGTGAGTCGTCTCTCTTACTTCTTCAACTAGGTCCAGATTCACAGCAAGCAGCTGGTCATTGTCTTCAGGTCGAAACGTTGCTCTTCGCTGGCTTATGACTTCAAACTCTACTAGGATCATTACCTCTGACCCGTACACCATGGAGAATGGGATTTCACCAGTGGAGCTACGGGCTATGGTTTTGTAGGCCCAAAGTACTTTCTATAGTTCATCAACCCAGACTCATTTCCTTGCTTCCAATTTGGTCTTCAAAGTCTGCTTAATGATCTTGTTCACAGTTTCGACCTGACCGTTGGCCTGAGAGTGGTCTACAGCTGAGAAGCTCTTCATTATCCCGAGCTTGTCACAGAAGTTGATGAATTGCTCGCTGGTGAACTGTGTCCCATTATCTATTACGAGCTGCTGGGGGACTCCAAACCTGCATATGATATTGGTCCATACAAACTTCTCAATCTTCGAGGTGGAGATCTCTGCGAGCTCTTTGGCTTCAACCCATTTAGTGAAGTAATCCACGGTCACTACCACATGCTTGCAACTTCCTCGAGTTGTAGGCAAAGGCTCGATCAAGTTCATTCCCCAAATCGCGAAGGGCCACGGACTGACCATTTGCTGGAGGTAGACTGGTGGAGCTCGGGGAACCTTAGCAAATCTTTGGCACTTGTCACACTTCTTCACTATATCAGTGGCATCCTGCTTCATGGTTGGCAAATACAACCCCTGTCTGAGCGCTTTCTAGGCTAAGGATAGTCCCCCTGCATGGTTCCCACAGTGACCAGCATGAATATCCCTTAGCACCGCCTCGCAGTCTTCGCCATCAATACATCGCAACAACAGGGTTGAGAATCCCTTCTTATACAGCATGTCGTCATAAATGCAGTAGCAAACTGCTCTTGATCGCAGGCGACGTGCTTCAAGCTTGTCGCTTGGCAGTTTGCCCTCATGGAGGTAGCTTAGTAGCGGGCTTATCCAGGAATCAGGTTGGACAGTTATGATCATCAGCGCATCCTTCTTTCCTATCCTGGGGGTTGGCAGGAACTCTACTGGTATGAACTCCAGAGGTCTGCATCCTGAGAGGACGCTAGGCTGGCCAAGGCATCTACATGGGAGTTTTGAGCTCGCGGGATCTGGTTTACTTCAACCCACAAGAAAGCCCCTAGCAGCTTCTTGGCTTTCTGGAGATACTCTGTCATTTTTCGCCCTCTGGTTTGGTATTCCCCCTGGACATAGTACACAACAAGTTGAGAATTGCTAAAGACCCTTATCTGCTCAACTCGTACTTCTTTTGCTAGGCGGAGTCCAGTAAGCAATGTTTCATACTCAGCTTCGTTGTTGGTCGCTTGGAACCCGAATCTCAGCGCGCTAAGAATCGTGTGACCTTCTGGGCTGATAAGCAATACTCCGACCCCTGAGTTGTGTTCATTGGATGATCCGTCCACATACAACTCCCACATCGGACCACCCGCACTCTCATCCCGCTCCTGTACTGGCCCTGTAAATTCGGTAATAAAATCCCTAAGGGCCTTGGCTTTGACTGCTGTCTTGGGTTTGTACTCTATGTCGAATTGAGCGAGCTCTATGGCCCATTTGAGCAATCGACCTGAAGTGTCTGCCTTTTGAAGGACCTATCTGAGAGGGTACTGTGTAAGAACCTCGATCTGATGGGCTTGGAAGTAGGGACGCAGCTTTCTCGATGCTATCACCAAGCAGTATGTCAGCTTCTCCATTTGTGAATATTTGGTCTCTGCGTCGACCAGCCTTTTGCTGATGTAGTACACCGGCAGCTGCATCATTTCCTCTTCTCTTACCAAGGCCGCGCTCAAGGCATGCTCGGACACTCCCAAGTACAAGAAGAGTTTTTCTCCTTCCCTCGGCTTTGACAGGAGTGGAGCTCGGCCCATGTATTCCTTCAGCCGCTGGAATGCCTCCTCACACTGCTCAGTCCACTCGAAATTCTTCGCCTTCTTTAGTGTTTCGAAGAAAGGCATGCATTTGTCTGTAGCTTTTGAGATGAACCGACTGAGGGCCGCGACCTGACCATTAAGGCTATGGACATCTTTGACTCTAGCTGGGGATCTCATTTCTACAAGCACCCTTATCTTCTCTGGATTGACCTCTATCCCTCTGTTGTTCACCATAAAACAGAGGAACTTACCAGACGCCACCCTTAAAGCGCACTTAAGTGGATTCAGTTTCATTCGGTAATTCCTTAGGACCTTAAAGGTTTCGTCTAGATTGCGGACATGGTCTACTGCCTGCTGGGATTTCACCAACATGACATCTACATATACTTCCATCGTCTTCCCAATTTATTCTTCGAACATGGCATTGACCAAGTGCTGGTAGGTTGCTCCTGCATTCTTCAGTCCAAAGGGCATCACCTTGTAACAATACAGACCTCGGTCAGTAATGAACGAAGTGTGCTCCTTGTCTTTGAGGCTTATTGGGATCTGGTTATAGCCCGAGTAGGCATCCATGAAGCTTAGGAGCTTATGCCCAGCTATTGCGTCCACAAGCTGATCAATCATGGGCAAGGGAAAACTGTCTTTCGGGCAGGCTTTGTTCAGGTCGGTGAAGTCTATACATGTCCTCCATTTCCCGTTCTTCTTTTTTACAAGGACGGGGTTGACTACCCAGATTGGATAACGAGCCTTACGAATGAACCTATTAGCTAGCAGCTTTTCGACCTCCTCCTTCAAGGCAGTATACCGTTCTGGTGTCATTGGCCTTCTCTTTTGACGGGCTGGCCTATGCTGGGGATCTATGTTCAACCGGTGGTGCATAACATTATGGTCTATTCCCACCATGTCCTCGTGATTCCATGCGAAGACATCCATATTTTCTTTCAGGAAGTCAGTGAGCTGGGTCTTGACCTCTGGGGTTAGGTCTCGCCCCACCTTCAAGCATCTCTCTGGATCTAACTCGATGACTTGTATATCCTCTAATTCCTCAACAGGCCCAGTAGTCCGGTCTACGTCTACCTCTCGGGGGTCGAGGTCGTGGTTCATTCCTGATTCCGTCACAGCTCGTTGCTCGCCTCCCGAGATCACATTTACTTTTCTCCCCTGGACTCCCATCTTCACAGCGTCCTCATAGCAGCGTCTCACCAGGTGTTGCTCTCCTCGGACGCATCCTATCCCATTTGGGGTAGGGAATTTGATCGTCAGCGTCCTGGTCGACGTCACCATGTCCAGGTCATTCATGGAAGGTCTTCCCAGCACCACGTTGTACACTGACGGGCAGTTGATAATCAAGAAATCTGCCAAGGCGGTGGATTGCCGACCTAGTTCCCCTAAAGTGAGTAAGAGTCTGATCTGGCCCATCGGGGTTACTGCATCTCCTGATCGGGGTTACTGCATCTCCTGTGAAGCCGTAGAGTGGCTCTGGTGAGGGCATTAACTGCTCGGATCCTAGCCCCATCTGGTCGTAACAATCCTTGTACATTACATTGACTGAGCTACTAGTGTCCACCATGATCCGCTGCACCTCGGTGTTATTGATCTCGGCACGGATGACAATAGCATCATTGTGGGGCCAGTACACGCCCCTTGCATCCTCTTCGGTGAACACAATGTTATCCGAGGTCATTTTCGCCTTCTTGGCGAGTCCCTCTGCCCTGCTATAATTTGCCAGTAAGGTGTGGTTGGCTTTCCTCACGTACCTCTGGTGCGACCTGTTTGAAGTACCTGCCACATGAGGACTACTATGAATAGTAAAAATTATTCTTACAGCAGGCTTGTGCTCAGGCTCCGGAGCTCGCTGGGACTGCTGCTGCTTGGGCTGCTGATTTTAGGGTTGAGGACGCTGCTGCTGAGGTCGCTTGCCTGCAGGTTGCACTACGTATTCTCCCAGACGACCTCGTCTGATTAACTCTTCAATGGCGTCCTTCAGCTGCCAGCAATCCGAGGTGTTGTGCCCATTTTCATTGTGGTTGGCACATAACTTTCTCTGATCTCGATGCCTGTTCGGGGCTCTTATAGGGGGTGGCTTCTTAAAGTTCTCCATGCTTCTCTCGACGGCGAAGATTCGATCCTGTCTGTCTGATAGGACATTGTAGCTCCCATACCGACCACAAACCCGAGGTCGCTCCCTTCTTGGCTCGGGTCTAGCTCGCTTCGCCACAACATTGGCGGACTGATGCCTTTGCTCGCTTCGCCTGTCCCTATCTTGGCCCTTTCTTTTCCCTTGGTGGAAACTACCTGCTTCACCCCGCTGGTTACTAGATTTCTTTGCTCCGAAAGCTTCCTCTCACCTGATTTCTTTGGCAGCTCTTTTGTAGAACTCGCCCAAGTCCCTCACTGGTGACTTGTAAATGCTTTCGTAGAGTTTTCCATCTTTCCTGAGTCCTGCAGAAATCGCTGTTAAGATGCTCTCATCGGAGGGTGTTTCAACATACATCACCTCATCCCTGAATCGGGTGATGTAATCCTTCAAGAACTTATTGTGTTTCTGGAAAATGGTGGCGAGGTGGCATGGGGGTGCGAGTTGCTTCCTCAGGGCTTTATATTGGTTAAGGAATTTCAGTTGACATTCTCTCCAACTCCCTACACTGCGAGCTGGGAGACCCTTAAACCAGGCTCGTGGGACATCTCCCAAAGTAGCCTGGAAGACTCGACACTTGACCAGCTGGTTGTCCACCTGGAGGTCCATCTGCACATTGAAGGCATCTAGGTGATCGTAGGGGTCACTTCTACCATTATAGGGCGGAATGCTCGGGAGTTTGAACTTAGGTGGCAGGGGCACTGTCTCGATCTCCCTAGCAAATGGGACCCTATGATCATCCTGCTCTCTCTGGTTTTGGGGTCCAGGTCGAGCTTCCAACTGCTAGACCCTCTGTAGCAGCTCTTCCACCATCGGATCTTGGGGTTGAGGTCGCCTAATGGTACTTCGTCCATCGATGCTCTCATGTTCTCCCAATTGGCGATCTCGCCGTCTACACATTTCACCAAAATCCTCTACCTGTCCGGCTCCTCTTCGTAGCCCGAGCTGGTGGACAGCACGATTCTCCCAAACTCGCTCGTGCCCGCGGCTATCTTTGACATGTCGGTCACCTTCGTGGTTCATCCTCACCCTAATGTCTGTTGGGTGAGGTGAGGCAGCTCTCTCCTACACATACCGTCCTCTCCTCCTTGGATTCAGGTTCGAATAGTGGACAGACTCTTCGGATAGCGATCTGTCTCAGCCAGCTGCCCCCTTCGAGGTCGGAATCTCCTCCGTGATCTATTGGCGAGCTCGCTCGGGAGGCATGACCTCTACCTGCCTCCGCACAACATGGGTCTGAACTTCAATCAACGCCTTAATTGTCTCAGTCAGCTGCCTTACTGTATCCTCCATGGCTTGCTAACGTTGTCGCCACTCCTAAACGACCTCTTCTCAGGCAGGTTGGGTGCTTTGTTGTTCATCCTGGTCCCCAGGTCGCTCATCTGCCACACCAACACCTCTTGTTGTCCTTGCTCTAACCATTGCAGATTGGAGAAATATAAACAGTCAAAGAAAAATCAACTGGAAGAAAGTTACCAAGTCGCTGTTAGACCCTTCTTCTAGCACCAAAAGATGTCGACGTCCGAAAACGGTTGACCCAGAGATTCAGGGGCCCAGACTACGAACGTGGTAATTAAATGGAGATAACCGTAATAAATGAGTAGTAATTGATGTTTAAGGTTGGTATGTTATATTAAAGGTGAGAGAATGTTGGTCGTGGTTGTTAAGATAGTATGAAGCAATCAATACAGAAAGGAGGGGAAAGAATGAATGCAAACGCAGGATTTTTACGTGGTTAAGCGACTGCGCCTACGTCCACGGGCCACTCTGAGGTAATTCCGACAGAGTGACGATATGCTAGTATGCTTCTCCTTTTTTAGTACAGTAAAGATCTCCCCTATTTATAAAGGGAGAGAAATACAAAAAAGAATGTTACATACTTTACAAAATGATGGTGATGCTATATTTATTGTGAAGGTAATGATTATTTCTTCTATGTACACGTCTGCATTTATTGCTCCGGGAGAAGTCTTCTTTTAATTAAATGTGCGGTTGCGGCATTGAATGCTCCTTAGTAATTGTATAGGTGGTTCCAACGTGAAATCAGGGGATTAGGCAGATCTAGCAACTGCTCTCTGAGAAAGAGTCTAGGGCAAGGTAGAACAGATCTGGTCTGCGAGCTAGGATGCTGGGGTGACCTAACATGGAAATGAACTAGGACTGCCCAGGAATGAATCTACTGTAAGCTGGTGGGATCTACCTGATGCTACCTCAACGAGCTGGTTGCTCAAGCAACCTGAAGACAGGTCGAGACGAACCCTGGTTTTGGCATGAGGTAGAAAGCACTGGTTCTAGAGATGAGCGCGAGCTCGCTTCTGCGATCTGAAAGCTGGGCCTTTTGGGCTTCTTGGCACTGTTCTCACCTTCTGGGCCCTTAGAAGCCCTTTTACCTATGACGAGGAAACGGGCATAACATATATAAATTTAAATTTACTTTACTATAATAATTTATTTATCTATATATAATTTTCCAAAAAAATACTTTACTATAATAATTAATCATATTTTACTTCTAAATAAAAATATTATTAATATATATAAAAGTGTTTTAGTATTTGTTAAATAATTTATTATAATTATTTGTATTATATTAAATGAAGTTACATAACAACTAGTATTAAAAGGATATAAATAACAAATTACTAATTTTCAAACAATTTTTATTTTAAAAAATAAACAATATTACTATACATTTAGAGGTAAAAAATATATATATGTTATTCAGATTCATATTTCAATCACTATTCAATCTTTCATTTTTAATAGTACTATTAATTCTTCAAATAAAAAAAAGCAAATGATCCCTAAATATTTGTTGGTAAACCAATTAATAAGCATGGAGTCCTTAATTACAATGTGAAAATAAAGTTGGTGGGGCTGGTCCTTAAATGGGTGTTTCACATATTAATTATAATTGCTTAAATTAGTCTTGTAATTAAGGGTTTTTTTTTTTTTCATAAATGACCTTCCTTCTATATCTAAGTTGAACAATAGCCCTTTTTTCAAAATATCGGAAGAATAACGGTTTTCAAAAAAAAAAATATATTTGGTAAAAGTAAGAAATTTTTAAAAAGGGTTACTTTTTAACTTCAGCCTCAAAAAAAGATTATTTCCTTAATTTTCTCATTAATTAATTTGAGAATTCTCATATTAATTAATTAGTTTTATTCATGGAATAATCCATACATCACATCACAATCTCATTATCATTGGTGATAAAATCATATTTTAATTAATAGTTGTATTCAACTAATAAATCACATTTTTATTATCATTATAGGGGATAAAATCATATTTTAAAATCTCAATATTTTGAGGAATACAAAATTTTAAAGGATTGATCTTTTTGTTTGGAGATACAATCAGTGATGATAACTCAAAATTTAGATTATTAGTAGGTTAAATGAGTGTTTTGTAATCATTAACTCACTTTGAAAAATTGCTTAAAGGATTGACTTTAAGAGAAGAGAAATTCCCTTCATTTTGCTTGTTTCATTTAATTTGCTGCAATGTGAACAATAAAATAATTATACAAAATTAGGTTTAATATAAGTGGAAGGTTTACTGATATTAAACCTTATATTAAAACTAATTTTGTATAATTATTTTATACAAAATTGTAACTTGTTGTAACAGATTCAATGAAACTCCTTTTCATGTTTTTGTGAGCTATCATTATGCAACTTGTTGTTGGGATGTAGCTAATATTCAGCTTGTTCGAGTTGGTTTTCCTAGTTTTAAGGATTGGTTTTTCCAAGGTCTTAATTCTTTTGATATGGCTACTATGGGGAAGATAGTTGTGTTGGTTTGGGGTATTTGGAGACAACGCAACTCTAAGCTATGGACAAAGTTGGTGCAGACGCCAGAGCAAACAGTCTTTTCTAGTCTTTCTGTTTTCTGTGTGATTGGCTAGCTGCTAAGAGTGATTCAGGAAGCAGTACTGTTACGTCTGATGAAGGTGCTTTCTCTTCTTCTGTGTGGACCCTTCCTTCTGTTGGCTTTATGAAGTGCAATGTTGATACAACAATTTTTGCTGCTGAGAGAAGCTCAGGAGTGGGTATGATTGTTCGCGATGAGAAAGGTAGATTTGTTTTCTGTTCTTCTAGAAAATTGAATGAGGTGTTTGGTGTTAAAGAATCTGAAGGAATTAGGTTGAGAGAAGCTATTATGTGGGTTCAAAGTTTAGGCTTCCAGAATGTTGTCTTCGAGTTGGATGCTAAGATTGTAGCTAATGCTGTTAATTCTCATGTTTTGGATATCTCTGAATTTGGTTCTGTAATTGATGAGTGTAGATCATTACTTAGACAAGTTTGTAATTTCTCTGTTAGCTTTGTCAAGAGACAAGCCAATGTGATTGCTCATACCCTTGCTCGAGCTTCACTTTCTTTTGCTAGTCTCTATGTTTGGCATGAGCCTCCTAGTCTTATAGAAGCTCTGCTAGCTGCTGATGTTTTGAGTTTTTCTTAGTTTAATGAAGTTGCTTGTTTCAAAAAAAAAAAGAAAAAAAAGAAAAAAAAAAAAAAGAAGAAAGTGGAAAGTTTACTGTACATGATCAACAAGTCAAAAGCAATATTTCACATATGATCTCGATCAAAAAATGGATTTTTTCTAATACTATGAAAAGTATAATAATATGAATAATATCAGCATTACTCTTTAAGAAAAAATGTCTACATTAATTTCACATGTTCTCTATCAATTAATTGTCATATTTTCATATGCATATTTTTCTAAAAGTTAGTATAGTTAATTGATAGTTTGAGCAGCTAGTAGATGGTGCAACTGGTACAACCCTCCTATCTCTCCTTTGAGTGTTAGAGTTCGAGCCAAATTTCCACCTCTGTGTGAGTTTAATTTGAAACAATTCTCATTTGTGTGTATAGGTCTTTCTTTCCAACTGTTGAGAGCTTGTTCTAGATACATCTTAGAGTTTACATCAAGAAATCACAGTTGTAATATCTATACTTATTAAATGTACTAGTAAAAAAATTAATATATATATAGAGAGAGAGAGAGTTTGAGGGAGAAGAAATACGAAACCCACAATTTTAAGGGTGTAATCATGTAAGGATGAGCCAACCTCATCTTGTCCATAGACATGTTTATGATTTATAAATCTTCATCACAATCCTTATAGTTATATACCTTAAACTGATGTTGGACGTTTGTCTTTCAACATAATTTAGTACTACTTTGTCAGATTGGAACCAATGTTTTTCTTTCAGATTTTATCCTATATAATATTGAATTGATATATATATATTATTTTATCTAATTCAATAAAAACTGTAGGTTAGATTCTAATCAAACCAGTTAAGTGCATTATAATCTAATTTCTATTATAATAAATCTAATTCAATTTCTAGATGAAATATTAAAAAAAATGTAAATCTAACAAAAGTTGAGGGGGCTCAAGATATGTTCCTTACATCTATATAATGAGGTAATAAATTCAAATCACATTCCTATCCAAATCCCAAATTATACTTGAAGAAAACATGTAGAGGGTAAAATGCCTTATAAGTGTGCAAATTGACATTACACTACCATTTAAGAAATCAAAGATACATAAAAAAACAAGTATGAGTATGAATATGAATATACGATCACCATCTCTTTGCTTGATCATACTTGCACTATAATTTTGTAATAATTACGATGACATACAATGGATTGAAACCAGACAATCACCATGTAATACATTATATATTACTTGGTCACTGACACTCACGATTGGGGAAAACATCTTGTGCTTAGAGCAACAGACTTTCGTCCAGAGATTGCAGACCCTTCTGAGCAATTATTTGGTACATTCGTTGAGTTGGGTGGACAGCATCCCAGAACACGAATTTGGAGGCATCATCACAAGTGCTCATGTCTTTGCATGTGTCTCCATATTCTATGATTCCTGTCGCACAACACCCCTTTGTTGTCTCTGTCAAACCTGCCATTTTAAAACATATATCATGATATGAGTCTCATGCTTCTCATGCAAAACCTCCCCGAATACAAAACCGCAGTATTTGGACTTATATCTAAACCGGAGAATCCTGATCTGTTTTGTTAGTATTTTAATTTGTAAAACAATCTAAAGGTGAAAATGACATGCATGGAATCCTACCGTATTTTATGGGGTGGCTGACAGCATCTAGAATGGCATTATAACAATCAATGTAGGCGGTTTTAAGGCCAATTGTTTTTCTCATGATTATCAATTTCTCTTTGAGCTTGGAGTTGAATGAAAATGCCAGCTTGTTGTAGCTTTCCACACATGTTTTCTGGTTCATCAGAGTCTTGACAAGTGGCATGCATCCGAATGGTGGGACCCCGACCACCACCAATCTTCTGGCTCCTAATTTATACATTGTCTGCAGCCAACCATAGATAAATATTACACATTTATGTTGTACACAGTACAGTTCAATCGAAAATTAATTGCAAGCATAAACTTTGAAAATTATTGTCAAACCTATAAGGGAGAAAATTTTGAACATTTAGGAGATGATAACAGACCACAAAAGTACTCGGAGTTTTGACTACCTATT
Source organism: Litchi chinensis (assembly GCA_019925255.1). Lineage (NCBI taxonomy): Eukaryota > Viridiplantae > Streptophyta > Magnoliopsida > Sapindales > Sapindaceae > Litchi > Litchi chinensis. The sequence continues at coordinate 21,241,369 of CM034469.1, read as the reverse complement.
AGTGCAGACATTGAATATAAATGTGCCGGCAAAATAAACCTAACTTCTTAAAGACAGTATTATAGTGTGTCCCTACAATAACAAATGTTAGATAAACATATAAAAAGGAACATGTTTATAACTATTGTCAGATTTATCTTAATGACAAATAGTATTTATTCATTCTGTCAAAATTTCAAATTTGAAACATATACCGAAAAAAAAAAAGTTTAAAAGCAAAATGTTTCTACTAAATAATTAACTTTAATTTTCTAAGAAGTTTCAGATGTCTCATAAGCTTAAGATAGAACTTCGAACAAAAGAAATCCATCTGGACAAAGCGAGAGAGTACCTTAGCGTAATCAAACAAGCGAGAGATCAAGTAGTTCTGGTATTGTTCTAAAGTGTATTGCTTGGGACGAGTGGGTTCCAAGTAGTAATTTTGGATGAAGTCATTTGTGCCCATACTTACAACAAAAATAGCATTGCTAACAATTTGGTATGCCCTCTTCAACCCCACCAACTTAATCAGGTGGATCTTGTAATGCCTAAAATACTCCAGCTGTTTTGATACGGTTAACACGTTCTGTTTCGTCAAAACAAAATTACTTGGTTATATAGTTTTGTCATTGATTCCATATCAGACCAAACCATTATATAAAATGGTCCCAATGTCCATTAAAGTTGAGTTGAAATATTTTTGTTTTTTTTTTTTTTCCTTTTTTTAAACATATGTCCAAGCACCTTTTGGAAATTTTAAAAAAAAAAAAAAAAAAAACTCCGTGAAGCAGTTCCAGAACTTTTGTGTTTTAAGAAGTTTTTTTTTCTCTCATAATTCCCAAATGACATAGTAAAATGGACGTACAATATTTTAAATTGGTCAATTCTGAAACATATCGGTGATTATTGTGGACCAAGGAGTACTGATAAAAAAAAATATAACGCTTACAGAGAGATTGGCAGTAAGGTCATCATAACCAGAGCCAGCAGAAGCAAAACTAACTCCATGTAACAAGTCTACCTTCTTGATATTTGAATCAAGAAAAGCTGGAACTACATTGGTGAACCCAAGTGCCTCGGCTGTAAAATAAAATCAAGAAATTAACAAGAGCACTAAACGCTCAAACTGACGGTGATACATATGAGAAGCTAGAAAATGTTATTATAATGGTCAAACCCAGTATATCATGATAAATCTTTAAGTTCAGATATTTACTTTTATAATCGGGAGACTACTCACACAAGCTTGTAAATGTATTTAGTAAAAGTTAAACTCTCAAAATTTTAATGATGAATGAGGAGGTACATAACCCGCTATGGTAAGAAATGACTTGCGTCATATTTACTTCTACTTGGTGAGAAATATATTTCTCCCACAAAGAAGTACCTGTATACACAAAGTTTACCATTACTGATGGGTCAGTGCCCAGCAATTCATTGCAACATAATGAGACAATAATGGCACTTGATCACGAAAAAAGGAGAAATTAATTCACATCATGAAAGCACCGCACCTCAAAAATAGTCATGGCACTTGAAAAGCTGTAAAATAAAATGACTGGAAAGCTGTATACATTGAGTAAAAAATTACCAATGAAGTCAGTAGCAAGTCTTCCATCACTGAACCTTCCAGTTGGGAGGCCATTAAAGAAGTCTTTTCCATAAGGGTTGAAGTTGCTTTTTGTGGTGGTGTGAAGACGGTTGTTGTTGCCAGGATCAACACTGGAGTCCCCAAAAACCAGTATACATGTCACATTGTTTCTAGCAGCCAGTTGTTTCACTTTATGAATGTCCACGGCTTGTGAGACCAGAATTGGGCTCAAGGTTAGAGCCAGAACAAGTATCTTCATGATCATCATAATCATCACAGCCATGGAAACTGAGAAAAAGCTATAAGTTGATAGACACTTGGACAGGATTTAAAAGAGAGAAAGAGAAAGAGCTTCTTGGTGGATCAGATAGTGATGATGATGATGATTGAAATGAGCTCTATCTAGGTGTTCTTAAATAGGACTGAAACTGAGGGATAGCTGGTGCCTGGTTGTGTTGGTTGAACATTTAACATGTGTCCCAAAATTGCTTAAGAAAAAAATTCTTGTATTGTATCGTGCGCAGCAGGAAAGTTGGTTATAGTTTGAAACAGACAGATGTATTAAAATTCTGGACAGAAGGGGCGGTTGTTCAATGCAGACTATCTACATATGGTCCCAATTCAATAAAAATATTGTAAATGTTAATAATTGTAACCGTTAATTTGCATGACAATTATGCGTACAGAGAGCTAGCTAGCTTCACGTTTCTTTGCACCCAAATAATGCAGCGATATTTATAATGCATACTGACTGTAGTACAACTATATTACAATTTTTGATAGTGACGCCAAGATATTTTTAAATATTGTTAATTACTTGTATTAGTATTAGTTCAATGTAATTTGTTCGACAATTCGAGATTTAATTTTTGAAACAAGGAAAAGATATATGAATTTTTTAGTTTCAGCAAAAATAAGATAGATTTTCAAATTTCAACAAACTGCATGTAGTACTCTTGTTGATGATCAGCCAGCTAATTGACTGATGAGCAGTGTGTTCTCTCCAAACAATCTGGAGTCTCTGGAGCCTCAAGACTCAAGAGAGTCAATAAATCTGCAGTAGTTTCCACCACTAAGTTGGCATCCATCATATATTCTACTTTTTTGCTTCAATGAATCAACAGTACTTTCAAAGTGATCACATGTAGTTCAACTACAATATTGATAAGTAGTGTCCATAACAAATAAAATTTGTGAGTAATAAATAGTACTTCATACCAACCTAAGGTTGAATTGTCCCTGCCTGTTTAATTACACAAAGATTAATGGTATAGATCATTATCTCCAATTCTGTTTTGGTTAACTTGACACCAGTATTTACAGCTTCCAAGGTCATAAATCAAGTACTGGAATTTAGGGTTAGAAATGCTTCATAAATGTGGACAACCACCGATTAAAAGACTCCTTTGGTGGTCCTCATGAGTCATAGCACAGATAGAGTGTACATGTCAATTTGAAGATCGTGTACACGTCTTAATCAGCATCACTTTCGTCTTAATTACTATATATGGTGTTAACTTTCCTTCTTTACACACTACTAATGATTCCATATATGATGCTATATTGTTGTCTAATATATTATACAATTTTTGTATGGCACCATTGAAGATATCATCAATTTTGTTTTTACTTTTTTACTTTGAACATCTTTGTATTTTTAAAATTATTAATTAGGAACTATCTTGTAAAAATTGTTGTACATATACAGTGAAATGAGCTTCCCCACCCACTCCCCGCAAAAAAAAAAAAAAAAAAAATCAAATAAAATAAAAAAATAAGAAATCACATCAGTATCACCTTGATATTTGTTAAAGAGGGCAAAATGGCAAACTGGTGCCATGCTCTAGGTTTAATATTTTCTCACCTCACTAAATCCATAGGTTGCTTATGATTAGGTAAGCAGCCTGTTTGACTTTAGAGTTTATATTACTTTATGTAATTATGACAAATAATTTTTAATTAGAACAACTTCCGCGTAGTAATAAAATGGTGTAAAACATCAATTTAATGTTGAAATTCACTCATCAATTTGCTGTGAAAGCTCCAAAATCGAGATAAAATTTGATGTAAAAGCTACAATTTGACACCAAATTTGATGTCAAACTGTTGCCAACACCAAATTGACACTAAATTTGGTGTTTAAACCACGTGCTCTTCTTTTGTTTTTCAAAATTCGAACAATGCCTTTCTTATAATAAGTACAACAATTTTTATTTCATTTGTGTTCTTTATTATATTTAATATATTTGTATGATTTGATTAATAATTATAAATAGAAATTAAATTATTATAAAAAAATTATACCGTTGAAAATATTTTATTGAGATATTTAAAATGAGTATAATATTAAATATGTTTTAATATATTTTTAAGTTATTAATATATAGTATAAATAATATATTATTATAAATTAAATTAAATTATTTAATGCATATAAAAATTATTATTTTAATAATTATTTGATCTGATAATATTTTTAATGCAAAAACCCAATAATGCAATAAACAACAATAACATTATCATTACCATTACCTTAAATTAAAAATACATGATTAAAAAAAAATAACATAACTTAAAAATAAAATACTTGATATAAATACTTCTAAACAACCATTTAGAAATTTAGATGGACATCTTCACTTTTTCCAGAACCATCAAAATACTTGTCAAAATTAGGTGGAAATATAATGAGAATAATATTTTGTGAAAAATTAAAAAAAAAATGTGAGTATTTAATAATTTTTTAATATATTGTGAGTAATTATTTGATAATAAAATTCTATATCAAATAAATTAATTAATATCGGTTAAAGGATTATGTATATAATATTTTTTGAAGATATATTTTATACCAATTTGGTGTCATATATATTGGAATAAAAAAATTTGGTATTAAAAAATTTGATATTGACACCAAAATAGTATAAAATTTGGTATTGTATATTGAGGATGATGTTAGACTAAGGAGAAAGGGACCATTTAGGTTCTGCGTGCTTGACAATACAAATGGCTGTACTGAATATAAGGAGGACACGAATTTTAAACAACGGTTTGGTTAGTCATTGCATTGAATTCAAAATGTCCGCTACGGTAACATAATTTAAAAAAAAAAATGGGGTTCCTTGTGGTGGCTTCGAGTCCAAAAGACACTAGTAGAACGAAACCATTGGGAAGGTGGGTTTCATTTTATCCTCCCCATGTGGTTTCAATTGTTATTTTGGATGAGTTTCTTACCTTTTTATCTCTATTAAATATAAATTTCTTTAATAATTTTTTTTTTTTTCTGTTTGTAGGTATTTAACTATATATTTTTTTGATGGGTGGCTACAAAAACTAAATATTTTATTTACAAAGTATTAAATTAATTTGAAATAATTATATTTGTTAACTTACATTTTATATTTATTTTATTACATTTTTTTGTATTTTATCAATATATTATTCAAACTATTTTTATTTAAAAATTATTTAAAACAATTTTATTTAATAAAAGAACTTGTTAATCAAATTATATCTAATTATATTCAATATATTACGATCTCATCTTAAGATGCATCAAATATAGGATTGTATACTATTCAATTAAAATTCAACCCCTTTCAAATACGGCATATCAAACAAGACTTTAACGATCTCCCTACCCGCTTCAAGGAGTTTATTTCTTAATTAGAAATTTAGAATTCAAAACTTGGTACTGGTCATTTTGAAATTAAAATACCCATCCATTCAGAGTTGTGGGGCACATTTCGTTCTCTATCCAGCCCATCAGATTCCGAAGCGATTTCTACTTTCTGGTGGGTCCGTAAATCCAACCATCTTTTTTTTATTTTTTTTGAGATAGTAAATCCAACCATCTTATTGTTGATTGATCCAACGGCAAAGACCAACAATAATTTCTTCACAGAAGTGCTTCAATGAAACTGAAATCATATGGTATGAATCTCTCCTATGCTTAATTTTTTATGTCATATAGTATGATTTGAATTGATTGGATGTATAGATAAGGAAAAATCATCTTCAAAATTAGGGTACATTTGCTCATTAATATTACGTTATTTATAGGAATAATGTATTTATGTGAATTATTAGTACTACACATCATAATATAACTAAACATAATGCATGCACTCTAGCATATTGAAGATGGCCAACATATAATATCACTATAACTCCTAAGAAGAAAAGGACTATATGTGTCTATATACATATATGTATTGAATTTAGTAACTAAAATGAAACTAATTTAACTTAAATATATAAACATTCAATTTTGAGTTCTTTCTCTTCAGGACTTAATGCCAATATTGTCAAAACTAGAGAATTGGTAACCCAACTATATCATACTGTCACGATTTAAAATTTTGGGAAGTGAATATGACTAGTATCTAAGACTTCAATTGTGAGAGATATATTATTTGATCAACCCCATCAAATTTGAATATATTATCAATAAAATAAAAATATGAGTATATATCAAACACGAGTTCATTTGGTAATGTAAATTCTCTCTTAGCTCAAATAGTTGTATAATTACTCATCTACTAAAGTAGTGAGAGGTTTGAGTTTTGCTTGTCATATTTTACCAACATACATAAAGAGAATTTATTTATTATTATAGAGTTGATATTTCTCGAATTTGATATAGATATCTTAGTTGTATAAGTAATGATTGATTTCAAAATATTCCCTTAGACTTATGTTCAATTAAGTATCATTTTTTTGGGTGGGGGGGGGGGGGGGGGGGGGGGAGGGAGGGAGGGAAGACGACGAAGTAATAACACCATTAATACCAAATGGTGGAACTCAAAAATAGAAGCTGGAAAATTGATGACATACTGTTTACAACACGTACGCTTCACACTGATCTTACTCTACCCGTCACTCATTTATCGTACCAGCAATTGTTGAGCCAACAAGTTGATTGAATCTTCAAAAATTGATTCGATGCAGTTGCCATAAATTCGTGCCAATTTCAAGACGCAAAAAGGCCTTGTGCAATCTCTTTGAAATTGTTCCTTTTTTTTTTTTTTTCAATATATTGCCTTTTATTGTAAACGTTTTCCGCAACAACTTCTGATCAGGTTGATTGGTGAGAGAACGTTTGCCGCAACATGCATGAGGAAGGAAGTTTCAAAAAACTCAGTTAAATGAAGCAGGGGACATTGGGGCCGTTGATGGAGGTTGAGGCAATTAAATTTTTACAAGCAGGGTTCCAATAATGAGCCTCACCCACCACACATTGAAATATTCAATTTTGGCTATTCATATATCGTTGATTGGATTAATGAAATTAAAGTTATATGTCTCTCACAACTAGTTGTTTTAGTGTTTCGGTTAAATAAAATTTTATAGAGTTTAGTGTGTTATTGTCGTCGCGACAACTCACTTTGTCCTTTCTTATCATGTAAAGGCATGATTCAACTTACGTGGTTACAAATGTGGTAATTTTCACCCTTCTTCTGTGCGGGCTCTCTTTTCTATTCTAGGAGCTTTTCTCCTACTCTTGAGAGTTTTAAATTTGGATTATACCTAAAAGTCTTAATCAAAAAAATCCAACAGTCTTACGTGTAATTAATATGTCAAAAAATATATATATACATAAAAAAAAAATATTTAAACACTTAAAAAGATGATTTATCAAGTACATTGCCATAAATTGAAGTGGGAATCAAGGAAAGAATTTCATATATCTGAATATTTTTCTCCTTGGATGATAACAAAGCAAAATTTGCAAGGGATTGGACCACTTTATTCCTTTTTCTTGGGACAAATTGATACAAAACTACGTCTGAAAATGAAAGCAAATAACTGAAGCCCCTACCCCAACCAAAAACTTCTCTAAATAAATAGTAACATCCACATATAACTTGAAGTGTCCAGGAGTGATTACACCTTTAAAAAAGCAAAACAATCCACAATACTATGTATTTCTCCAAGAAATTCTAAGTGAAAGCTACAGGGGAAGAATTGTTCATAACCCTTTCGTTGTCCATAAATGACAGATCAAACTCTCTTTGTTTGCATTTCTTTAAAAAAAAATAATTAAAAAAAAAAAACTCTTTTTGTTTGGATGATAAGCTATAAATCTCTGTAATTAGTTGGCTTTTGTTAAATATAATTAAAAAATCACTTATTTTCTTTACTATATTATTACATAATAAAATTACTTTATTATACTTAACAAAAGTTAATTAATTTACTTAACAATTTAGGAAAAATCCTAAAAAAATAGTCTGACTGTTGATAAATTATCTATTTTTCTTATGTAATTTCGTTTTTATCTAAAATCTTCATTTTGTACAACGTTGACAGATTAATTAGACAACAAATAAAAAATATTTATGAAAAGAAAGAGGAGAGAAGAGAAGGTGGCTGTGACGCTAGAGAGAGATAGAAATGAAGAGGAGTCGATGCAGGAGGGATTAGTGAAAAGAAAGAGGAGTCGGTTCGATTAGTAACGAAATTCACCAAACGCCAATCAAAGTAATAAAATAACCTTCAAGGCCCAGGCCTAGGACCAGCCCAATGAAGGGAGAAGCGGACGGCACACACCCTTTTCTTCTTCAGGAGAGTGGCGCGAAAATATGCTAGGTCTTTTACATTAAAAAAAAATTCCAACCCTTGAAAAGGGAAAAAAAATCCCCCACAAACTCAGAATTCTCGTTGTTACCATCTGACCCATCGAAAGTGAAAACAAAAAAAGTGACAACTTTGATTCTCAAGGTATGTATTTTTAGTTCATGTTTTACCTTATTTGAACATAATTTCAATTGTCTACTTGGGTGCGTGTTTAGCTTCAAAGAAACTTGCTTTTGCGTGTGATTGTGTATTTGGCAAATGGATATGTTGGAAAGTTTAGGGCATTTCATTTAGTGGAGGAAAGTTTCTGTCTTGTAATTTTCTGAGGCTGAAATGGGTTTTTAGACAAACCCATGTGTTTTTTTTTTTTTTTTTTCTGTGTTAGAATGTTTGACAATGTAAAGTTCTGATCTTTTTGTGTTGGACATTTTGTATGTGATGTGTGTTGTTCGTTTATGCAGTGTTTTATTGGTTATCGTTGAGTGATATTGTGTTTTCATGTCATAAGATTTCGGTTTACATGTTATGGAGTTGTGACTATGTGTATATGCATCTTTGTATAGTTGCTTCCGATTTGTGTTTGTTTACTACCAATGGGTGGAATATTCATTTGAGGTGGCAATTTGTTTTTGGTGTTTATGTATAAGTTATAATAGTGAGGCGGAGATTGAGGAGGGTTTAACTTTTTGAAGCAGTATGGAGATAACAAATCATAAACGAGCCTGCATAACGGGCATCGAGGAGAACACATTAGCAATCCTCGAATCCGCTGGAGCTAAAGATGCACGCGACACCAATGATGATAGTACGTCGTTTTGTCTTTGTCTCCCCGACTTTTTACGTTTGGATTCCATGAGAGTTTTTATTTGGCTTTTATTTTTGAGAATCAATGTAACTTTGTCTTCAAAAATATTTCAACTACTTATTCAGTCTCTTTTGTGAGTTATAATACAGGGATAGCTTTTATGGACGCTGTTCGTGCTGCTTCGTTTATACCTGAAACTGGAACTGCTCCAACCTAGTAACTGTTTTTCACCTTTCTCTTATTGAAAGAAGGGCAACTGAAATTATTTATTTGTTTAGTTTTTTTTTTATAAGAAACATAAACTTTATTAAAAGGGAACAAAATTACAACTGTGGACTAGGGGTCCAACCTTACACAAACAACCAAACAAACAAACCAAACAAAAATTAAACTATAGATTGATTGGAGGAAATCATAAAACAGCAGCCTTCCAATCTAGCAGAATAAGAGACAAAGATAAGTCTTTAAATTCTTCGCTCGTAGATGCCCAAAGAGATGCCAAATAAAACGCTTTATCCCTTAAAAAAGATCCTTCCTCTTCTACCTCCTCAAAGATTCTCTTGTTTCTTTCCTCCCATATAACCCATAAGTTAGCGAAAACTCCACAATTCCAAAGAATACTCATCTTTTTTCCTCCTCCTAAGACTGAAAAATCTTCCAATAAAAAAGAATGTAAAGATTTAGGAGCTGCCCATTTCAAACCTACTAGAGAAAACAATTTATTCCATAGTAAGCCTACCACGGGACAATGAAGAAAAAGATGATCCAAGTTTTCCCCCCACCTTTGCACAAGACACACCGAAAGGGAGAAAGACAAATACTCGGAAATCTTTTTTGAATGACATCACAAGTACTTATTTTCCCATGAGCCAAAAGCTACACTAAAAACTTGATCTTGTTTGGAGCCTTTGACTTCCAAATAAGATTAGCTAAATCAAACTTGGGAATCAAATCATCTTGGACCAACTTTTCGAAAAAGGACTTGCATGAAAATATTCTATTGGAACTTAACCTCCACCCTCTATGATCGGCCACAGCGGGATTTAAAGTAACCCCCTCAAGCAAGAAAGTAAGAGAAGAAAATTCCTCAATTTCCCTATCGTTCAAGTTTCTTCTGAAATCGAAGAGCCAACCTTTAGAAGAACTCTCCCATTTACTTAACACCGTAACATTTTGGGACAAAGAGAATTTGTACAATCTTGAAAACTTTGAGCATAAAGGTTGAGCATCCAACCACCAATCCTCCCAAAAACGAACTCGAGCACCATTCCCCACTACCAACTTCAAATTACTTGAGAAAGCGTTGAAACCTTGCATAATAGCTTTCCATGGACATCTACTAAAGCCTTTAAGAACCATATTGGGATCCCACCCATTTTCTTGAACTCCATACTTACTTTTAATCACTTTATGCCACAAAGCATTGGGTTCCAAAGGGAACCTCCATAACCATTTGCCGAGCAAAGCCAAATTCTTCGAAACAATATTCCCAATTCTCAACCCACCTTTGACCGTAGGCCGAGAAACAACATTCCATCTTACTAAATGGGTCTTCCTTCCTTCTCCAATACCATCCCACAAGAAATTCCTCATAATCTTCTCAATTCTTTTTACCACCCCAGATAGGAATTCTATACAAAGATAAATAATACAAGGGAATGCTATGTAACATTGCTTGAATAAGAACCAATCTTCCACCCCTGGAAAGGAAAGCGTTCTTCCATCCTTCTAATCTCCTCTCAATTTTCTCCACCACCGGAGCCCAAAACTCAAGAGATCTCGGATTACCTCCTAACGGCAACCCCAAATATTTCAATGGCCACTTCCCTACCTCACACTCAAAAACATTTGCCAAATCATCTAACTTCCTTTCCTCACAATTAATGCCCGCTATTACACTCTTGGCCAAGTTTACCTTAAGCCCAGACACCCAACAAAACAAATGAACCACTGCCACCAACGATTTAAAATTCTCCTCGTCCACAACAGAAAAGAATATAGTATCATCAGCAAATTGAAGGTGTGAGACTGTAATGTTCTCCTTACCAACACAAAACCCTTCCACCAAATGACAATCCTTAGCTCTATCGATTAGTCTTCCCAAGCAATCCGCCACAAGGATAAACAAAAAAGGGGAAAGCGGGTCTCCTTGCCTAAGTCCTCTAGAAGCAGAAAACTTTCCCCTAGGCTTCCCATTTATCATGATCGAAAAATTTGCAGTCTTTAAGCACCCCATGATCCAGCTTCTCCATTTTAACCCAAAACCTTTCGCTTCCAATACGAAGTCCAGAAAATCCCAATCGACATGATCGTAGGCTTTTTCAAAATCAATCTTGAAAACTACCCCTTCTTTCTTCTTCATTCTAAACTCCTCCACCACCTCATTAGCCACCAAGACTGCATCCAAAATCTGTCTACCTTTAACAAAAGCAGACTGACAATTTGAGATGGTACTATCCAAAACATCTTTTAGTCTAAGGGACAGTACTTTCGCAATGATTTTGTACAGACTAGATACCAAGCTAATTGGTCTAAAATCACCAATCTTTAAAGAGTTGGATTTTTTTGGAATGAGACAAATATAAGTTGCGTTGGTGATTCTATTAACAATCCCATTCTCAAAAAATTCTACAAACACCTCCATCAGATCATCTTTAATAATCTCCCAGCAAGCATGAAAGAAATCAAAATTAAATCCATCCGGACCAGGAGCCTTTTCTTTGCTACAACCCGCCACCGCTTTCTTTATTTCTTCTTCTTCAAAAGGTCTCTCCAGCCAATCCACTTTATCTCTACCAATACCACCCCAATTTAAACCTTGAATAATTGGTCTTTCCCCCTCTTCTTTAGCATACAACTTCTTAAAGAATTGGATGATCTCTTGTTCTATGGCTCTCTCTTCTTCTATTATCGTCCCATCTTCTAATTCAATCTTATCAATGAAACTCCTCCCCCTTCTCCCATTAACTACTTTATGGAAGAATTTTGAGTTGCAGTCTCCTTCTTTAGCCCATTTAACTTTAGCCTTTTGCCTCCATAACATTTCCTCTTTGATCACCATCTTTTCAAACTTCAGTTTCAATTCTGATCTTTCCAAACTCAAAGCTTCACATAATGATCCTGCAGCTTCTAGACTATCCAATTCAGAGATTCTAAACTCAATCTCCTTCTTCTCCTTTAGGATGTCTCCAAAAACTTCCTTGTTCCAACCTTTTAATTTCTTTTTGACCCATTCAAGCTTCTTCATAAACCTATAACCTTTCCAGCCTTGAACATCCACTTCGTTCCACCACTCCCCCAAATTTCTACCAAAAGAATGATGACCCAACCAAATATTCTCAAATCTAAAAGGAATAGGACCCCAAATCTTGTGTGAACCATCTAGTAAGATAGGGCAATGATCAGAGCTAGTTCTCACTAAAGCATTTTGTCTAACTTTCCCCCCAGCTAACTCCTCCCACTCGCTTGTAAATAAGAACCTGTCAAGTCTACAACAAACCACGCTTTGTCTAAAATTAGACCAAGTAAACTTCGAGTAGTTCAAAACAGGATCTATGAGATTTGTGTCCCGAATAAAACTGTTAAAGTCCTTCATGCTTCTAGTCTCCCTTCCCCTTGTGGATTTTTCAGAAGGAAATCTAACCACATTAAAATCTCCGCCGATACACCATCTCGGAGAACATAACCCAAATAATCCTGATAACTCCTCCCAAAACGCCCCCCTTTTTTTTTTCTTATTAGGACCATAGACCCCTGAAAGCCACCAATCTCTACCATCTTCACCTAATATATTAACAGAAACTGAAAAATCTCCCAAAACTGACCCTAAAACCTTTACAATCTTGGATTCCCAAATCACTACAATTCCTCCTGATCTCCCTTCTGAAGGTAAGAAAACCCATTGCTTAAAACGCGCTCCCCAAACACTTCTGATAATACTATGATCCACTACCTGTTTTTTTGATTCAATTAAAATAACCACATCCGGATTGGCCTTTCTAATTGTCTCCTTAATCATCCTTCTTTTTTTCCAACACCCCAAGCCCCTCACATTCCAACTCAAAATCTTCATAAAAACGTAACATGACCCTTATTACTGCTGCCTCCTCCTCTCTCATAATTCAAACCCCACTGAAGTTTTTGCACCTCTCTGCTTCTTTTCTTCTCTAAGCCCAACTCCATCCAGGAGGATTTTTTATGAGAGAGTGATAAATTCATCTTTTTTAAAACCGACCTGCACATTCCATCCTTGTCTGAATCTACCAGCCCCTTTACATCTTTACCTCTTTCATCCTTACAACTCTCATTTTCTGCCTTTTCTTCCTGAATCGCTTTCTTCTTCCTCCTTTGATATTGAAAAAGAAATCCATCCCTCTCCTCTTTTTCTATGCGTCTCCAGCTGCCAACAGTTTCCAGACCCAACCCCTGCTCGTCGAACAGCAAAGACAAGTTCTGTTCTTCTTCGCTGATAGCTTCTTTCTGAGAAGCAACCTCATCTTCTGCTCGGCTGTCACCTGACTCGCTATCCGAGTCCACCCCAACAAATAAGCTCTCCTGTTTCCAGTCCAGGTCCTTACCGTCATCTTCTGCTGCCTCTAAAAGAAGATCCGACCCCGCCCCTTGATCGGCGAATCCATCTTCTGCCCCCAGGCGCAAACAATTCAAACTACAGCATCTGGTGAAGCTCGGCCTGTGGGTTTCCTTCTCCTCATCGTCCGAATCCTCACCTCCCCTCTTGTCGTCGCCTGTCGACCTCTCTTCTTCTAGATCTGAGTCACCCGCTTGCAGAACTAAGTCTCCAGCAGCTGCGTGACCCGAAGACTGAACAGTGAAGCCACCCGAGCAGCCCGACTCAACCTTTCTGAAAGAGAACAAGTGCAAGGGCTTCGGCCTGAAATGTCCATCTGTGGACTTAACCCCTCCATCATAGCCCGATCCATTCACTTTACAAGGAATTGAAAGCCCAACCTGCTCATGAAGCCCATTAAGCCCAATCTGCTGTTTACTTAAAAACCCTATTTGTTCCCTATCCCTGATAGCTGCAGCCCAAAGCCCACTCTCCTTTTTCGGCCCAGGGTCACTTAAAGACTCTTTTCCTTTTCCTTTTCCTTTAAAACTGGCCCGGTCCCTTAGCTCCATTAATCCCCCCAGCCCATCCTTTTCCTTGACTTTCTCCTTTAAAAGCCGACCAGCATCCTCATCCACCTGCATCTTCTGCATCTTTTCCTTTTCGGGCACCTGCGAGCTCTGCATCTGCTCCCGACCAGTCCCAGCTTCGTGATCGCTTCTACAGACAACTACGCCAGCTGTTGAGTCCTTAAAATGGCTACAATCCTGATCAACATCTTTCTTCTGCTTCAACTCTCCCTGAAAACCACTCTCTTCTCGGATACCATCCAACCCCACTGTCATCCCCTCTGCCCTATTATTCCACCTATTGTCTCTTTTCACCCTCCACCTCCTTTTTGTTTGCTCCCTAACAACTAACCCATTTTGAATTTTTGAATTATCCCACCTCCATCTGCTGTCACGTGCATCGTCTTCAACCTTGCACCTGAGTGCACTATTCGAGCTGCCTGCAGACTGAAAAAAGAAATTTGGCAAAGGTCTTATTCTAATGTCTAATGTTTTGTTGCCGTCCTTAATACCAATAACGGCAGGGATAAGGCCATCTTCCATCTTTCCCACTTTAATCCTTGCCTCACGCAAACAAAGTAGCATTTCTGTCCTTTTAGCAATCTGAATGAGTCCCCCACAGGATTCTGCAATTTTGAAAAAAGTCTTCCTAGTCCATAAATGAAATGGAAGCCCTTCAATGGCAATCCACCCTCCCCTAAAAGCCAATCACTCCTTGGCATAATTGCATTCAGGCCTCCATTTCTGAAGAGAGACACAACCAAGACCTTGTAACTGACATTTTCCAAACTTACCAACTCTGTCAGCTTCCTTATCGTCCTTGCAGAAGAAAATAGTTTTATCATCATGAAAAGGTTTCAACTCCACCAAGAAACCTAAGAATTTCGCCAAAGCCTTTTGGATACTATTCCATTCTACCCATGCATCCACCTTGGTGCAGACCACTGCTTTAATCCATTCCCCATACACCAAGCATTCAGCGAAACTAGCTCCTCTCTTACCTACTTCTGTCTCCCTTATCCTAGTATCCTTTTCGCCAGCCATTCTAGAAACAACCTCACTCTTCCTCCGCCTTATCCTGACGGCATTCTTCTCCTCCCCCGATCCTAACATTCCGCCTGAAGAGAAAATGCCTAAGATCATCTTTGCAAAATCTAACCACCCTGCTGCTTTGAGTCCCATTGGAATAATAATACTCTTCAGACCCGATTTGTCACCAACTAATGAAGTTTTTAAGAAAGCTCCATTGTTGTTTTCAAATCGATTAATCCATAGCTGATACGAATTGAATCTACGGATGCGGAAGAAGTTCCTATCATTGGCATTTCGAACTGCTTCTAACAATCTGTTTCCCAACCAGAATGCACTCTCCAATCCCATCTTCACCTCAAAAACACCATGACTACTCCTCTCCCTCAGCTTGATAACACTACCAGCCGACAGCTCATCAAACTCTAAAGAAAACCACTTGCTCTCAATCCTAATTTGCTTAGCTAAATGGGCAAAACTACCCGATCTACCCATTGACCAAAAGCTAATCAGATTAAACCCAACACACTACACCTAAATGATTGTATAATTAAGGAATTTGATTTATTCAGCAAAATGCACGAGGCGTTATTTCATATTTTAAGGGTTGGGGAATCTCTGGAATTGATAATGTCAAGTTATCAACTTCTTATCAAGTTAAATAAGGTAATTTAATAATTTTTTTTATTTATATAAATTAATTCAGTATGTTCACATTATCAGTTATACCATATTCTAACACGTTCAACGTATCTTTTAACTGTATATTTGTTACCTATTAATTTGTTTATATGTCTCATTTAGCATTTTCCTCGAGTGTACGTATCGAAATCATCTTCCAATGAATCCAATGAACTCGTTGTGTTCAATGAGGTATCAACTATTGTTATATCTTAATATAAGTCATATTGTGCATGCCAGTATTGAACAAAATGTAGAGCTCTCAATTATAGATTGGACTCCATTATGATAAGTTATATTGTATTGAATTTGTTGTGTGCTAGGATTGGTCACCATTTGCTCTTAGTTCAGATGCTGTTTGTAATGAAAGGCAAGCAGCTGGAGGAAACTCTACTGGGCCACTTGATTTTACAGTGAGTTGGCATTCTTGTGCTAAGCTTAATCTTATTATTCTATATATTTGCATTATTTAATATTTTATTTACTTAATATTATTTCATGACTAATGATTTTTTCCTTATTTCTCACATGTTATCTAGTTTTTGCTATATGAAACTCTATGTTAGTCACTTGAGAGCAATGATTTCATCTTTCATTAATGTTTTTCTCGATTTCAGGGTTTTAGTCTGCTGATACAAGAGCTGGATGAAGTTGTTAGTGGAACAAACTTTCAAGCGATAGGCACAGAGGTTGCTTATTTGACCTTGTATATCACAATTTTATTTAATTAGCTAAAATTATGCATCAGCATGGAATTGTGTAAAGGCACAGCATAACTGATTACAGATCATAAAAGTGAGGTCTGTTCCGCAAGTTGACTTTTTAGTCTTCTGTGGAGGTGAAGTGTAAAACTCGGTTTAGGACCCATTGTTTATTAACCCTTGATTAAGAAGAAATATCGAAATTAAGAAAGATAAACTTGCAAGGGAAATGTGAAGAATTAAGTGAGGAAACGGTTTATTAAGTGTTGATTAAGAAGAAATATCGAAATTAAGAAAGATAAACTTGCAAGGGAAATGCGAAGAATTAAAGTGAGGAAACCAAGATAATGCCCAGCATCAACTCATTAAATGCACATTTTTGAGCTATTTATTTATGTACATGACAAGAAGCTATCTGTTTAGCTTTTATGTTGTGGTTCTTGATCTGGTTGAAACCCCGTGGAGACACACTTAGAAGAAGGAGTTACATTGTCTTTTTACGAATATGTTAAATACCTGCTATTGACCGATTATCATGTTGACATGGGACTTTTAATGTGAGGTCACTTCGTGATCTGAATGTTTGGTGCTTAGTTTGAAAATCTTGGTGTGTATTTTATTCTTACATGTCATGTGCAGTACCTAAGGAATATGTTACTGCTGCAATATCTTGTCAATATTCTTGAAGGAGATTTTCTGCCTCGTAAGATCGTGTATGAAGGCAAGTGGATATCTATTCTATTCTGTACCTCTTAACTTTTGCCAAAGTTTGAATAGCTGAATGTTGACTTAAATTGTACTACACCATGCAGAAACATCTAATTGGAACCTTCTAAGAGAGTCCTTGCTCAACATGCTTCTGGTATACCGCCATCATTCTTATCTTGAATTTTGATAGATTTCATGGTTCTCATACTATTGGTAGTATTCTAATTAATTGATTGGTTACCTCATGGGTGTTCTGTTATCTGGCCTCTTTCTTGAATTTGAAATTTTCAGTCCAAGAGACATTCTGTTACATTACTTTGCTGCTATCATAATGACTGTTCAAGCTAAAATTATTTTTCAGGGAGCAAGAAGAATAAATTACAAGGCTCTAATGAAGAATTTCTTATCTATTTTACCTGGACTGAGTCAAGTTCATGCCGGAAGCAATAATGACCATGGATGTTCAGAGAATTCTGTTACAAGGCCATCTGAAGATTCTGACTCAGCTTTGGAATTTGCTTTACTTGATGTAGAAAAGAGTACTTGTGTTGCTATTCAGAAATTTCTGACAATGGTAAGTTACTGAGTAGCCCATTGATTTGATAATTTTTATCGATTTCATTTTGAACTGTGATTTTGGTATAACTATCAGATTATGGAGCTTGACACATCAAAGAAGAATGCTGACATGCTAGGTCACACCACCAGAGCTGATGGTGCAAGGTATATAATTTATTTCATGATATTTTTGAGAACCTATATAATTTTAGTTGTTGAAATTTACATACCTTTACTATTTGGTGCAGGACCCCATTAATGGAGATAATTGTAGATGAACTGAATTATGACAGAGAGATAATTTCTCCATTTCTTCAGGTAGTCAGCTGATTATTATTGTTATTATTTGTTCTCTCTCATTGACAGGAGTTATTAGTAAATTATACTCTTAGCATACATTTAAAGCAAGTTAGCAGAATCATTTTAAGTGTTTCACAAATGTATGACATAATTTGTATTAATTGTCAGTTTCTAATAAATTTGATAATATTTTAATTTGTTGTTATTCAAATTTTAAGCTGTCTAGAAATGAGTAAACTGGAAGCTTTTCCATTAAGGTAGTTGGGATTTGTTTTTTATGATGATACCTTGCAGGTCTTTCGTGAACCTAAATGGAAGCTGGAGATTATTGTCCAGTATTTCTCAAAATACATTACCAAGGCAAGTCAGTCAGTTGGCACTAGTGCAATTGATCATATAATCCAAGGGCTTTGTAATTTAGAAAAATTGGCATCACATATACTAAATTGCACTATATATTGCAGCCTCCTGTTCGAACCCGGAGGTCAGATGGTCCCACGGATGATGCAACTTTTGATGGAACTTTGAAGTACTTTTCAAATAGCATCAACTTAAAGAACTTTGTAAAAAAGATCAGTACAGAAATTGTTCAGTTGCTTCTAGCACATGCTTTACAGGTGATTTCTTTGTTTCGTTTCTTCATGCAGTCAGAGTAGGTTTTGTTCAAAATAGAGTGATAATATTGGTTTCTTCATCATCGATGTCAAGGTTGTCCTTAATTTGAAGACAGCTGCTTAGACTATACTAGTGGTCATAGTCTTAGAGCTTTAATTTTACATACATAACTGTTTATTTCTATCAATCATCTCCGTTCAATTATTCTTTTAGACATCTGATGTTGCAACAATTGCTCTTGTAGCTGATGCCAAATGGGCATGCATTTTTTTTTTAATATCAATTTAATGTTAGATTCTTTTTCTTTTCAGGCCCATTTGCTGATATCCTCCCAATATATTGAGGGGAAAGTTGATTCCAAGGAAAATGTGGGAAACAGCCCTCATGTGCAAATATGCAAAGATATAATCTGTGCTTTCAAAAACTTGAGTGCAATAGATGAGTAAGATTACCATCTCTTTCTTTTTCTTTAATAGCTTAAGCAATTACTTATATATGGTATCAAAAGCTTGTTTTATGAGAATGCTTGGGTTCGAGTTTCCTCATGTGATTATTGATATATGCTATGTGAAGTATTATGTGTTTGGGCTTGAGCCACCTAGTTGGACTAGCCACATAGTGGTTTGTATTGTTGGACCGTTTCCTAGTGGTTTAAGCTTTTAGGTCATGCGGTTATGGTCAAAATATTTCTAGAAGTTAGGAAGGGCTAGGAACTCATAATAAGGGCTGACCATCCTTTGATTGACTTTCATTTTGCCTGTGGGATGAAAAGTCAGCTGTGAGTATCTAAAATGAGGTGTCAGGAATCTCATGATAATTTCAAATTTTATCAGCAAGGTTTATAAGAAGATTACAATTAAAATCCCTAAAAAGGAGCGTTAGTGACAATAATAAAACACATTTATTGTTTCTCTTACTAGTAAAGCAATAACAAGGACTTTGAAACAATGGATGTTATTCAAATTTATTTTCAATTATTATTATTTTCAACACTTCTTTTCTCTTTAAACTAAGTTGATATTTTGTATCATGTTGCAGAACCATTGAGATTTTGCCAATTGCAAAAGGAGCATTGTTTGCAGCAGGAACTATTGTCGCAATGAACGCATAGGAGTTCATAAAAATCATTACAGTTTTCATTTCCTAGCATTTCATGTCATAGGTAAACCTGATCAACTAAAACTCTATATTTGTTTGTGAGAGGGCCTTATCAAAATGATTTAGGGACCGTATTTTTTGTCAAAAAGATAATTGTATAGTGCTTGCATAACATAATTAATTTTATAGGTTTTTGTAATAGAAAGCTTCTTTCTTTTTCACGTTTTGTTCTTCATTATCTTTTTGTTCACTTATCTCTTTTATAGATATAGATAGAGAGAGAGAGAGAGACACACACACACACACGTGTATTGAGCTCTAGAGTCGAGAGAAAGTGAATGTGTTTATGCATGTAATCTAGAGTCGAGAGAAAGTGAATGTGTTTATGCATGTAATACCGATTGTTCTTGATTCGTTAACAAATATGGGCTGAAACTTTATGAAACTTGTCATGTAGTTTATGGCTCACAAGACCCTGATCTTTGCAGGTAGGTTGCAACTGCAAAGCCTCATGGGTGCTTAACTTTAGAGGAATCGTTCTGCAGGTGAACCCTTATTTTTGTGCGTGCACTTCATAGTATCTGAATATGTGTGAAGGTGCAGTCCATTGATGGCTTTGGTAACAATATGGATGCCTAACTGAATTTGCATGTTGGTGCAGCACTTAGGCAGAAGATTTTGTGGGCATTTATGTAGTAATGATTTTCCTTCTTATGTACAGAATGACCAAATCATTACTTGCCCTATGTCAAGTAGCGGCTCTACTTGTAAATTGCTCATTTTAGTTTTACCGCAAAAAGGATTATGAATATGAATTGTAGCGAGCACCAACACAATTGGATATGAATTAGGTTGTCTGCGTGGACCCACTTGAGCAACTGCTAATATCTTCTAGCCTTATTTATTTTCTACATAGGATGATAAAACTTGTGAATTAAGTTTTTCATGCCATTAACCAACCTTCATAGGGGTTTAATTTTCTTCCCTGCACTTCACTGATTTATAGAGGGTTGTCTAACAGATTTAGCAATTCAACCTGTTGCAGCGTAGCAATTGTGGATCAAACAAAACTGGTATGAAGTATAAAAGGGAGAATAAAACGATAATATGGCGACTAGGTAGCTATGCAAAAATGATTGAAATAGAAGAGGTTTCATGTACCGAGAAATGTTTAGTGCAATCCATCTTGTAAAGAGCATCAAATTAATTGATCATAGACTAAATAACGTGTATCACGTTTTAGACTCCCAGCCAGCTTGACATTTCCTTTATAGTCATAAAAGGAGAACGGGGATGCCAATATGTTAATGCAGTTCAACAAAATTATGATTCTTCTACTGCACCATTTGTATTCCTGAAATGGATCAGCTCAGTTAGAGCTTTTGAAACTACTCTTAACAACTATGAAAGCTAACCATGAAATTTGAAATAACATAGAACGCAGCTGGTGATACTAACTTGGACGATTGTGATGAATCAAGCTGCATTGTAACTGGCCCATCATTAACTAGATTAACCTTCATAAATTGGAAAGATACCAAGTTGGAACGGTGATTTTGAGCAGAGAGATGAGAGGGGAAAAAAAAAAAAAGTTAGCAAGTAAACTTACCTTCATCATTGCTCCGAACACACCATCTATGCAAATTGATAAAGAAAACGAAATCAGAATAATTAGAAAAAACACAATGTGCACGTTGAATTCTTTAATTACATTGAAAAAAAAGCGAAAGTTAAATATGTTAAATCCACATGAGTATATAATGTTAATGATGTTAAGCATGAGTCCATGTCAATTATTCTGATACAACATTTAATTACCTTTTTACCATGTCCATGTCAATAATAATAGGCTGCAAGCGGTTTCTAAATTACGTATCATGTAGTTAAACTGTATGATGCTAACCTGAATAGTCTTGACTTCATACATTGACTACTAATATCACACAAACATTTCATGATCATACAAGTAAAATGCCATGATACAATTCAAAATGAGCCATGTTTCCCTTTATGTTCAGTCATGTAACTTAAAACTTCATTCCCAGGAAAAAGAATATCATGAAAACTTATAAAGAAAATCTGTGATTCAACAGGTACTCGAGTAAAACAAATGAAACCACATATTTCAAAGACCAAATGGCACTAGGATATGAGAGGTGTTCAAAGGACATGAGATCATTTTTAGCATTTGTTTGTTCCTATTTATGATATTGCAATGTGACTCATTTTGATCTTAAGCAGTGTTGAGGAAATATATTTTATCTAAGCCCGGATTTGTGAAGGGTACAGGCACTTTAGTTGAGTCTCTGCACAAAATAATTAGTTCCAGTTTTCCACAAATTCATTGGAAGTACCGTCTTGAAAGAACACTACCAATCAAGTCTCTTGCCTCGTGTTCAGTCAAGGCACTTGGGAACATATGGATTCTATTTTCAACAAAGGCCACGAAGAAAAAAGGATTTTCAAGTAGAAAATTATAAGTGATTTTGTCTTATTCTCTTTTTGCCCCATATATATTAATCTTAATGTGTCTTCCACAACGCTGAATAAAACATATACTAAACTGCGAATGACCTGATAGTTTTATAAAAAATTGCTTCCATCAGAATCGTTATAATAAATATATGCCACAGAATTAAGATGTTCTAAACGATCTCCTTAGCCCATTTTTCTACAAGAAAAACCTTCTACTTGGCATTATCTAATGCAAACATTACCTACCTAAGCACAATTAAGCAATGTGATTAACAAGCAACAAAAAACGAATTTACCTTTAATTGCATCTGGGTTGTAAGATTTCCGGAATTTATCAACTAAAGACTCATAGAATGGTCTAGCTTTCTGAGGAGGCATTGCCACGTGAAAATCCGGCTTGTTACCCTTCAAAATTCCATACAATGTAAACTGACTCACTGTACCACCAAAAACAACCATCCAATTTCCATTTCAAATATAGTGATTAACATAGCATTACCTCACTTAAATACATCAAAATAATTTAACCAAAAATATATATATATATATTAACCAACTCTTCATCACTATCAATTTCTCACTAAAAATCCAAATGGGTACAACTTCAAAGCATCTCATTTGATCTGTAGCAAACTATATACTATTAAATTTGGTGTGTATATACATATATATATATATATTCTATAGTACACGTGAGTATGAATACACTTGGAATTGTGATTATTCAATTTTCAATGGGTTAGATCTAAAGGTGCTAATCCATTAGTTGAAGATTAAGTCTCAGCTCTTAGATTTGACTCATTGAAAATTAAATGTTCAAAATTCCGAATGCATTCATACCTAAGTGTATTGTAGCCTGCGCCATACACACACACATACACATATATATATATACTATACCTAGTAAAACTCCATAATTTTTCTGCATAACCTGCAAATAAAACCAATTAAATTAAAATTTACCACAAAAGTAACAAAATTTCCAGAGACATATAGAGTAATAGAGAGAGTAGAAGGAGAATTACATTAAGGTCCCATCCTTTGCCGGTACTTTGATTTGGGAACAATCTCATGTTGAGTACTTTTCGGCAGCTGCAATATTCAATTTTAGATTGAAGCATTTTATCATTCACCTTCCATGCGTTAGTGGTTTAATTAAGCTGAAAAATGAAGTAACGGGAAGTGGGTGTTTTACTGTACATGTAATCGGCGTCGGATTCGGAGTCGGTTTCGTGGAGGCCGACGAGTACAAGGAGGCCCGGCCCGATTTGTGAGACGATGGCGCCGTCGACCTCGACGCTGGCGGAGGTGACTCGCTGGACGACGGCCCGCATGGCTTTGACTTGAACTAGTTTTGGTTGGTGATGGTTGTTGTAGTTGTCAAGTTTGGTTCTTTTGGGCTTGGTAGTGGTGGTGGTGGGTGCTATGTTTATTGCAAATGAAGGGAGCCCATCAACGCAGTACATGGCTTTGCCTTTTATAGTTTGGAGGCATGCTTGGTTAGGGAATGCATTTATCAGCTATTCAACTAGCAACATTTGTACCACGGTCCAAGGTGGCTTTATGGTAGACGTAGCTCATTTACTTTAATAATATTTCATTTATTCAATTTAGTAATATTTCATGTTGGAATTACCCACACTCCAAATGATATCTTAAAAGAAAATAAAAAATAGGAATATTTGGTTCTCACGAGGTCGAGAATTGATATTTAGATTTGACAGGTAGTGCTTGATTACGGTAAATTTTTGTATACCTTTTCAAAGTTTACAATTTTTTTTTCAATAATTTGATAAATCTGCTTGTTAAGGTTAATTAATATGAGATTGTCAGTTGTTAGTAAAATTGAACAAATAGAGGAAATAGAAAGGATAGAACAAGCCAATATTTCAAGTTTGATTTAAGATAATGAAAATAAGTCAATTACACGTTGATTAAGTGATTTTTTTTTTTTTTTATTGGTGACTAGGGTTGGACTCTTATCATATATAAATGATAAAATAATCTGCTATAATATTACCGTCCTTATACTTAACATAAATATAGAGAGGATTCAATTGGAAGTACATGTAAGATTCTTACGTGTCTAAAGTTTTTTTTTTTTTTCTTTAAAAAAAAAAAGATTTTTCTATATTGATGATGAATTTATTGAGATAATTATAAGTGGACGTTATAAAAAATGACCATTATAGAAAAGGAAAATATGTTTTTACCCTTTTTTTAAAAAAATTCGTTTTTAATCTCTAAAACAAATTAATTACACTTTATACCCAAATTATCTAAATTGCCCCTGCCTACCTTGTTTTCTTTTCTATTGCTTATGGTATAAGATCTTTAACTTTCTTTGTTAATTGTTTGAGTTTTAGTGAGTTTTTTTGGGTGATTTTTTGAGTTTTTTTTATGTTATGGATATTGAATATTGATGTTTAGGGTTAGATTTGACTTGAAAATAAATGTTTCGATAAGATACAACGTAAAGACGACAAATGGGTTATTAAGTAAGTAGACTTAAAAACCATTTTTTTTTGTTTGTTTCGAATTGAGAGTATTTTAGTAAACTTAGGTATGGAATGAAAATAGTTTGATTGAGAGATTAAAAGTGAATTTCCATAGAAAAATGGGTAAAAACGAATTTTTCCTTTTGATTTTGGACAAAGGTGAAAAACTCCATAGTAGTAATTGTGAAGAGTGACGTTTCAAATGGGTTGTGTAATTTTGGGCAAAAACTTAATATGCTTGCAATTAGACCCAAAATGTGAGAAGTTAGTCACCACTCACCAAGCAATTCAACCATACAAAAATGCCTCATCTGTAAGATATCCCAAACATAAAATAATATATATATATATATGTATATAAAAGAAGGAAAAAAAAAACAAAAAAAGAGAGAGAATAGGAATTCATCAATCTTTACACGTGGGTACTACAATCTTTTCTTCTCTCTCCATGTCTTGTTCCTCTTTTGACACCAATAGAGCCCATTTTGTCCATAGCTGCTATGAAAGCTTGGAAGAATTTCTGCTTATCCTTGCCAACCTCTTGAACCATAGATTTGGTTCTTGGGTCCAGAACCAGGGCCTGGTCGGAGGCCAACAGGCCCAACTTGCGTTGCAAATTGGCATAATAGGCATGATCAAACAAAAAGGGCGTGGTGACATCAAAGGGAGCAACAATGTCAGCATTGCCGCCATATTGTGGGCATGACATCCTCAGAGCCTTGAGCAGCCTAGGGTCAATGGAAGGGTCAGGCTGCTTGGTGCCATGAAAATCATAGAGCCTGTTTACAAATTGCTCACAGTGAGCAAACCCAATTGTGTGCGCACCAGATAGAACCACTAGGTCTTGTATGGACAGCCCTTTTGAGTTGAAGATTTTGATTATTTGATCAATAGTTGAATTTGCACGTGGGATGTTGGGAGGTACCCTGGATGCCATTGATATCTTCCCATCATACCTTCCTTTCTTCACTTGGTAATAAGGGCCCCCAGCCTTCACTCCACGACAAATTAATATTAGAACCATTACAAAAACAGAGACGGTAGGTAATTATTACCATGATACAAACACGAAACGACAACCGCAGTTAAAAGTAGAGGATTTTAACGTAATTAATTAGTGTTCATTGGGTCAATAACTAGTGATGTAGATTAAAGTTGTAAAATTTGACACCATCATCATCATCCTTATTATTATTATTATTATTATTTTGCCTTTTTCCGAAATCAATTGGGATAAGGTTTGAGTGCACGATCCAAAATGTTACTCCCAAAAGGTAGGAGAAGGCTATCCATGTAAAGTGAAAAAATTATCCACGCTTATAGGCAGTGTTAATGCTCGAAGTTTGTCCTCTGCTTTCGAGAAAACAAGACAGATTGGGTATGTCTAGATTGACATACCCAATTAAACAGGTTCTAACTTCTAACTGTTTAGATTGACATAAATATCTCAATATCCTTGGACAATTAACAGGCCGTTTATCTACAGTGACTTCAAAACAGACAAGATCAGCCAAGGACAAGTACCCAGAAAAGACTCCAGTGTTCAAAGCAATTTCACTAATTATAACGACAAATTAAGCACATGAAACTATGGATTTGTTTCCCGTCGTCTTTTAGAACAAAGTGGTGTTAATTAAGTTAGCTGTTTAGTAAAAAAAGTGTACTAAAATGTATCTCCTAATGTTTCTACTCTGGAAGCATCTTCAAAGCCAGAAAATAAGTGTGAGATAATTGACACAATGGTGAGGCAGATGAAGTAGTCTATATTATAGCCCACATTTGAGTTTATATCACTAATAAAATGTTTAAAAAGCTAGAGAAATCACAGCATAACAGGGACCATATTGTACAGTCTGCATTGCTTTTAGGAAACTATGAAGGATTATTTTCTGCTTGTTCTTTTCATATTTATATAGATGAAATTTTGTAGCAAAAAATAAGTCATCATCTCATAATATATGTGATTTTTAACAGAATGTTAAATCATGAGGTGCATGAGTGGATATAATTTGAAGTATCAACAAAAATTGAGAGTGAAAAAAGATAAATGAGAACTGACCAAGTGGACAAAATCTCTGGCTGCAATTGCAAGAATGTCTGCACAAGATACAACACCAGGACACTTGCTGTCTACCAAGGCTTTGGCTTTTCTTATAGTCTCAAACCCCTCTGGCCTCAAGTTCTTGTTATCTGGTGCATCCTTCTCTGCTAACACTTTGCTTCCGGGCTTTGTTGATATAAATATGGACCCATCACAGCCCTGCAATGTTTATAACAAGCCCCATGCCTGAGTTCAAAACAAAATGCATGTAAAACCAAAACCAAAAATGCATGATGTGGAATATTACTTCTACAAAGCAATCATGGAAAAAGAGGCGGATGGTGGCGGGTGCAGAAACTGGTGCTTCTTTGAACTGTTGGGAGGTTATTGAGCCTACAAGTTGTTCAAGTTGGGGACATGATTTTGCATGGTAGTTGATGGACAGTAGGCGGGGTTGGCGGCGAGTGGTGTTGCTGGCGGTGGTGGTTGTGGTTTTGGCTAGACAAGTTGGTGAGTTTAGAGTAAGCAACAGAATGAGGAAGCAAGTGAAAACAAAAGGAGGAGAAGGGGATAGGTCACACATTATTGTATAGGACACAAGGGCAGCTTAGGACAAAACACTAATAGTAGATAGGAGAATATAAAAGTGATCAAGACCAGGTTGTGAAACTTTGTTGTGGGACAGACAGATTAATAGAGAAATCAAAAATCAAAGAAATATAAGGTAGAGAATCCACACCCGTGAAGACCAAAACCATGTATATATAATATAAAGTTGTAAAAAGGGGAAAAAAGAGAGAGAGACCAGATGCTGTAAAATGGATATGTCTAAATTTTAATTTACAAAGTTGGGATCAGTGTCAATAATAATGACATTGCATTACAATAATTAGCTTGAAAAAAATCCATTCACGGATGTGAGTAATGGGGTTAATCATTGATGATTAAAGACAAAGTTTTGTCAATAAGTCATATATACATCCAAGCCAACACCAACCAACTTTCTTATTTTACTTTATTAGTTGTTTTTATTAACTTATGTTGATTATCCATAATATTGTAGTTTGGCAAGTTTGTTCATGCCAATCCAGACATGCAGAGGCCAAGGAACACAAAAATAGAAGTTGATGGAAGTTGAGAGGAGGAGTGAACCCCGCTAGGCAACCAAATATGAGTTATTAAATGCAGGGCATGTGCAACAATGAGGGACCTCATGCACTTAGATGATATTAAATGTAGCCTTTTGATGTGAATGAATATGAGCCATTGATTTCAGATTTCCCCCATGGGGGCTAGAATTTACACCAACAGCTAATTTGGTTTCTTCTTTCGGGGGGTTTCAGTTGAATGTCTTTAGTGGAGGCAAGCTTTTTGTTGTGAGTCCAGTAAAAGCTGTGACAAGTACTGTGAAAGTGTGAGGAGGACCATCATACACTTATTCCTAGCTTAGCTTTTAATGGTACCTGTGGATTTGTGAACTTGAAACTGTCTACAGGGCCAGAAAGGTCGTGGTTAGCACTGGGAACCCACATATATGATTTCCTTTTTGGCATATGAGGTTTCTGCACTTGTGCAAAGCTGCCTCATGGTCTTGATTCTGCTGATTCACAATTAATTTCCCTACAGTCACTTGAGCTCCAATTTTTCGTTATTTATTTATGATCAAATTCTAAGGCCACCATTTATTCAAAAAACGAAAAAAAAAAAAAGAAGTTCTAAGGCCACCATTGGTTATAGTTTGTAGTCTAATGTTATAAAATTGGTTATTGAATCTTGTTTTGAGATTCATTAAAGAGTTAATATAGTAGTTAATTTAATAACCAAACCTCCAAAGAGATTCCTAACACAACGTCTTAAATATTGTTGCGTAGAGGGCCTAATTAGTTGTATGTGTAGACAAGCCAAGTGTAGGGGGGACAAATAACAGTTGGTTTATTTAATTTTTCTTGTCAATTAGGATAACGCCAGAACCTACTAGTTTGTTTCATTAGTCTAGTTTGATTTATATTAGTTTCCTTCAA
The DNA here is from genome assembly GCA_019925255.1 of Litchi chinensis. NCBI lineage: Eukaryota > Viridiplantae > Streptophyta > Magnoliopsida > Sapindales > Sapindaceae > Litchi > Litchi chinensis. The sequence continues at coordinate 21,212,554 of CM034469.1, read as the reverse complement.
AATTTTATATAAATTATAAAATAACATGTTGAAAGATATGGTAATTATAAATTACTTTATCATGATTTTATTTTACTTTTTTAAATTATGATATTAAATATAATAATAAGAACTTTATTTTTATGACCTAATACCTATCAAACATTTATTGAGATTAACTAAAATAAGATTCTAAAACATAATTCGAAATTTTATTTTTAAAAGTTGAGAGAGCTACCGAACTTGTACTTTAGAGTTTAGATGATATGGGTAAAAATGATTTTATCATTAAACCACCTCGTTTGTTAATAAAAACTTAAAATATCATCTATTGAATAAATATTTTAAGCCAGCAAAATTGTGGACTCTACTTTGAATTAAACAGTGCTGTTCAAATTAAATATAGTGATGTTGGTGGGCAAGTGAGGTTCAAAGTCAAAGTGAAGAGCAGCAGCATACTTTGGGAACATGAAACAGTGGACGATGGTGAGTGCGCACTGAGCAAGCAGAGATTGCCCACGAACTTCTTCATTCAAATAAAAAAAAAACAAAATATTTAGAAAGCTTTTGTGTACTCATTGAACATGACAATGGTAACTCATTCAAAACAGCTTTTCTCAGATTTATTAACATTTTCCTAAAATTTGTTAAAAAAAGATCGATTCTTCTGATAACATGGAAATTTAATTTTAAAAAAAGCATGGAAATTTTAAAACTGTTTGCTTTCACCAATATCAAGGTGAGTAGATGTTTTTTCTTTTCAATTTTTTGGATAAATTATCTGTTTGTTGTTTTTCTTTTTCTTTTTTAACTCATGTTGTTATATGTAAATTAATCAGTACTTTAGGCAGAGAAACACGAGAGCTGTCCGTGGATCCAACTTGCCTGACTCGCCTGCTGCCATGTTTGACAATTGACATGCTTGTACTTGCATGAAGCATTTGATATTTCATCGTGGATTGAGTAAACCAGGAAGAAATATAAATGTGTCGCCCACTTGCAATTCTCTCATGCATCTCACATGTAGTGATATATTCTTTTGGATTGAACCTGTCAAAATTCCATTTTACAGCTTTTCAGTAACAGAATTATGAGTTCTGCATAATTCAATTCGATTCAAACTTGATGGGTTCGTTAAAATTTTAATTAATAATGTATTTTCTTATAAAGCATGGTACATGTAAATCATCATTAGCCAAAATATCATATGACTTCATTAGATGAATTTAGTTTAGTCTTTATAAATATTTGAAGCCTTTCCTGACATTGAAAATAATTGGACATCATTAGATAATGGGAATTCACATGAAAATTTTGATCGGTAGAACTACAATTTAGTTTATTTATTTTTTTTGAAATAGAACTACAATTTAGTTAAGGGCTACACTATCGTACCGTTATATGAAAGATATGTGTAATCCCCAAATTTTTATAATACTAGATAAACAGTGCAATTTTTCCTTAATACAATTTAAACTGACAAAAAGAGGGAATGCACACATTCTAGCTCTCTTTCATACTAAAAAACTCTCAAATGGTCTCTTCTCAGCAAAAGCTTGGCAACCCTTAGTGAAATCTTCTGCAAAAGTGAAAAACCAAGGAATTTTAAATTTAATATATTTTTAACACTTGAAACTTAGTACTTTTTTTTTTTTTTTAAGGCAGTACATATTTAGTATTAATTGAGTAATTAAATGAGAATCTTAACGCTCGAAACTTATATGAATACTGAAGTTTTATCTTTACAAATAGACTTACAGTTGTATTCTTATAACAGACAATATAAATCAAATATAAAACTAGAAAACTCTCAATTCTTATACATTTTCAATCAACATTGATATAGTAAGTTGTTATTATTATTATTATTATTTTGGTTAGTTGAATGACCAAATAAGGGTTTTAGCGCTCTAAACTTACATGAATATTAGAATTTTATTTTTTTAAATAGGATCTCAATTGTATTATGAAAACATATAATATAAATAAGTGGAAATTACAAGAAATAGTAATCATAAAAGAGGGATTTTTGTTTTTATCGACTATTTTTTTTAAAAAAAATTATTTTTGACTTCTCAAATAAATTAATTGCAGCCTATACCAAATTATTCAAATTGCCCTTGTATACTTTGTTCTCCTCTTTCATTGCTTATAATATGAGATTTTTGACTTCTTTTCATGATTGTTTGAGTTTTATTAAGATTTTTTGAGTTTTTTTTTTTTTTTTTTTTTTTGTGATTTTTCAAGCTTTTCCATGTTTTGGATATTGAGTATTGATGTACGTTATATTTGGTTTGGATTTGATTTGAAAATAGAGATTTTCGATGACTGGATAGAATCGATTTTTAAGTCCACTTAAAATCAACATAAGTTTTTAGGTCAATTAAAAATAGTAAGTACACTTAAAAACTAATACCGATTTTTAAGTCCACTTAAAAACTGCGTTTTTTTTCTTTTCTTTTCTTCTTTTTTTTTTTTTGTTTTTTTTGAATTGAGTGTATTTTGATAAAATTAAATATAAAATGAAAATAGTTTGTTTAAAATGTTAAAAATAAATTTCTATAGAAAAGTGGGTTAAAAACAAAACTTTCCTTTTAATTTGGTTAAAAATTGCAAGGTTCCCATTAAATAAAGCACAAAGTTAGAAAACTATTAGTTTTCACATATGTTTTGTCAATGCTAGTCTGCATAAATTAATATCTTTTTAGTGTTAGTAAAGGGTTAAATGAAATTTTCAATGTTCGAAACTTACATGGATATTAGAGTTTTATTTTTATAAATATGATTTTAGTTACAGTCTAAAGATGAACAATAAAACTTAAGCATAAAAGTAGAAAATTTTCAATTCTTATACTTTTTTGGTCAGCTCAAATCAACGTAAGTTAATTTCTTTTTAGTATTAGTTGGAGGTTAAATGAAGTTTTTAAAACTTGAAGCCTACATGAATATTAGAGTTTTATCTTTAAAAATAAAATCCTAATTGCATTATGAATATAAGTTACATAAATTAAGCATAAAACTAGAAAGCTCCTGCTTCCCACACATTTTTTATCAGTGCTAGTGTATGTAAAATAATGTCTTTTTAGTGTTAATTAAGTGATCAAATAATGTTTTTAACACTTGAAACTTGCTTGAATACTAAAGTTTTATTTTTGTAAATAGGATTTTGGCTGCATTTATAAAACAGATAATATGAATCAAGAATAAAGTTAGGAAACTCTTGATTCTCATATATTTTTAATCAATGTCGGTTTGCGTAAGTTAATGTCTTTTTATTGTTAACTGAGTGAGATTTTTAATGCTCAAACCCTACGTAAATATTGGAGCTTTATTTAAAAAAAATAAGGTATTAATTACATTTTGAAAACAAATAACATAAATTAAGTATAAAACTAAAAAATTCCTAATTCTCACACACTTTTACTTAGAACCGGTATGCATAAATTAATGTTTTTTTGATGTTAGTTCAAGGGTTTTTACTCAAGTAAGGTTTTTAACGCTCAAAATTTGTATGAATATTAGAGTTTTATCTTTATAAATAAAATTTTAATTACATTATGAAAACAGACAACATAAATAAATAATAAAGCTAGAAAACTACCAATTCCCACATATTTTCAATTAGCACCAATCAACATAAGTTAATGTCTTTTTAGTGATAGTTGAAAGGTCAAATAAAGTTTTAAATACTTGAAATTTACGTGAATAATAAAATTATATTTTTATAAATAGTTAACCACACCCCAAATTCCCATACCTAAATTCTCATACCCATTTGGAGAGACATTTTGGGAATAGGGATGAGAATGGAGTTGTCAATATTTGGGTGGAGATGGAGGAAGAATGGAGAAATGGAGATAGGAAGGGGGGAACTCTCCCATTTATCCTTATTGACAATTCTAAATATGTCACATGTGTTATGGATTCCCTTTTTTTTTTTTTTGAAAATTATGTTATGCATTTTTTGTTTAATTTGTATCATATAACATCATTATGTATATAATATAAATAAAAAATATACAATTTCTTATAAATTTTCTCGGAAAGTCGGTTTTATCAAAGTGTGACGAACTTAATCACTATCTTGCAACCATAAAACCTTTGACCACCTAATTTGGTCGGTTATACGTTTGACTTCCAAGCTGCGACTATAACAAGCTCCACTGAAACGACAACTATTTACATTGCACGCCAGCTGCTCGATAAAATTCCTGAAAAAAAACTCCGTTAACTTCAGTCTCGTTAATTTTCATCTTTTCGCAAACAAAATGCAATGTATATCATCCAGAATTGCAAGAACCAAAGTCTCTTCTCTTACAACTCTCTTCACCAAAAGACACACTCTCACTACTTTCGCAGCCAACCAACCACGGCAAACGATCCCTTGCAATTTCCTGAAATGGGGTTCGCTTGGTTTCTACAGAACCTCAAGGTTCGCAACTGGGTTCTCGCCTTTGCAGCCAAAGCCATTGGATTCCATCATGGATATTGAGAGAGCCAAGGACAAGTCACCCGACGTCCTTGCTTCCATTTGGGATGATGTGGGTAAACTATAATTTTTTGTTCCTTTTATCATTTTCAATTCCGTTGTAGCTGTAATGTATACATTTAAGTGGTCGTGATTTGATAGATCACACAGAAACTAAACATAATGTTTGTTCTACTTGTCATGTACAATTGTCAATTGCTTGATATGGCCCCTTTAGATGGCTTTGGCCTCTGCAGCTTCGTGTTAGTTGTATTGTCAACCGTTGTGCTTCTCCATGAATAAATCTCAGTTATAATGACAATTTAATTAGAGCATCTTACTTTAGTGTATAATGGATTATGATTATTCATTTTGTTTATTTTCATGTACTCATTTATGTTTTCGTGGATTGTGCTATATTAGTATCACTTAGGAAGGGGTCACATTGGTGCATCAATGAAAGCTCAACTTTATCGCTTGTTGGAGCAAAGAGCAACAGATTGGTAAGCTATGGACACAATGTCTGTGTCAGTGTGTTGTATATATGTCTCTTTATTCTCTTTGATTTGGTTTGTAATTTCATTTTTTCCATCAATCTTTGCAGCCGGTACTTTGTACTTCCTTTGTGGAAAGGAAGTGGTTATACTACAATGTTTGCTCAAGGTTAAGTCTCTAATTAATAGCATATGTTTTACATGTTGTACGGAATATATTTAATGGTTGTCTCTTGTGAGAGTTGATATTTAAAATGTATTTGCTTTGGTTGGTCTGTTTATCATATGAATTGAATGGAAAGAAATTAATCACTAGATTGTGTATTAGGATACTGTTTTGTTTTGTTTTGGTTTTTTTCAAACTAAAATCAAGATACTTTTATCAGTTAGCATGTTGGTGTATTTTAGAATTATAGGTTACACTACATTTGCTCACGAACCATATTAACTTAGAATATCTTGATAAAAGAGATGAAGCTTGCAACCTTTAAAAGAGGATCTAACTGATGTGTAAACAAACCAGAGAGTTAGCATGACATTAAGAAAAAAACAAACCGATTAAGCTCCCAAGGTCTGGAACAGTTTTGCATTGCCTTGTTAACTAATGGACTAGAAAATCCTGTTGCCTGTATTTATTATGCATCCAGATCTGGTTTTATAATGAAGACTAGGATTGGGAATAGATTATAGAACAAGGTAATCACAGCTAACAATTTAGATTCATAGATTCAATCTTTACTTGTATGTTTTTTGTATGTTTAAGTAAGTTGTTGATAAGAACCTTCAAGTAAAGAGCAGAGGAAAAATGATTAATGGGAAGTATAGACAAGTTATAATCATACTATTTGTCTCCACTTGCCATCTTAAATTAGCATCTCTATGGCATTTGTCTTCATAGAATTTACTATGGGACTTTTGTTTCCTCATTGAACTAGAAATTATTCGTTAAAGCAAGTATTATTGATGTGTTTATTGTGGTTGTTCCATAGATATGACTACCTAAATGTTGCCGGTTTGAGTCTTTTAATATTTAACACCATCACACTATCCTCTTAACAACGGTGAACAATAGTCCTCCTCCACTACTTGGGCCACTAAATGGGTCATTAAGGTTGTTCTCTACAAAGGCGAAAGAGAACTGCTTTTTGTCCTTAAAAAAACTGCTTTCTGTCCTAAGTGAGTTGTGAGTTAAACTGAAGCATCTGCTTTTCTTGCAGTGCAATTGCCACACATACTTTTTACTGGACTGGAAGATTACAAGGCGAGAGGAACTCAAGCAGCTCCATACTTGACTGTAACATTTTACTCTGACTTTGCAGAAAGCAAGGACTTGGTACTTATCCGAGGAGATGTAGTGTTCACTAGTAAACTGACCGACTCAGAGGCACAATGGCTCATGGAGACCGCTCAATCATTTTACTTGAATGATGTAAGGTACAAGCTGGTAGAACAGTTCAATAAAGAAACACGCAATTTCGAATTCAAGGATGTCTTGCGAGCCTTGGACATGCCCATCTTATAATTCCATTGTCGAAATGAAGTTTTCCCTAGTAACTGTACAACCGTCAAGGAGAAGATTTCAAGCAGCAGTCAATGAGACTGCCAGAGAAATGTTGTTTCCATAAGAGATGGGGAGAGTTATACATTGTTTATGTTCTCTTGAATTTGTTATTTTCTTCCTTATGTTTTTTCAAACTTCCCTGTACTTCTCAGTCACAGTTCTCCTAAATTATAAGATGATATATTAGTCTCCATTTAATAAGGATATAAGGTCGTTGGTTTTTTCTGGTAGCGTTCCTTTTCTTCATTTTTGGTGCTTTTGGTCACCAAATTCACAGAGAAAAAGCTTTTAAGAGGTTAAAATATCCGAGTGTACTGATTCAATATAAATACATTGGTGATTTCGAGTCATTGGATTACAATTCAAAGTTGTATAAAAATCAAGTGTTTAAAAATTAAAAAAAGTTAAAAATTAAAATATTATGATTAGAATTTGATTACTTGTATAAAAATCAAGTGTTTAAAAATTAAAACAAGTTAAAAATTAAAATGTTATAATTAGAATTTGATTATTTTACTGGTTGAATAAGGTTATTAATTAATAACAATGCTTTGATTGATATTAATAACTATCCTTATAACTAATTCAAAGGTTGTTATTGATAATCACCATTACAATCAATCTAAAAGTTGTTATTGATAGGTCATTTTATTTTTATCCAACCCATAAGGTAGTCAAATTCTCATGATTATATCTCATAATTATTTATTAATTACATAGTATATATCATCTAGTGGTAGAGAGTTCTCTTGATTTTGATTAAAGATTTGACCATAATGATCTATTAATTACATAGTTTTGCATTGCTCAATGTGATTTGGAGATAGAGGGCCTTCTTGATTTTGATTAAAGATCTATAAAATCAAAAATTAGAAGAAACTAACACATTAAGGGTGTGTTTACTTCATGGATTGGGGAATGAGAATCAGGAATGAGATTGATTGATGGTGTTTACTTGCTTAAAATTCATTCCGTAATGAGAATGAAATGGTGGGCCCCACATCAATTTGGGGTTGAGGAATAGGAATCTCATTTCCCCCAACCCACTTGGGAATCCCATTCCCATTCCCTTTGTCAAGCTAAAATGTCCCTTATACCCTTCTTTAAAAAATGTGCTATAAGTTTATTCCCTTTGTTTTATATTTATAAATATAAATATTTACATATGCTATAAGTTTTCATAAAAAAATATGTTAGTGCAAAATGTTATATTTTATAAGAAATAATTTACAATTAGTACTAAAATTTTGAGTTCAATTGAGGAATATTACAATAATACGGTTAAGAAAGTTTAGGTAATATTTTATATATAATTAAAAAAAAAATGATTTGATATACCATATAAATACATAATATCTTCTTCTAAAAATAAAATAATAAATACACAAAATGCTTACAATGATATTGTCAAATTGTTAAGAATTTTTTTTTTTTTAGCTTATTATGATGAATTACAAGATAAAAAGATAACACTAACCTTTTAAACAAAATTTTGTACATTGTAATTAATTCATAATTTTAATTAAGGGTATTTTTGTAACTTATAATTAATCCATTCCGATTCCAAAGTAAAGTAAACGGCTTAATGGAAATACTACTGATTCCGATTCCGATTGTTACAGTTGAAGTAAACAACTTATTCTGATTCCCATACTTCATTCCGATTCCAAGCCATTCCAATTCTAGATCATTCCGATTCCCATTCCGATTCCTCCAAGTGAAGTAAATATACCATAAATCTTTTGAATCTAGCAAGAGGGATCTATCAAAACGGTGCGTTGAAATGAAAACGACGGCGTATCATGAAAGGATATCACAGTAAAAACGGGGATCCGGATCCCAACTCCAGGATCCATTGACCGGAATGCCGCGTTGGCGTCTTCTGGGTCTCTCATCGAATAACATCAAACAAACAAACCCTCGGGTGTGAATTGTGAAAATCTCTGTTGAGTTAGTTGTCATCTGTTCTCTTAACTCTCTTCTTCCTGTGAATTCCTGTACGGTCTCTACTTTTATTGGCTCATCTCTAACATGCTTTTACTTCAATTGTTATTCTTCTCAACTAATAACGATATCGTAGTCACTCATTTTACTTTTCTCTGTTATTGTTGTTGGATTCCTCACTCAGCTCTCTCAAAAACCACAACACCAAACACCACAAAGTTAGCAACCAATGACTGACCCCTCCGACGAAGCCAAGCAAATCGAAAAGCTCTACGAGTTCGGGGAGCGCCTCAACGACGCCAAGGACAAGTCTCAGGTCTCTCTCTCTCTCTCTCTCTCTCTCTCTCTATATATATATATATATATATATATATGCTAGGGTTTATTATTCTTCGCTTTTCTGCTTTTCAATGCTATAGACAAATGATGTTTTTGGTTGTGTAGAATGTGACAGACTATGAAGGAATAATTGAAGCAGCCAAAACGAGCATAAAGGCGAAGCAATTGGCGGCTCAGTTGATTCCTAGGTTTTTCAAGTTCTTTCCTGACCTATCTAGCCGTGCTGTCGATGTGCATCTCGATTTGATCGAGGAAGAAGAGCTTGGAGTCTGTGATTTTCTCTTTTTCTCGTTTCGAATTTAGTTTATAAGCGAATTTATTGTCTTGACTTTTTGACTTGAATGCTGTTATTCGAGAATTCTGTAGATTAATTCGTTGTTGGTTTTACCGTTTAAATGAGATGGTTAAATTTGTCATGAATTTTGGTTGCGGCTGATTTGTGTGGATGATTCAATGTAGCATAATTGTTGAAAGAGTTTTTGAATTGGTTATATAATCAGTCAGATATACTTGGTAGCTGAGATTATGTGGAAATTGAAAGTCAGTTTGTTGGGTGTGTGTGCGTGTTTATATATATGAAACTTATATTTTATTATAATTAAATGTTTAATTAGGGTGCTAGATGGTGATACGGATCTTTTATGTAGTGTTGGGAATTATGTAATTAATTGTTTGCTTTTATGTTTAGTTTGATTGTTTGAACTTTATTAGCTAGAAACAGCATGCTGATTATGAATTTTGCCTTAGGAAGTCAGTTTTAAATGTGATCGATATGCAGGTTCGGGTGCAAGCAATTCGGGGACTTCCTCTATTTTGCAAGGATACACCAGAGTATCTTTCGAAAATTGTTGACATCCTTGTGCAACTCCTTGCAGCAGGTAAATTACAGTTGTTGATGATTTAATAATTTATTGCTTATCTCTGATTATTTATTACCTGATGTGGGCTTTATTGATGCATTTAGAGGAAATTGTGGAGCGTGATGCTGTGCATAAAGCTCTTATGTCGCTGTTGAGACAAGATGTTAAAGGTAATCTGTATTGTCATTAATTGAAAGAATCTAAAAATGTTATACGGTACGGTAATCCAGAAATGATTTATAAAATTTACCATTTCTCGTTATGGTAAGATATGATTTGAGTAGATTGTAATGAGGTTTTAAGAGAGTTATCTGATTGATGCCAACATTATTGATTGATGTAAAGGCTAAAGCAGAAAAGTCTTTGATGTTTTGTATGAAACTTTCATAGTGAGCAGGAAAAATATTTTTGATATTGTGATTCTTTCATGATGTGCATGTGAATGGCATTGAGATTTTAAATTTTCTTTAAGGTTTTGGAAACTCATGCCTGCTTAGTTAGAGATTGTGTTGAGCAATTTTTAGTACTTGGTTATAAAAGGAACATGTTCCTGACTGCAATCTGGCATAATAATGGTCCATGAATTTTGCATGAATCATTATGTGGACTTTATTTTTTCAAGGTTGTAAAGTGGTTGATTCAGTAATTAAAATAATGTGGAAGTGTTTTCGAAGGTTAAGAGTTCAACTGTGGATTATGATGAAATTAGGGTTAATAACTTTCTAACATAGTATGTATAGCGTAATTATGGTTGATTTAACCATGGGGTAGGCCTAGTGGTTGAGGGATGGTGTTTTCAACCGAGTGGTCAAGGGTATATAATCCTTTGGGGGCGCCTACCTAGGATATTAAAATCTTATAAGTTTTATGGCTTCCAGGCTTGTAGGGTTTTGCAGTAGTCTCGGTTTAGAACTCAAGGGACGAGCAACGGTTGGGTAGTTTTGGGTATCCCCCCCCAAAAAAGGAGGATATAACTTGTCAAAATGGATTCAGGTCCTCTATTATGTACGTTGGTGGTCATTTGTTGGCTCTTGAATCTTTTATATGTAGAGCCTTTCTTTCATTTTCAAGCAACTCATGTGAAGTGTGCTTCTTTACGAGGTGTGGTTGCGACATCAAATAAGATAAAAAGTTTGAAACATATGAATCTTGAGTGAGATGCTTGGCACATGTAGAATTGAGCAGGAGGCCTGCTAATAGAAAATTGTTTCCTTGAGGTGGATAGAGTGAATCGATAGCAGTCTTCTGCTAAAAGAAAAATCAGAGAAATACATGACAATATCTCGATGTTAGTATCACTGAATGCATTACAAACAACACTCATAGACTTAATGCTCATATATACTTGTGGCTCGTTTACTAAAATAGGGAATCCCCCTGAAAGAAAGGGAATTGAATTCCTGATTTGTGAATTTTTAGTGTTTACCAAAACTTTAGGGAATTAAGTACCGTAGATGCCACACACATGTAAGGAATCAAGTTCCTCCAAGAAAGGAAACTTGATTCTCTTCTCTTATTCAATGAATCAAGTTCCCTTTCCTGATTGAAAAAGGGAATTAATGTAACTTGATTCTGATTCCTTGTTATTAATTTTCTGGTGGAAATTGATTCCATTTCATTTTCATTCCCGATTAGTAAATGCGCCCTTAAGTTTTAGAAGTCTTGTATGAATAATATGGTGCATCAATAGAACTGCATGTTTGTGGCATTCAATTTTGTCATCTTGTTCCTCATTAACTGTAATTGTTTTGTTGATGCAGCTTCCTTGACAGCCTTGTTTAAGCACATTGGGAGTGTTGATGAACCTACCACTGACGAATTTATTCGTGAGAAGGTTCTAAGCTTTATAAGAGATAAGGTCATAAGATCAGCCATATAACGGTGATTGCTTTGTCTGTTTGTCTTAAGATTGATATTTGATGAGTAACCACATTTGCAGGTTTTTCCTCTTAGAGCAGAACTCTTGAAGCCTCAGGAGGAAATGGAAAGGCATATTACTGATTTGATTAAAAAAGTATGTCACGGTCTTATTGAAACCTTAATACATATATTAACTTCTTTTTCTTGGAAAAATTGATGCTTTGTGCTGCCAGTTATGTTTTTTATTTTTCTTTTTGTCCCTTTTAAATTGTACAATCACTAATTTGAATGAGGCCCATATCAGAGTTTAGAAGATGTAACTGGAGCAGAATTTAGAATGTTTATGGACTTCTTAAAGAGTCTGAGAATATTCGGGGAGAAAGCTCCTCAAGAACGCATGAAAGAACTTATTGGTATCATTGAAGGACAGGCTGATTTAGATGCACAATTCAATGTGAGTTTGAATTTAGTTTATTTGGTTAATTAATTGAAGTATATTAGATGTTGTAATAAGTTCATTATCCTATCTGTATTTACTTGAGAGTTATTGCAACAAGTTGCATGATGCAGTTGTTGATATCAAGCCTTTGGTGATAATTGGCAATTATTTCTTTGGATTATTGTGTTTTTCTTCTTCGTGTTACTACTACAACTACTATTATTTTGAGAGTGGAAGTTTTATGTTTTATATGTTTCCCTCTTTATAATACTTTGTACAATGAATGTTTTTGGAGTCTGTTTATTCGTCTGATTGGATAGTAATGGGGTGGGGTATTGCAATTCAATACGCATTATTATTATTATTTTTTAAATAAGTTGCATATCCCGCCGTAAAGGATGACAGATTCCTTGAATCTTAGAGTTGCTTTGTTCACAAAGAATGACCACCTTAAATTTGTATCATCTTGTAATCTGAAGCTTGTAAACTTTCTTAAAACTTAAAAGAGGTATAAGTTGGAGAAGGCTTGCAGTAAAATTGAAAGAAATGGAAGTTTGGATATAGGTAGATTATGTTTAAACTTCTAAGATGTTTTGTGGGCATGCTTTAATACTTACAAATGTGGACCATGGACGAGCACACTGCATTACAGTGTGACCTAAATTTTTCTTCTTACAACTTAGTCAGCATCTGTAAAATTATGTTGTTGTTACTTAATTTGACTACTTTTTGTATGTTGTTCACTAGATTGTTCTGTATAATTGACACAAGTTCAGCAATAGTATGCTACTTTCTTTCTATTCTAACTTAATGATTTACGGTTCTTAATGTAGGTTTCAGATGCAGACCATATTGACAGATTGATATCATGCCTGTACATGGCTCTTCCTTTCTTTCTGGTATGGTTGTGCTTGATATTATTCAATATAATTTCAACATTCATATTTCTTCTCTCTTTACTGAGTGCATTTTACCTTCTCTAACCTTTTCTATAGAGAGGTGCATCAGGCAGCAAGTTTCTCAACTATTTGAACAAACACATTATTCCTGTATTTGACAAGGTAATACCACTTAATGTGTGCCCAAGTACTTCAATGCGTGAGATCAAACATCTAATATTTTGCATTGAGATTAAACAGATAATATTTTAACAGTTTGTATGTTTTGGTCCAAAAGATGTTATTCTTCTCTCCCTATCTGCTCTCAAAGGAAAAAAAAATGTACGAATATGCATGTGTCAATGGTGATTATTTCTTGTGGTTTGTTGTCATGTATGCCCCAATTGTAATTCTAAATATAAACTTGTTCTCTTGCGTGAAGATTAATTTTAAAGGTTTTTGGATGTGTGTCCAGACTTTGGAATAGCTCTCCAGAGCTTGAACTCTGCCCCTGTTTTATTCCTCTGCCCAAACATTCTTGAATAAATTGTAATATATGTTTTCATTAGTTTACACCTAAGTGTTCTGTATGGAGTGTAGTTATCCTATGATTTGTGATGATTTTTGAGGCATGGTTGTTGTTTAGATATAAATACAATACAGTGTAGAAAATGATTGCAGTTAATTGTTGCCATTAATTTGGGGACAACTGGAAAAGCTGAAAAGGAAATCTAATGAGGAATGGTTGCAAGCCAATGATAGCTGTCTGGAATAGAAACCTTAATAAACTCAATGCAGTTGGAAAATAATTTGGAATTTTATTTGTTAGTGCTTGCTAGATCCAAAAGTTTAAACTATTAGGAAGTGGTTCAAGTATAGTATTTTAAAACATTCTAATACAAGCTCTCATGTGCAAAGCCAATGGGCTTGGCATGGAGACCAAGTTCAATTACAAATGCAAATTCAAATACTAGATGCTAGTTAACATGGAAATAGATGCATGTGGGGGACTTGATCTTAGGACTTTCTAGTCATAGTAATGCTCATGTCATGTTAAAACACTAGACCCAAAAGTTTGTGTTAGGGAATTTTTTTAACATTATTATTGAAAAGCACTCTAACAAAGGTCTATAAACATGGCCAAATGATGATTCTTTATTTCTACTTTTTTTCTGCATATGCAATTTCAGTGGTCAGGGTTTTTTCTGCCTGGGAAAAACCCTTCTATTTGTTTGTTCTAATGAAGAAATAATAATGTTGATCCTTGTCAGCTTCCTGAGGAACGAAAGCTTGATTTGCTTAAAGCTGTTGCAGAAATTTCACCTTATACAACACCACAGGAGTCAAGACAGATTCTTCCATCTGTTGTTCTGCTGTTAAAGGTACTCAAATAATGTGCAAGATCAATAATTTACTATATTAACCTTGGAAAAAAGAATCATTTCTACTTTTATTTCTCTGTTCAAATTAAACCTTTTGCCTTTGTTAAACAATCTTATCTTCACATTGTTAAGATTTTTTGAAATACAAAACTATTATGTCTGCAAATTGGTTCATTTACATAGAGTATTTGTCTTAACATTCTTAATTCTTTCTTCTCAGAAGTATATGCCTCTGAGGAAGACTGGAGGAGAAGAAATGAATTTTACATATGTTGAGTGCTTGTTGTATGCTTTTCATCACATGGCATACAAGGTCAGTTCTTGCTAATTTAGCTTTGACAACACACTCTTGTTAGAAGTTTTTGTATGCAATGCTTATTTTATCTTTATTCTAATATAGGCTCCCAATGCCACAAACAGTCTCTGTGGCTACAAGATAGTGACCGGCCAACCATCAGATAGGCTGGGGGAGGACTTCTCAGAGTGTTACAAGGACTTCACTGAGAGGTAACTTGTTCTCTCTCTTTCTTTCTCTTTCATTTCTTTCTTTTTAAACCACTATCCTTATGATAATATATGAGATCAATCTTCTTCCTAAAATCACTATTTGCTTTCCGGCTGCAGCTTATATCTATTATCTGTGTTTGTTTTGACAATGATAATGTATTTTTCTTTATTGGGCCTAATTTTTGAGATTCTAAATTAAAATGGGTAGGTTGATGTTCTGAAACTTATAGCTAGAGTGCCAATCCTTTGTGTAAACCCATGTAGTTGGTTTTGAGAGGATTTATCACTTGGTTAGGAAAGTTGGGATTATTGTGAAGCTGTCTCTGATGAAACAGAAATTATCAAAATAATTTGCTAAAGTGAAGATGATTAAGTGCATGTTTAAAAATGGTTTCTTTTAAATTATCCAAGGGAATCTATGAATCAAACTTCCATTAATATTTGAACTGTCAAATTGTCTTGAGTCATACAGAAATGCAGTTTCTCCTTGGTCCTTTGGTTCATAGTACAAAATGCTTTCATAATTTGGTGAATCCTATAATTTCCTTGCTGTTTAATTGTTTTGTATTAGTATACCATCAGACCATGTTGATTGCTTCAGATGCTTGGCTGCCTAACTGGAAAAACCAAACAGTCTTGATTGTTAAAATTTGCTTTTTGCTATATGAGAGCAGTAACCTAAAGATTAATAACCCTTAATGTTATTCTTGTTGTGTGCATATCTATTTTGTTGTTTCTTCTAAAATCTGAGAGTTCAAAGGCACCCATCATCATCTTCATCTGTGTATATCAATTATCAGAAGCATTTAATTTAATTAGACAAAAGTCAGATTCATTGAAAATTACTGCTTTTAAAAGCAGAGCAGCATAAAAGTTCGAAGAGTTGTGAAAAATGGCATCAATATCTTAAGTTTCAGCTGTCATGGAAAGAACTTGACAGTTTTTCTCTGTTTTATAGAGTTTAATTGGTTGTTGGTGACACAATATTTCACAATAGAAAACCTAATCAATAGATATTTATATTTTGAAGAATGTGTCTTTGCCGTGTAAGCTGACGGTGCAGTTTATATGTAGTTACCTTTGATATGACAAGTATACAATATGATATCGATTTTAGTGCATATAAGAGTGAGTTTCTTATTGATGTTGTCAGTGACATAATTTGGTTGATGATATAGGTTGACTAATGTTGAAGACCTAACTAGGGCAACAATGAAGAAATTAACTCAAGGAATGGCTGAGCACAACAAAGCAATGGCAGCTGCTAAATCTGATGAAGCAAAGGATAACATTGTAAGTTCATTCGTGGAGGATTCTGCAGTCCATTGAACAATTTTTTAAGCATGTTTTTCCTAAATAAGTTAGCTGGTTTATGTGCAGAAAACTCAAAAGCAGAATACTACAACTGGGTTGCGCACCTGCAATAACATTCTGGCCATGTCAAAGGTGAAATTGAATATATATATATATATATATGTAATTTATAATTTGATGCAATGTATACTTGAACTGTTGGAACTGATTTTATAATTTCCATAACAATTCAGCCATTACATTCAAAAATACCTGCATTTATTGGAGACAAGAGTGTCAACCTATCATGGAAAGAAGCAGTAAAACCTGCTGTGGCCTCCACCACAACAGCCACCGGGTAGGGAATCTCTGTGATGCTGTGACTTTCACTATACAACTTATCTTTCTTTATTTGTTTCTGATTAATCAAATATAGCCTTTTATTTAATTTTCTTACGGAAAGTGGTTATCATGAGGGTTTGGGCTTAGTGATGATAAAAAATAATTCACCTTGGATGCAACAGGAGAGATTTGAATAAAATGATCACTGTTACATGTAGAAATGACAAGCACAGACTGATTAGTGGGCCTCTCATTCTTATTTTCTATTTAATTTTGTGCAGAGGGAAACGACCTGCTACTAGTAATGGATCTGGCAATACAGCATCAAAAAAGGGCCGTGGATCTGGAGGTTTACAAAATCAGCTTGTTAATAGAGCATTAGAAGGAATATCTCATGGTGGGAGAGGTGGTGGTATGAGAGGGAGAGGAAGGGGCAGGGGTGGTAGGGGTTGGGGTGGACGTGGGAGTGGAAGGGGAAGAGGCTATAGGTAACTTCTTTTATGCGCCCTGAGTGTAAGAACAAGTCAGAATCTTGGAAGCATTAATGTGTACTTGAATACCAAATAGGTGTCATTTGATGTAACGTACTTCTCTTGATTGGAACAAGTTTTGATTGTTAAGAGAAAACAGATGAGTTGCTAGATTAATCAAGGACTAACAACTGCGACTGGATCTGCTGGTGCTTGTCCACTAGATTGGATGAGAATTAAGGCTTTCTAGTTCACAGATCTCACCAATTTGGCTGATGAAACCAGGAAACTCTGCATGCTTGTTAGTGTGTTATGCGGCATTAATTTGCAGGCACGATCATTTGTCTGACCATATGTAAAATGTTTATCTAGTTTGTTTCGTTAGTTGTACAACACTTATTTTGATAATCATTTTGGTCGGAAACAATTTGGTGAAGCAATTACAGTTTATAATGGATTTATTGTGATATATTTGCTACTCCCGCTGGGCAGACAATCTTTTTTAGTAAGCCTGCTTAGTAGGATAATAGGATTATATGAAGATTGATTCATGACAAGCAACGCACCAGCTAAAAGTCGACTTCTAAGTTTTTAACAGAACATGTACGTTTAGATCTTATATTGTCTGTTCAATATCTTTTAAATTTATTAATTAAAGAAACAATACGAAGTATTTCAAAAAAAAAAAAAAAAAAGAAACAATATGAAGTGGTCGGTTTTTAAAAGCACGTATAAAGGGTTTTTGAAGGTAGAATGAACAAGTAGACTATTTGTATTTTTTGTCAAAAGTGTAACTGAGTGGCTGACACACCACTCATGACTAGGGTCACACGTTTGACACCTAGTCACCGAAAGAAAAAGGTTGTTAGTTTTCTTTCCACTTTAGTGTGGATTGTTTTTCATCCAAGTATGGATGTTTTTTTTTTTTTTTTTCTATAGAAGTTGTTTTTCTGATGGTGTCATTAGTGTTTTATTCCGTTTGGTACTAATTGTTCCTTGGGTCGGTTCCAAATATAAAAAAAAATAAAAAAAAAAAAAAACAATTTTTTTGGAAATTTTATTTCTTTTTCGAAGACTCTAGTCATGCTAGGTTTAAAAATTTAGTAGTTGATAAGAAACTGTGATGTAATTTTTAGACAAAAGATAGTCTTCGCACTGTTGTGTAATTTTTAAGCAAAAGTCAGTCTTCTTTACCAAATATGTTAGTACTTTTCTTTTTTTTTTTTTCCTTTTCAAACATTATAGTTACTGAGATTTGAGTGAGATATCACTTTGAAGTACAGTATAGAAATATATTTTCAGAAGATGAGAGATATCTACCCATATAATAATGAGGAAGTTACCCACACAAAATGAGAGTTTTTACTCTCGAACCCGTTACCTTGGCATCGAAGGTAGGGGTAGGGATGGCTATCACTCAGCTTCCCCACTTTAATGCCCTATTTATACTATTATCAGTCATGTATTATATTAATGAGTTTACTATAACCTAGCTATTATATTATTATTACTATTAATATACTATTTAATTACGAGTTAGATTAGCTAGTAAAACTATTAAAAATAGCGTTAATTACTTATACAGTAACCCTTACAACATATCTAAAAATTGTTATTAAGCGAAAAGTTAATTAACCACTAAGGTTGTCAAATCCATAATAACAACTAATATTCCATACAACTTCTTGAAATCAAACTATTATATTTTCTTTGAACTCTGCATTAAAGTTATAATAGTCATCAAACACCATTGATTAGGAAAATAACTTCATCATTAACACTTGTAGTCGTGGGTTCATTTGGTAAACACTGTTTTGAAGTGAAGAGAAAATGGGTGTTAAGTAATTGTTACATGAAGTCGTTAACCAAGATCTTGACTTCTATTAACGTATCATGGGGATTAGAAGTGAGCACCTTCCAGTAAATTTTCAATGTCAATGACTTCCCATGTCATTTTATTATTAGAGTTAAATACATAATATTACTTTGAGGTTTAATTAAATACAGACGCATAAAGAGTTTGATTTTTATAACGCCATACCCCCTAGTTAATAGTCAGCAACTATTAAATGTGAGAGTTGACCGTTATTTGCTGTTAAATGACGAAAATACCATTGGCTTTGTAATTATGAACTGGTTAGATAAATTTGCCAATGAAAGAGGACACAAAAAATTATAAAAAATATGTAATGATTAGGTTCAACCGCTAGCTTCTTGAGTGGGTACTAGGAGGGTTGGTGAAAATGTTATGACCATTTTACCCTTATACATTTAATTAATTACTGTGATTCAAAAAAAAAAAAGACCGTTGAATCAAGCTCTTGCAAGGCCAACGACTAGATCTTGTTGGCCTATAAAAGGGAGCTTATGCGTACGGATGCAATGACTCCATTTCTTCATTTTTTTTTTCTCCTTTGGTTAGTCCATTTGCTTGGTAATTTTTTGTTTCCTTTCAACCATCATTTAGTGCAGAACATTGGTATTTTTTGGTTCCCTTTGAATATCATTTAGTTCATGACATTACTTCATTTTTTTGCTGTTGTATACATCAATTTCATAATTTTTTTTTTTTGTTAAAATCATGGAAGCTTCATGTGGTAGCAGCAGTAAGGTGAATGGAAGTAAAATCAAATTCAAGAATATAAGATGTTGATGTGGAAGGAAGGTGATGGTAAAAATTTCGGAATCGTAAAAAAATCCAAACAAGTTATACTTCAATTGTGAAAATCAGAAATGCAACTACTTTTCGTTTTGGTCACCCAATGATGAAGAATTTGATGTAAATGAATAAATAAATGAGATGCAGAATGTCAAGGCCAGACATGATTATATTTCGTTTAAAGAACAATTACGATAGTCCACTAATGATATTGAAAAAAAAAAAGTAGAGAAATTAGAAGTACAATTAAACACCTATAAGATGATCAATATCATTAGTCTTATTTTTACTTTTATAATTATGCTTGTAGTCATTGGTCAAGGTTAGTGTAGCAAAATAGCAAAATAGCAAAGTATGCTTGTAATGATGCAATGAAATTGAAATCCATCATAAATAGCATTGACATTGGTTGATAATATCAGTTCATAACATAATAGTGATTTATGCACAAAATATAACAGTCAAAAGCATGTAGTATATCAGTGCATGAACCAAACCAAACCAAAAAAAAAAAAGAAAAAAAAAAAAAAGTGAAACAAGGTCCATGATTAACAAAATCAGGGACCATTTAACTGTTAAAAGAAGTATGCACCATCTTTTAATCCAATCCAACAGTGCATGAAGCAAACAACCAAAAAACAATAAGGTCCATGTATAAACAAAAGCACGGACCACATAACAATATACATTGTCAATTTGCAAGAACAAATAAACAACCGTACCATTCGACCTCTAAAAGTGTTGGTTTGGAGACTGCTAAACTTGAGATGATTGAGAAGATGGTGGTGCAGTTGGATTCAAACTAATTTGAGATGCATTTTGGGTTGTCTGTTGTGGTCCAAACCAAAGGACTTACATTAATAACCACACATTATTAACAACACAACTTAGAGCCTCGCATCTACACACAACAGTCCAATAGTCTATATACAAAACACTTACCCTTATGGGTTGTTGTTGTGATGCTGGTGTTGCAGATGAAGTGGGTTGTGATACTACCTATGACAACAATGAAAAAGAATTAGAAACTAAGTTAATAATGAATGTAGTGATTTTTTTTTTTTGAAATAAACATGTAGTAAAATTTAAAAACTCAATTTTGTACTTGAAAAGCTATTCTAGAGCGAGTCATTCTTGTAGTTGAATGTGTACATGAAATTGATGCCTATAATGATAAAGCAAATGAATTGTATAAGATCCAAAAGATAATAATAGTTTTCATGAAAAAATGAATTGCTTTAAGGCAGTTAAGTTTATACCTGACTTTGTCCTATTATAGCTCAAGTCATTCTACTTGTTGAAGGTCCATAAGTAGTGGGTGTAGTAGCAGTAGAAGTTCCAGCCTGTTTTGATGACAATGAAAATGATAAGTTATAAAAACAAAAAATGGTCTGTTATTATGCTTATTAAAAAAAAAAAAAGAATAAGTTATAAAAAGTTATAGCAGAAGTAGTGAAGTTTGTACTTGATTATGCTTCTTTTTTGCAATTGCAAGTCCAAAAGTAAAAGGTGAGTAGGTCTAGAAGCAGTAGCAGATGAAGTTCCAGCCTGTCTAATAAACAATGTAAATGAATACGTTAAAAAAAATATAAATTTGAATTGATATAGACTTTACACATAATGAAGGTTATAACTAAGGGTTTTTTTTTTTTGGCAGTTGCAACATGCTTATGTTTCTATGTCTTGTGGTTATGGCTAACCTCCTGATATACATTACACCTGACGCTCATTCATTGTTGCACTTGTGATGGCTCAGTAGGTCCTTGTTTTCTATGTTTTCTGGGCCTTCCTTTCCTTTTGACCTTTATAGGTGGTAACACTGTTACACTTTTAATCATTGGCCATGATGCCTCATCTAGAATGGCATGGAGGATATGAGAATAGGTCTTTAAGTATGCTGCCTTCTTCGAGGACTCATCAACATACTGGGCAACATCAAGTCTGAGTTTGCTAATACATGGTATGGCACGTTTTCAAGGAACACCACTAATTGGTCATAGACCACATTCACACAGTTTCTCATCTAAATACACAGCAAATTATTTTCTATCATCAATCACCTCAAACTCCCATTCCACACACCTTAAATGATCTATGCGCCTAACTTGAGTTTGATGTTTTCGACATAATTTATGAACTTTTAGAGGTATAATAGACTCCCAAGTGAGTGCTCTCTCATAACGCTCTCGAATTCGGGTCATGCACTTTTTTCTAATGACTTCCAACATGGACAGTAAAGGCAACCCTCTAGGCTTATTCAACCAAGGATTGAAACACTCTACAATATTGTTGGTTATGTGATCAGTTTTGGTGTCATGGTCAAAAGCATGGATGCTTCACAAGTGTGAAGGTATGTCCATAAGATACTTACACATAGCAGGGAACACTTCATTGATTTTAACCATTGCTTCAATGAAAGTAATGACATTAGAACTCCTAACAGTAGGCCAAAACAGGTCATTAAGGTAGTCAATCTTAAATTTGGTTAACATGTACTGCATAATATGTCTTGCATGGAACTTGTTTCTACTGTTTGGCCAACACTTACCTAATGCTATCTCAATCTCCTTTTGTCGATCAAACATGAAACAAAACTTTTTGTTGTTATATTGACCGATGTGATCATATAACAACCAAATGAACCAACACTAGGTCTCTATGTTTTCCAGCTCACACACCCCCACTGCTAGAGGATACACACCACATTTTGCATCTATAGTCACTACACACAACAAAACCACTTTATAAGGACCCTTCAAATGGTATCCATCCAAGCCTATGAAGGGTCTGCAACCTTCTATAAACCCTATTTTTTGACATTGAAATGATAGAAAGAACCTTTGAAAATGTGCTGGGATATTTGGATTTGGGTCTAACCTAAGTGCACTCACATAAGCAGCAGTTCTAGTGTTCCTCTCTCTAAGTGTATGCCTATATCTATACATTTTTTTGTAACTCAACTTGTAATCCTCATTTCCAATATTCAAGACAAAATTTCTTACCATGTTAAGGGTAAACCCTTGAACATATACCCTATACTGCCTAAGTACTATCTGTCCTAAAGCTTTAGCACTAATGGATGTGTTTTCCTTGATAAACTTCTCAAAGGTATTTCCAATTCAATTATTTGTCACTTGATTGTTCTTACTAATAGATAGATAGTTGTCGACACCATTAAAGGTCTTAATTTGACAAGTGATCCTATCTAATGTTAGATACCTGTGTACTTTCCAAGGGCAGCCCTCTGTTTTACAATGACACAAAATGATCTTCCTCTCATTTTTAATTCTATTCAACCTAAAACCCTCTTGGATAGCATAATTCACTATCACCTCCCTAAAGTGTTTAAAATTGATGAACCATTGACCATTCTACAACCTAATTTTCCCATCTGCTCCTATAGAGAATGCTAGCCCATTGATTGGTCTATAAGGTGCCTCCTTATGACTACTACTACCTTGGAATGAAACTTCACTAACCCCATCTTCGTTAACATCAGATAGCTGATCTGTGTCACTTCCACCAACCTTAACATGATCACCTTTAGGTTATTTTGGACCATCTACCAACCTAATCTCGCTCTCACTCTCCCATCTCTTAGAATCAACATAGCCCACCTCGAAGTCTTTTTGCCAACTATCATCATTGTCATCGTCAAATAGAATAGATTTTGAATCAAAAATCAGAATATGTTCTTCTTTAGTTGGAGTGATCGACTGCCTGTTTGGTGTATTTCGATTAGCTTGGTTGCTTGGTAAGGTTGGGTTGGATTGGCTGTTTGGTTATGTTAGGTTAGGCCTATTTGGTGTACATCAGTTGGCCTTGGTTAGTGATGTTGGGTTGGGCCTAGTTGGTGTACTTCGATTGGGTCAGGTTGGTGATGTTTGGTTGGACCTTTATGTTTTTATTGGGTTTGGTGGATATAGGTTGGACTCATGTGGTGGATCAGGGTGTATGGTCTGTAATGGAACGTAATCAACATTAAAATGGAAATTGTTGACTCCTTTTGACTCAAACTTAGCAATAACATCCATTAACTCACTCTCATTTTTAATTTCCCTAACCTTATTACACCAAGGAAGAACCACTTCCTGGTAAAACTTATTCCTTAACATTGAATCAACACCTAACATTGCAAACATAACACTATCCCATAAACATTTTAAATTCATGTAATCCCGAGAACTCGACCCTATGTCAAAACATTTACCCAGGAAAGTAGCAAAAACTAGATAACAACAACATAATAACATTACAACACAACACATAGGACATTTTGATCATATAAAAGTAATCAAAAGTGAACAACAATACAGTGATGCAAAGTTAAGGGCATTTTATCTCAACATATGCAAATAGTGATTCAACTCACACAATCATGCAAACTATACAAATAGTCATCAGATGAAGATGGAAAACAGTTAACAATTTATCTTTGAAACAATAACAGTAATTAAAATAATAGCATATAAATATCATGACAGTAACAATAATCAACATATAAACAATAATAGTAATCGACATACATTTTTTAAACTTTTAACGCCATCATCCAACATCAAGCTTCAACAGATATACCATGAACCCGTGTGAAACTTCAATAGATTAACCCAAACATCAAGAAACTCATACAAATATGAATAACATATTTTTTTAAAAATAAAATAAAATAAAAACACCATCAACCAGCATGAAGCTTCAACAAATACACCCAAACATCAAGAACACCATACAAATATGATGAATAGATTCTTTTTAACCCTTAAATGATTGTTGATATCTGAATTCGGTCGACCCAAGTTTTTAACCCAATACTGCAAATTAAGTAAAACAGAAGCAAAAACAAGAGAAAGAGAAGAGGAAGAACAGTGAGTGCAAGGCGATTTTTACGTGGTTCGACCCAAAAAAATGCCTACGTCCACGACTATGTTCTCTGGTTATTTTGGCAGAGTCACAATATCTTATTGCTTATTGTTTTTCATGTTGTTACAATGAATTTTCAACCCCTATTTATAGTGCGAGGTATTACAATTTGAGTGCAAATAAATATGAAAGAATTCTATATTAATTACATTTCCAAAATCGGTATCTACTATATTAGGGATAAATTTCACGGACATAGGAGTTTGAATTTATTTCTAATTCTGGTAGCTGACTCTTCCTTAATTTGGGTTGTTGCCTTTTTGGAAAAACTCATTTAATGAGCACTTTGTGCTATGAGCTGGAGCTTGCTTTGGACGACTTAGAGTTGAGCATAAGGTAGCCTTGACCATAGCTAACTAGTGACCTGAGAATAGTAGCAACGAATTGAGAGCTCGTTCCTGCGAGCTGGGTGTTGGCAAATAAGCCATTGTCTACTGGGTCAATTCATTGAATTAGTTCTTTGGGTTTTTACTAGCCCACTTATGCGATCCTAAATATAACTACAACAATGACCAAACCAGACAATAAAATCAAACAAAACCGGATTTTTTTTTTGAAAAAGAATTATCAAGATCAGATTTTTCAAAAACAACAATCAAAACATCACACAAAGAGTATACCAAAAAAAAAAAAAAACCTTAACCTTTCTATTTGGTGCCAAAATTACACAAACATCACACATCACACCAAACAAATGACATGTATGTCATGGGTACAACTTAATTGACAACAACTTCATAAAAATAGCACTATTTGCACAACAAACACTTCGTTCGTACAAGCACAAAACCATACAACATCATCAAAATTATTATTTTTTTATCTTCTAGCCATGGTCGAGTACTACTTCAACCACCACTTACCCAAAACCCACACAAAATGCTCTACAAAACAAACAAATTTATGAGTTACATGAAGTTTATCAGACAAAAAGAAGAGTTATAGTCGAGTTACTCTCTTTACTTGTTTTGTTTGATGCAAAAAACACAAAAAGAAGAGAAAAATAAAGAGAGAATGATGAGTTAGGGTTGCAGAGAAAGAAAGAGTGTAAGAGAGAGTTGAGAGAAAATGAAAGAGAAGAAGAGATGTGTCAAACAGTCTAGAAGCTTCACAGGTCTCTTTAACTCTTTTTTATTATTTATTTAAAAAAATTTCAAAAAATCAACCTCGCATTTAATGTTATTGGACATGTTAGACTGCCCAATGTAAGTTACCGTTTTATCTTTCCCGCTCCTAACGGCGACCAATGTCCACCATTAACAGGAGGGTATCGTGTTAAAAAAAAAAACTATTAATGCGCCTATATTTGATTAAACCTTAGAGGGGTATTATGTATTTAACTCTTATTATTATATGTCTGTCAATATCCACTTTGATTTGGACTGCAACTATTCCACTATCCACTAGGTGATGTGCTATTGAATTATATATACACCACTACATATATTGCACATGTAGCAGTGTATTGAAATTGTTAGGTGCAGCGTTGAAATCCAAGTCTTCAATTTGTTTTCATTTTCTTGGATATAGTTGATATTAACGTCTTTAGTAGTTGAAACATTTAAATAAATAATTAAAAAAAAAAAAAAAAAAGCTTTAGCTTCCAGGTTGCTTATTCATCTCAACAAAACAGAACCCTTAAAGGAAATGTCTCGTTATATGCAATTTTGCTAAACAAATTGATTGATTTTTTTTTTTTTTTTTTTTATCACTAAAAATATATGACTTGTAATGCAAGTTGAGGTCGATATTGTAGTTAGGAGTCATGTCATTTTTCTCTAACTCCTGAATTGTAATAATTAAAATGAAAAATCAGTTCATAATTCAATATACAACAGGTTAATCCTCTGACAATAACTGATAACTACAGACTTGTGCTATTTACTGCTGAATTCAAAATAATATTGGAATTTATGAACAGCTACAAGAATCATGTGTGCATTGAAATTCTGGTCTCAGCTACAACCTGGAATGTATTGCATTTCAGTGTCAGCTCCTGGGAATTCCCGATAATCATCTGTAATGTTGGATGTACTTGAATATTCCCAACTTGAAGAGCTCCATTCATTCGCATTTGGTAGTCGAGCAGTAGTTATACCCTCCCTGGATTTTGCATTCACCCTCCCTGGATTTTGCATTCTTTCTTTCTTACAAATGTATTTTGTCAACCAGACTACTTCCCACCAAATGCTCCTCATCCTTGGAGCTATATTGCTTTGGTTTGCAACTTGTTGATATTGTCTATAATTCCTTAACAAGTTAACAAGAAAGAGTATAAAACAGATGGTAGAAGTAGCACCAGATATCAGGTAGAGACCCCAAAAACTGGAGAGGTTTAAGCTTTCAGTGTCTTTGTTTGTTGCATTGGCTGAGCACTCTGGCGAGGGCGCAAACCAGTTTTCTTCCAGTGACTTCAACACCCCATTTTCTGATAGCTTCAGGATGGCTTCAGAAAAATCTGCTGCTATTGGAGAGCCTTTCTGGAATGCCTGTACGGATAGCAAAAGTGTTTTACAATTGGTTCCTGCGGACATATGAAGTTTCCCAGGATTTAGATGTCTGAAGTTTTAAGAAGTACTTACAAAGCCTAGTCCTCCAAATCTGTAGGTGGGTGTGACGGCAGTGTATCCTTTGCACTGGTGGGAAATAAATACTTTCTCATATGGGAGTTCAAGGAAGGCAGCAGCTATGCTGTTGTTTTTGAATTCTTCTGGATATGAATATTCACTGTTGACATTCAAGATGTTCTTGGAGTTGAAATTGAGCACATTTTCCAGGTACTTCCTCACAAACGAATCACCGTCACAACCAACTTTCAAGTTGTTACTTCTTAGCCACTCAATATCTGTCACGTTTGGTTTCAGTCTTTGCACGGTGAGCATTGAAGAAAGACTAGCAGTGTAGCTTGAGTTCAAGATCAACACCACAAATAGCCACACTACAACCACCACTCTAGTGAGATTGCTATAAATTCTCTCCCCTGGATACAACAATGTGACATCAGTGGTGTGTTCTTTCAAAGAAAGCAATCTTTTCCAGCAACATTGACACAAGTCAAAATAGTCAAAAGGAGAAAGCTACTTACTGTGAGCAAAGAAAAGGGAAGAAAAAGTGAACCAAAAAGCAGTGCCAATCTGATTATGCCAAGGGCCATTGAACTCCGGATTCTGCTTGTTCTCCAACAGCCAAAGTATCAACATTGTGTATATCAAGATGGCACCAGTTGCAACCCACATTTTCCAGGTGAAAGGTCTCAAGAACATCCATGGTGACTCTTCAGACTTAGCTGGAACTACCATAGTCAATCCTGATTCGGCATATGGTTGAGTAAATTCCACCATTTTTGATCGGTTGACCAGTATGGTTACATCTCCAACAGCAGCATCATGAGTCTGTAAGAATCTTCTATAAATTACTTCTATACATTGTTGTATTTCACATTTGTAGAAAAATGAATCAACAGGAATGAGGTTTGACTGGTTTGTTTCATTTAGTTGTTTGTGATCAAAATGACATATTGAACTTGGTGCATAGATATAAGTACGTATATTTTTTTTGTCCATATGATGTAACGCGAATGCTGGAATCATTTATAGAGTTTTCCATTGTAATGTATATAAGAAGATAAGTGGTGCAGCAGAATTGTGTTTCAAAACAGAAACTAGTAAACTTAAGAAAGAAACGACAGAACACAAACCTCTAGTTTGTCATTACAGAAAGAAAAACAATAAATCTACTTTAACACAAACAAATCAAGTTTTAAATAATGTTTCTAATCGTAAAATTAATAGGAATTAGGAATCCTAATTTAAAAGCTAATCCTAAACTAAAATATTTGATAATAAAGAGCTAACAATATAGAATAAGGAATCCTAATGTTGTACTACATCAATAAGCAAGTAATTTGTATCAGAAACAAACTGTTTAAAGAGCACAAAGTCATAGATGTATCATAATTATCCATGTTACTTGTGTAGACATTTCATTTTAGCTAAGCTTCCTTTCAAGCTAGTACTCTTATTAATTAAATGAGGTAGGGACAATAGTTAAACTAAACAGATTTTATAAAACAAGGAAAACGAAGCAGTTACTAATCTACGAAGTAAAGTTTTATTTAGATGGTAAGGCTATTTAATGTCATCTTATTATGGGGTAAAATATAATGGCTTTTGAACTTCACAATCATGGTCAAGGACTTCAAATCTAGAAGAGATAAAGGCATTACCTTGTTATAGACACTTTGTATCAGCTCATCATAGGTGCCATTGAAAGGAAAAAAATCATAAGGTAGAGCATAGTCCAAAACGTTTCGCACCTCCCAAAAAAGCTGGATGCAAAAACCATCATATTTCAATGTCTTTTCATGCTGATCGACCTTCACAAACTTCTGAAATGAGGTTCGGGCTGGAACTGCAATCTTCAATCTCTTTGAATCAGTAGGCATTGCCCAGCCTTTTGGATCTTGCTTACAGTCCCCTGGCCAAATCACTGCTCCAGCCAAACCTCTTCTGCTACAATTTTCACTCGTAACATTTTCTATTTCAAGGCTCTTTGAGAATCCACACTTAGGCAGCCAAAAGTCTAGCTCTCTGCCTTGCTTCCCAAGCAAGTTTATGATCCTTAATACAGGAGTCTGCAACAACCTGCCTTCTTTGAAACTTATTTCTCCACTCAAGCCAGTGAAATTGCTTGATAATATGTTTTCTATCATGACTTTTGCATTGTTGTCATCACTAGTCATTTTATTTATACCTTGAGTAGCTGTTTTGATGCTATCATAAGCTTTCAAGGCATAAATTCCGGGGTCAGACCTGTCTTCATCTGGATACTCAGCTCTAAAATTCTTTTTAAATTGAGCTTTGAAATCGATGTAAGAACTACTATCTTCTGAAAAATAAGGCTTGATTCCAAGAGCACCTTCCATGGAGGAGATAACAGAAGAGTTGAATGAGTCAAGGAAACTTGTGATGGTTTCTGAAATTATCCAAACTGAATCCCTTTCGACAAATCCAATCTCTTTTGCTTCTCTAAACAGATGAGTCACCATAGATGGTGATGACTGGAGAACGATAAAAACTCGCGTATTTATTTTATGTAGCTTTGCCAGCTCCTTTAGGACAACTTCTTTCGGATTAGTCAAATAAGAAACTGGTGGAAGAACCAATCTGTGCTCAATCTTGGAACCAATGCCTTGAAGAGCCTCTGACAAAAGAGTCATGTCCCCAGTATCTCCACCATTTTCATCATCTTCATAAATCACAACAACCCCTTTCCAGCCATACGAACCAACAAGAGCTGCAATGCATTTTGTCTGTTCAGCTCTATGGTTACTCATTCTTACCAAGAAAGGCCAACGGATTGGCATTAATGGTGGTGTTATGGCAGGTTCTGCTAAGGACAACACAGGAACCTTAACTTGATTACCAATATCAGCAACTAGAGTTGCCTCTCCCCATCTCTCCATACCAATAATGACTTCAAGTTGTTTTTCTTTTATAAACTTTTCAGCTGCAACCAAGTGTCATAAACTTCCATTAGTACCGATTATATTTAAATTAATATATTCAAGTTGTAGGTAATAGTAGAAGCAGAAAATGCAGTAGAGTTCATCACTAATATTTACCTGCAGAAGCAGCCTGGAGGCGATCCCTTTCAGGACCCTGGAAATGAAGGGATATCTTGTGGTTTTGTGAGGCGTTATTAAAATCTTGAACTGCTATTTCTATGGCCACTTTTTCTTCTTTCCCAATACGTGAATTGACATCAATGATTGCACCAATGTTTATGAGCTTGTAACAGTCAGGAGAATCATCTCCATAGGAGAAAACATAAAAACAGGAAATGAATGCAAGTACAATGAGCCAAGGTCTTGAACCTGTAATAGCATATGCGAAAGGACAAGACATTCTGTAGTATTTTGACATGTTAGCCTGGTGATGCCTTTAACATTATGTATTGAAAGATAGTAAATGTAAATGTGTAAACCGGAACTTGGTTTTCCAAGAGTACTGGATCTTAGTACTTAAGCAAGCCACGGTCAAATTGTCAACCAAAGAAAACATAGAAGAGAGAGAAAACTAGACTTCTGATTGGCCTTGGATTTTGATCTTTTATTCAAGATGACTTGATTGGAACACAACCTTCTAAGATGTGCCTTGCCGACATACTAGTAGACACGTTCCATAGTTGATTACAAGCAAAATACATCCATAGTCGTGATTGTTCTTTTACTTTTATGTTTTCTGAAACTTGTTCTTTTACTAAATAGTTACGTTAGAAAGGCATTAACTGATGGTGTACGAGAGTATTTTTTAAAATCAGAAAACACACTTGTACATGGTGAAAAGATATCTGTCTGTTGGTCGTGTATGATAACGAAAAGGACTGTTCGAAATAAAACAGAAGTATTGAATAACCTTTTTTGGAAGTGTGTTTTCCGATAAAATCACTCCAAAAAGCATCTTGGTAGGATGAGCACAACCATAATAGGAACATGGCTGATAAGATCTTATCTTTAACTTCAACCTTAGTTGTTTTCTCATGGTGGATCTTCGTAAGCAGATTCAACGGACAATTCACAATTACTGAAGGATAAGGTGCCCTTCGTCAAGGCAAGAAAAATGGTTGGTAAAAAGTCTATTCATGACTGATAATCGTTTTGTAGTTTTCCGGCATGCAGTGTTTGAACCTATTGAGGCCATAGAATTATACGCGGAATTTGAAATTCTGAGAGCATATACTAAGAAGCTGAAACTAGTAATTCTGAATATTCAAAGCTTGGGGATTGTACATTTCAAAGGAAAAAAAAAAAAAAAAAGGCTCGGGGATAGTAGACTTGGCTAGGGGTGGGCGTCTTCAACCCAACCCGACGGAACCAACCCAATTCGACCATTTTTTTTTTGTTGGGTTGTGTTACATCTTAAAAAAATTTTGATTTGATAGGTTGGGTTGAAAATTAAATTGGGTTGGATTGAGTTAAAAAATTTTCAACCCAACCCAACTCAAATCCGACAAACGCTTATCCCTAATTCTAAATCCAATATTTTCTCCCCTCTCTCAAAGACCATTTATTCAGGATAAAGATTAAAGATAATTTTTATGTTGAATTTACTCTTTTATTTACAATAATTGGATGTTATTTGTATTCATTTTATCTGTAATCAAATTACTAAGACTAAGAAAATTATCAATTAGATCATTTATATATTTGTGGTAAATTAAATCTAACTTAATCAACCCAACCCGATTATTATTGGGTTGAGTTGAAAAATTTTTAACTCAATCCAACCCGAACTTGAAAACGTCCACCCCTAGACTTGGCCTGCTTAACTTAAGCCCAGAGTAGGAAAATGAACTGCAAGTTCATGGCAGAAAATGTTTCGACATTTCAATTGTCATTATTCCTTGATAATTACGTAAAATGAGTTTGTAGCAAAAATGTAGATTGAATGTTAAATTATATTTTGATATAGTAAAAAATTTTGAAGGGTGCGCACTGTCCTGCTACGAAGCAGTTTCTGCAATATTATTGGAACAAACAACTAGAAAATCAGCAAAGGATCCTTATTCTTTTAGAAAATGATAAATAAAATCAATACACAATGCATTCTTTCTATTTTCATAAATTCACCAATGATATTTTATAGGGAAAATCCTATAAAATCACTTTAACTTTTGATAGATTACTCATTTTCCCCCATACAATTTCGTTTGTATCCAACAAACTCCATTCTATCACTCTAATGACAAAAAAAATGCAACTAACATGTACAGAAGGTAAAAAAATCAAACTATCCCTATGATATTTTAAAAAATGAAAACAAACTAAATTAAAAAAATAAAAAATAAAAATAAAAATGAGAATCCAGATTGGATCTCCATTGACCATTAATTGGATGGATGGTGAAGATCCAATTTGGATCTTCACATTCATGAACTCCATCTTAACTTCATCCTCTCATACTTCTGGATCTTTTCTCCCCCTCTTTCTTCTCTCTCCCTGTTTCTGGATTTTTTGGAAGCCTATATTTTTCATCATCAACCTTCCAAAATCATTAATCTCCCACAATGATCAAATATCAATCTCTCACAATCATCAGCAAACACCATAAAACAAAAAAACTCAAACAATATAACTTAAAAAAAAAAAAAAAAAAACCCACTGGTCTCCATGATTGAAGACCTAGAAGGTCTCCATGATTACAGACCCTTTTAGGTCTCTATTAGAGACCTAGGTGGGTCTCCACTAGTGGAGACGCTTCTCAATATCCACGATTGGAGACTTGGATGGGTCTCTCAACGGTGGAGACCCCCGGTTCTAGTCTCCACGATCTGAGACCCGAACTAGGCCTCTAATCGTGGAGACCTAGAACCGGGGTTCCATCATATCATTGCCATCGTCGAACCCACCAACAAATTCAGCCGGAGATAAAGAGAGAAAGAGGAAAAGAGAAGAGAGAAGGAGAGAGAAAAAGCAAGAGAGAGAGAGAGGAATTGAGAGGAAAAAATGAAAATATTCTTATATATAAAGTTTTTATTTTTTATTTTTAAATAAAAACGTCTTTGTTAATTTAATTTAATTTATTTTTTATATTTTATTAATATTTTTATTTTATTTTATTTTTTGCCCCGAGAGTCAAATAATCAATTGTAACAATCTAATTGAATATGTTACTGTCAGGGGTAATATTGTCCTTTTATAGGTCTTTAGGGGGGATTTTGAATGTTTAAGTTAAAGTTATGCAATATTTAAGATAAAATGAAATTATATAAAAAAAATGGATAATTTATCAAAAGTCAATGTTTTTATAGGATTGTCCCTATTTTATATACACTTGCTTCCATTGTACACACCTATCAACACTCAATGAATGAATGGAGTGACTGAAATAAGCAATAAATTTACATGTACATTAACTTGAACTCTGATTACTTGTCGTGAGCTGTGAGTGAGTTTTGTCCCATTTCAATTTCATTCTGCAAGGAAATAACATGAGGATTCTCTTGTATATCGGAAGGGCTCACATATACCCACTTTGAAGATCCCCATCCATCTGAAACTTGCCGTACTGAAGCAGAACCTGAAGCTCTCCGTAGAATGCTACTGCTTCCTGTTCCTTTGTGAAAAAATCTTGCAGGTCTAATGATTTTGTTCCATACACTGCTGTAGCTTTGAGTTGTATTGCCTCGGTATGCTTCTTCATGACCATGGGAGTTTTTTAACAAGCGAAAAAGGAATATCAGAAAACAAATAGCAGCAGTTGATCCATATACAAGGTAAAGACCCCAGAAGCTGTGAAGAGTCAAGCTTTCTGGTGAAGTTTCTTTCGTTGAACACTCAGACGAGGGCTTAAACCACTTCTCTTCTAATTTTTTCAGCTCTCCGTTCTCTGATATATTTAAAATGGCTCTTGAAACATCATTGCCTATTGGTGACCCTTTTTGAAATGCCTGCATGTGGAGCAAAAGACGATTTGTTGGATTATTAAGCAATTTATTCGTGATACAAGAACAGTTATTGTAGTGCAACTTACAAAGCCAAAGCCTCCAAGTCTGTAGGTGGTGGTGGTGGTGGTGAACTTGTCGCAGTATTTGTCTAGGAAAACTTTCTCATACGGAAGTTCAAGAAAAAGGGCAGCTATCTCTTTAGTTTCAAATTTCTTTAGATAGGTGGTTTCACTGTTTTCAAATGAGATAACATTGTCCTTGTTGAAGCGAAGCACTTGAGTCAGGTAATTCTGGACAAAAGAATCGTTGTCACAACCAACATTTAAGTTGTTACGCTTCAGAAAATCAATATCTGTAATGCTGGGTTGAAGTCTTTGGACAGTGAGCATTGAAGAGAGACTAGCTGTGTAGCTTGACGTTAAGATAAACACAACAAAGAGCCATAGTACCACCACTGCTCGACTGAAGTTGCTATAAACTTTTTCTCCTGTAAAATGGACATAACCATGAGCATTTGTTTTAAGTGTCTAATGCATAATCTAGTGACCTTACTATGTATTTTTTTATGAAATTTACGGTTTGTGAGTTTGCAAATAACCATGTTCTAACAAACAATAAAAAGGATTACTATTATCATCTGTCAAATGTAACTAATAGTCAGGAATTTATTGCAGATTCTAAATAAATTCCTTTCACGCTACATAATGACCTTGTTCTTTCAACTGCTATGAGTTTCTAAATGATTTAATTGTCTAATCTATACTATATTAGTTGCTAGCAAGGTTGATCATGATCATGATTATACAAAGACAAATACAGGCCACATTCTGGAGGTAAACAAGAGACAAATTGGAATAAGGACATCAAAGCCAAATTCTTTGACCAATTAATGGAAGCTTTGGGCTGAAGAGTCAAACAAAGAGGTACCAATCTATGTCCACAAGATCTCCATAGGAAGATAAGGAGTAGGACCACCTACCAGGCCACCACTCTTCTATTGAGAGTTGAATTGGTCATCAGCCAGTAAACATATTTATCTTGGAAATATTGCTCTAAATGTAACTATTGGATTTATTTCGTTTTCATGGGTGAATTGTGAAGGACACTTGCATGATGTTCATAGAGATCTCATTACGGCCAAATATTTACTTGCTTTCAGTTCAAATTTATGTAAAAAATAAATAAATAATAAATAAACTTACTGTGAGCATAGAAGAGAGACGAAAACGTGAACCAAAGTACAGTGCTGAATTGATCCTTCCAGGGGCCTTTGAACTTGGGGTTGGATTGGTGCTCCAGGAACCATACAATGAACATGGTGTAGATGAAGGTGGCTGCAGTTGCCACCCACATATTAGTGGTGAAGGGCTTCATGAACAACCATGTTGAATCTTCGAGCTTCACTGGAACTATCATCGACAACCCTGACTCCAGATATGGTTGAGTGAATTCCACATATTTTGTTCTATTTTCTAGAATGGTCACATCACCAACAGCAGCATCATAGGCCTTCAGTCGAAGTTGTAAACACAAAGACAATCAATTAGTTTTTATCCATGCACAAAGGTTAATGCAAGTGAAGGCTATCGCTACGTACACATTGTCAAGCATCAATGAAACAGACTCCTAAAATCAATAGCTGGTGAAGAGCTGTTACCTTGTCATGCACGCGTTTAACGAGATCATCATAGCTGCCAACATGTGATACAAATTCATACAGTAGATCATAACCGAGAAATCGCGCTACCGTTTCAAAAACTTCAATGGAGAAACCGTTGTATTCCGTTGAGTTTCCAACACACTCAGGCTTGACAAACTTCTCAAAAAAGGTTCTCTCTGGAACTCCAATTCTCATTGGCTTTGCATTGGTAGGCATCGCCCATCCTTTGTGGACTGGATTCAGGTTTCCAGGCCAAGTCACCTGACCAGAAAAATCTTCTGATTTGCTTTTAACTTTATTTGCTATGAGGGTTTTTGAAAATCCATAATTTGGCAACCAAAAGCCTAGCTCTTTATACTTTTTTCCGACAACATTCGTGATCCTGAACGTGCCAGTGTCCAACAACTCACCTTGTTTGAAATGAATTCTGCCACTTAGTGCTGTGAAATTACTTTTCAGAATATTTTCTAGCAACATTTTTGGACTACTAATGTTCCTAGACATTCTCTCAATGGCCTGTGTCAGGATTCTGATGCTGTCATATGCTCTTAAAGCATGAATTCCTGGCAGAAAGTGATCTTCCTCAGGATATTTATGCATGAAATTTCTGCGAAACTGGTTTGCAAATGCTCCATAAGGATTATTTCCGCTTTCAGAATAGTACTTTTTGATTCCTAGAGCACCCTCCATGGAGGAAATGACAGTGTTGTTAAAAGAGTCCAGGAAATCTGCAACGGTATCTGTCACTATCCAAACTGAATCTTCCCCCACAAGTCCCATCTTATTAGCTTCTCTAAACAAATGAATAGCCATAGGTAATGATGATTGAAGTAGAATGAACACCCTGGACTGCTTGTCTTGTACCTTGCTTAGCTCTCCTCGAACAATCTCTGCAGGATCAGAAATTGAAGTAATTGGAGGAAGAACCAAGCGGTATTCAATCTCTGAACCAATGTTTCGAAGAGCCTCAGATAGAAGAACGAACTTCCCTGGATCACCTCCATATGCATTGTCTTCATATATGGCTGATACCCTTCTCCAATTGTAGAACTGAACAAGAGCTGCAATGCAATTCATTTGCTCAGAATCATTGCTAGCCATTCTTATCAAGAAAGGCCAGCGATCAGACACTGATGGTGGTGATATGGCCGATCCTGCAAATGATATAACAGGAACCTGAGCTTGACTTCCAATATCAGCAACGAGGCCTGCTTCCTCCCATGTGTCCATGCCAATAATCAGCTTCGCATTCTTCTTCTTGATAAGCTCCTCCGCTACAAAACCAAAATTTAGACCTCCATAAACCTCTTAAAAATCATTTATAAGTACAGAAAAGTTACAAAAAAGCTGAGAAGGTAAAAAAAAACCTGTCATAGCTGCTTGGAGGGGGTGTTTTCCAGGGTCTCTGATGTGAAGATCGAGCTTGTATTTTCTTGAACTAGTGTTGAAGTTTCGTAATGCGATCTCCATGGCTGTTATCACTTCTTTTCCTTTACGGGAACTAACATCAACGATCACACCAACGTCTATAACTTGGCTATCATTCACGCTGCCTGCTCCAGCTTCATTGAAGAGGAAGAGAAGGGAAATGATGAGTACTACAAAAAATACAAACCAAGGTCTTGCAACTCTGTTAAAAGGATCCTGAGGCATATTTATCAGGTGGGAATCTTTTCTGCAGCAAAAAATCCTATTAATCCTGTTATGCTATATATATGCAAGCTAGTAATTTTTATGAGAAAATGTAAAGCTTAATATCAAATTATATATATATATATATATATATATGCATACGATTTGAACTAATTAGTTGCAATTACTTGGACAGACAGATACAGAGAATACAGTAGGAGGCAATTGCCTGGAACGTTATTATAACAAAATTTGTAGCTGACTTGACTACCGGAAGGATGGTCAAATTTCGGTATATTTTCTTGACATTTCTTGTATATATGCTCTAAGGATTGTATGGTGTAAACAGTTTATCAGTGTTCAGATTATTCAACTTTCATGATTGGAAATCAATAAAATTCAAAATGAAATATATGGGGATATACTTTTCCCAACTTGTGACTTTTCCTCTGATTACCGCTGACTCAGGCAAATGTCAACATGCTTGAAGAGGAATGAGTAATGGTCAAGTTATCCCACAAATTACTAACGAAAATGGAATATTATCATACAATCATGTTGTTTGAAAAACGTACATTCATTTATCTCTTAGGGGGTTGTATCAACCTTAAACTATTATAAGTTTTGAAGTTTATTAAAAGAATTTTATGAATTGATAAAATTCAATAAAAATCTCAAATAAAACCCGTATGGTTTTGTGGCCACATGTATAACCGCTTTGTAATTGTATCTTACAATCAATATCGAAGCCCAAATTCAAATTCTCTTTCCAAGTTTAGAGGGGTGTATTTAATCTACACTTTTAATGACCTTTATATAATTAAAAAGTTTAGATGTATTTAATATATAATTTCAAAGATTTTATAAAAGTTATATAGTATTAAATATAGACTTTTTAAAATTATTAAAAGTCTATAAAAGTTGTGATGTATTTAATCAAGACTTTTTAAGAGTTCATAAAGTTATAAGGTATTTAAAATGTCAATGATTTTTATTGAATTTAAAATTTTAATGACTTTAGTAGATTTTCATGTTAAATTTATAATCAAGCTCTACAAACTCTCTCTCACTCCTTTAAAAACTTTTGTAGACTTTTGTTGTTGATTATAAAAAGTAAAACTTATAATGTCTTATATTTGAATCTTCTCAAACTCAATAATAGTCATAAATAAAAATATTTCACTTATTTTAAAAATACACACACACACATATATATTTCACTTCTATTTTATTGTGAATTATAATTATCAATATTTTTTTTCTTATGTTTAAATTGTTAGCTTTTTAGTTTTTAAATCTTATTAGGTTTTTTTTTTTTTCAAAAAACAACAATTTATTATTTAAAAGAAGATTTTAAGTTTAAATCAAAATTGAATAGTTAGATCTCAACAAAATAAATTTAAGAAAGAGAAATAGCTTATAATTTATATTTATATAAATACAATACAAAAAAAAAAGTTTATATAAATATTGATCAAAATCATCTCATTATTCTTATGATAAATAGTACAACTATTATTAATGATTGTATCGTCAGCTAACAATTTAGTGTATGTACAAATAATAAAATAGAACTCACAAACATACAAATGAAAAATTTCATTGTTTTAAAATCAATCAATGGAATTTTAATTGTTTACATTAAAAAACAAGAGGAAAAACCTCTATTTCAAATAAAAAAGAAAAAGTTTAATATTTGGTATTTTTTAGCTAGTGGTTTATTAAATAAATAATTTTTTAAATTTGATTATTTAATTATATCTATATTTGATTTTTTTTCAACTTTTATTTCTATTACATACTTGTTAGAGAATTTCTTAAATTTTACTCTTGATTAAATAATTTGATTAGTATAGTATTCAATTTTTATATTTGCAAAATATCATAAAATTAATCAGCTTAAATTTTGTAAAACATTAGTTTTAATAGTTGTTTTTCACCAGTTTATTTACACTATGTCAAAAAAAATTCATTGAGATGAGAAATATAACTTACAAAATGTATAATTTGCACGAGTTTGTTAAAGATATATATTTTTATTTTAGAAATAAATGAAAATATATAAAAATCTATTAGTATCTACGAATCTTTATCATCTCCATCATTACTAATTGATGAAAATGACAATTTTAACTCATTTATTGAGATTCAAGAAGAACACAAGAGAGCATGCTAATGAACGGAGGGCTGTTATAGTTGCTGATATGTGAAATAATATTGAGCTTATCGATAATAATAGACATTAAATATTTTATTTTTTATAGAAGACATAAAATGAATAATGAAATGTTTAGAATACTTAATGTCTTTTGGTCATCAATTTATGTAATTGAAGTAACTTTACTTTTATTTTATGTGTTATGCTTTTTCATCATTATTGACATAATAAATAGAGTTTTATTAATTTATAAATTGTATATTATATTATAAGTTGGTAAAAGTTTGGTTTATGAAAGTATATAGAAGTCTTTAAAAATCTTTAGAAATTTATATAAGTCTTTCATAATTTTTTTTTTTAAAAATCTATCCAAGTTAATAAAAAGTCTTCAAGAAAAAAAAAAGTTCATAAAAGTTCATGAAAATCTTTCGTAAATCTGTAAAGTCATTAGAAATTTATGAAATCCTATAAAAGTCGTTCACTAAAAAAATGTGAATAAAAGTATTTTAAGATCATAATTGAATACTTAAAAAAAGGAAAAAGAAGTAAAAAAGAAAGAAAACTATGTGGTCCAAATCTCTATTATTTGAAAGATTCTTCAGTACATGTCATTCTTTCAAAATGCTGTGCATGGATGAAAATTATTGACTGAAGAGATTCTTATTGAAGGATTCTTGTTATGTGTTATATGCATTTTCCGGACTCACTAAATGGGCTGCTAAAAGCCCAACTTCAGTCCGAGAGAAGGCCCAATCAAGTCAGCCTAAATGCAAAAGCCTATCAGATGAGGCCCAGATGTCAGCTCCAAGCCCAGCAAGCTTTACAGTGCATCTCAGCAATCTCCTCAGCCCGCAGCAACGAGCTCGTCTCACAGCAAGATTGTAGCTCGTTCCACCATTCACCATAAGCATAGCTCGCTGTTTGCTCATCAACGAGATCCAGCTCGAGATCACCATATATAGTGAGTAACTCGCCCAGTGGACAATTAATGCGATATCTTCTAGAACAGGCAGTTACCTAATTTGACCATGATTCTCTCTCCAAAAACGGAAGTTAATTCAAATTCAAACTCAGTCAACCTTATCTCGGATTTTATAGAGCAATTTCCTGATTTAAATCTAACTGATTAGGAAGTGTAATTAAATCATGATTCTCTTCCTATTTTATTGTTTCCTAATTTGTAACAACTCTTCCCCTATAAATAGGGGTTAAAATCATTGTAACAGATATGAAGAAAATAATATACTGTCACTCTGTGGAATTTTAGAGAGACAGCCGTGGACGTAGGCACACTTGCTGAACCACGTTAAAAATCCTGTGCATTCCTGTTTGGTTCTTGGTTCTTTATTATCTTGTTCTTGTTTTCTGTGCTTTCTCACATTGATTGCAGGTATTGGGTATTGATTACTCGTCGACTGAATTTCAACGTCGACATTTTGGCGCTAGAAGGAGGGCCAAACTGCAATCTTTTTCATCTCAGTTCATTGATTTCTGACAACATGCCAAGAACCAGATCAAACAGGTATCATGGAGATGATGACCAGGCGAAGAGCCACATGAACCAATCTCAACAGAACATGCAGCCTGTGCAGGACACACCCATGCATGCAGCAGGCACGTCCTATGGCCAGGCAATAGGTGCTGCAACAGGCATTCCTCCTCTGCCTCCTCGTCAACAAGTTCTAATTGCCCCAACAGTTGAAGGGCAGCAAGTATGGCATCAGAGGCAGGAGGCGTTGGAGAACACGGTTAGACAGCTTACAGAGGCTATCAATATGTTAGTATAGGTTCAAATGCAGAATGCACCTAGGGTTGAGGTCAGGTTCCAAGGCACGTGCCCCAGCAGCATGAAGCAATGCAGGTGCCCGAAAGGCCAGCTAGGGATATGCCACGACCTGCTGACTCAGTTCGTTCTTCTAATGCGCGCCCTAGAGCTGATGGCCACCCTGTCTATGGGGAAAGAGAAGTCGCGCATCCAGCGAGCTTGGTAGTATGGTTGAGTCAGGAGGGAAACCGACGGGTAGAGGTTGGGCACGATAGAATCCGAGCTGAAGCTCGGGGTGTTGATGAAGTGAATGAGCGACATGCGAGATCCCATCAGCATGAGGGTTTGTTCGAAGAGGACGAGAGGTATGACCCAGAGCACCTTCCCCAAGTCACGACCACAGAGGAGATACGAGCTCCGAGATCCACAAGTAGAGGAGCTCTTCCAGAGGGTCCAGCAGTTGGAAGCACGACCTGGAGCCCCGGAGCAGCGTGGGCACTACGGGGAAAAACCCCATTTACAAGGGAAATTGAGACACAGCCTCTCCCTCCGAGGTTTAAAATGCCAAGCATTCAGCAGTACAACGGGGACAGTGACCCCTATGACCATCTCGACGCCTTTAACGTTCAGATGGACCTGCAAACAAGTAATCCTATGGTGAAATGCCGTGTATTCCCAACTACTTTGGGGGATATACCAAGGACATGGTTCAAGAATCTCCCAGCTCGCAGCATAGGTAGTTGGGCAGAATGTCAGCAGAAGTTCGTTGGCCAGTACAAGGCCTTGAGAAGGCAGCTCGCTCCATCCTGCCACCTAGCTACTATCTTCCAGCGTCAGGGTGAGTCGTTGAAGGAGTATATCACCAGGTTTAGACGCGAGGTCGCGAATGTTAAGCATCCATCAGATGAAAGTATACTGACAGAGATCTCAACTGGGCTACGAAAGGATGGAAAACTGTACGAAAGCATTTACAAGTCCCCAGTGAAGGATCTGAGAGAGTTTTATGAGCGAGCTGCGAAGGAGATTAGGTGGGAAGAGACCTTCAGCCCAAAGAAGTCCAATCAGAAGAATGAAGCGGCAGTTCCAGCCAGGTGAAGAAAGAAAATAATGGCAGGAACGAAGAAGGTAGAAACAGGCTCTCAATCAAATTGCTAAAAGGGCGAGGAGAGAGCCAAGAAATGAGTGACCTCGACGTCTGGACTGACAGGAATGGTACAACATCCTGACGGCTTCACCGGACAGGATTTACGCAGCAGAAAAGAATAGGGAAGATTTTGACAAGCCTTATCCTTTAAAAGCCTCTGTTCAACATAGAGACAAGAGTAAGTTTTGTGCTTATCATAATGAGGTCGAGTACAATACTTCAGACTACTGGGCGTTGAAAGACGTCATTGAGAAATTGATCAGGAGAGGTCGCTTGAGAGACTATGTGGCAAGACCTGCTGACTCGCGACCTCATCAAGAACGACCTCATCAGCAGCCAGCACAGCAACAGCCCCAGCGAGCTCCCGAGCCAAAGCATGAGCCTGCGGTAAGAACTATTTTTACCATTCATGGTGGCCCCATATCGCAGGTGCTTCTAACAGATCGCATGAGAGATACGTCCGAGAGGCGAATCATACTTTCCAGGTCAGTGGGTTAGAGGGACCTGCAAAAAGGGCGAAGACGACCTCGGACGAGATTGTATTCACTGATAAAGATGCTAGAGGTGTGATCTTGCCTCATAATAATGCGCTGGTTATTCGAGCCAAGATCAGTAACATGGAAGTGCGACGCATCATGATAGATACTGGGAGCTTGGTAAATGTGATGTACAAGAACTGTTTTGAGCAAATGGGGCTAGGAGCAGAGCAGCTGAGACCATCCCCAGAGCCTTTTTATGGTTTCACTGGAGATGCTGTTGTACCAGTGGGCCAGATTAAGCTACCACTTACTCTTGGGGAAGCAGGTCGTCAAGCTACAGTGCTGGCAGATTTTTTGATAATTGACTGTCCATCAGCGTACAATGTGGTCCTGGGAAGACCTGTTATGAATGAGTTGGATGTGGTTACTTCAACCAGGACCTCACAGTAAAATTTCCAACCCCTAATGGCATTGGATGTGTTCAGGGGGAACAACACTTGACTAGAAGATGCTATGAATATGCTGTTAAGATGGGCGTAAGAGGAAAGAAAGTGAACGTGATCTCAGAGGGTGAGCCACGAGCTATGACTGAGAAAGGAGTCAGTCACGACCTGGACCCTCGTGAGGTAGATGCAGATCGAGCTACTGGGCCAGTTGAAGAATTGGAAGATGTTCAAGTCAGCGAGACGGATCCAAAAAGATGCCTGAAGTTGGGAAGAGGTTTAGCTCCAGAATTGAAAGCCAAGCTCGCTGACTTCCTGAAGGCGAACTTGGATGTATTTGCATGGAATCACGAGGACATGGTGGGGATAGATCCTAAAGTGATGTCACACAGACTGAATATTGATCCTCACCACAAACCAGTTCGCCAGAAGAGAAGAGCAATGACGAGGGAATGCTATCTTGCGTTGAAGGAAGAGGTAGACAAGTTGTTGGCGAATAAATTTATCCGAATAGCTTACTACCCGACTTGGGTCGCTAATCCAGTTCTTGTAAAGAAGAAAAATGAGAAGTAGATGACTTGCATTGACTTCACTGACTTAAATAAGGCGTGCCCAAATGATAGTTTCCCCTTGCCAAGGATAGACCAGCTCGTGGATGCTACTGCTGGCCACGAGCTCCTGAGTTTTATGGATGCCTACTCAGGTTATAATCAAATCCCAATGAACCCCGAGGACGAAGAGCATACCTCATTCATGACTGATCGAGGCTTATATTGCTACAAGGTGATGCCTTTCGGGCTGAAAAATGCAGGAGCAACCTACCAACGCTTGGTGAACATGATGTTTGAAGAGCAAATTGAAAAGACCATGGAGGTCTACGTTGATGACATGCTAGTAAAATCTAAGCAGGTGAGTGATCATGTGTGCGACCTAAGGGAGATGTTTCAGATTCTGAAGAACTATCAAATGAAGTTGAATCCGCACAAATGTGCATTTGGAGTAGCTTCTGGGAAGTTTCTAGGCTTCATGGTCAACAACAGAGGCATTGAGGCCAATCCGGAGAAGATCAAGGCACTGATCGATATGAGGTTGCCTACTAGGGTGAAAGATGTGTAGAGCCTAAATGGCTAGGTCGCAGCTCCAAAGGTTCATCTCGAAGGCCACGGATAAATGCATCCCATTTTTCGATATTTTGAAAAATGCAAAAAGTTTCGAG
This sequence comes from Litchi chinensis, assembly GCA_019925255.1. NCBI lineage: Eukaryota > Viridiplantae > Streptophyta > Magnoliopsida > Sapindales > Sapindaceae > Litchi > Litchi chinensis. The sequence continues at coordinate 21,168,212 of CM034469.1, read as the reverse complement.
TGGACTGAACAATGTGAAGCAAGCAAAAAGAATACATGGGGCGAGCTTCACTCCTTTCTAAGCCCAAGGAAGGAGAAAAGTTAATTCTGTACTTGGGAGTGTCTCAACAAGCTTTGAGTGCTGCATTGGTGAGAGAAGAAGAAAAGACGCAGCTTCCAGTATATTATGTAAGTAAAAGGCTGCAAGATGCTGAAACCAGGTACTCGTAGATGGAGAAGCTCGTTTATTGTCTGGTGGTCGCATCAAGGAAGCTGCGGCCTTATTTTCAAGCTCATATAATCGAAGTCCTCACCCAGTATCCGTTGAAGCAAGTTCTACAGAAAGCGGACACCTCAGGTCGTTTATTGAAATGGGCAGTTGAGCTCGCACAGTTCGATATCCAGTTTAAGCGGAGGACGGCTATCAAAGCTCAAGCTCTAGCAGATTTCATTGCAGAGTTTACAGGGCATGTGGATGATGAAGCTGAATCTTCTGAAGGCCCAGCTTGGGAGCTATATGTTGGCGGATCATCCAGCGAGCAGAGGGTCGGAGCTGGAATTTTGTTGATAAGTCCTGAAGGCCACAAGATCCTTTGTGCCTTAAGGTTTGGTTTCCAGAAAACAAACAATGAAGCTGAATACGAAGCAGTGCTCGCAGGTTTGCGTTTGGCTAAGGAAATGCGAGCTGAACAGTTGAAAGTCTTCAGCGATTCGCAGCTCGTTGTCTGTCACATATTGGGGAGTATCAGACCAAGGGACCAAAGATGACCATTTACCTCCAGAAAGTTCATGAGTTGCTAGGTGCGTTTCAGAGGTACGAGGTGAAGCAGATCCCACGAGCTCAGAACTCGCATGCAGATGCATTAGCTCGCCTCGCGACCACAAGAGATGCAGACTTTTTGGGGCAATCCCAGTAGAGTTCTTACCAGCTCCGAGTACTGAAGAGAAAAATGTGATGATGGCCATAATTGTGTAACCCAATTCTTGGATGGGTCCAATTCTGAGATACCTGCAAGATGGAAGCTGCCAAGTAACAAGCTGGAAGCACTGCGTCTACGAGCTAGAGCAGTCAGATATTGCATCTATGATGATGTGTTATACAAGAAGGGGTTCTCAGCTCCACTTTTACGATGCATTGATGGCCCAGAGTGTGAAACAGTGATGAGGCAGATACACAAAGGCCATTGTGGAAATCACGCTGGGGGGCTTTTCTTAGCTCAAAAGGTACTTCGTTAGGGTTTTTATTGGCCCACCATGAGGCAGGACGCTAGCGACTTAGTAAAAAGATGCGATAAGTGTTAGAGGTTTGCCCAAGTTCCGCGAGCTCTGTAGCCTATCTTAAACAAATGGTGAGCCCGTGGCCTTTGCAATTTGGGGGATGGATTTGATCGGACCTCTGCCAATGGTTCGTGGAAGATGCAAGCATGTCGTGGTCGCAGTTGATTACTTCACTAAGTGGGCAGAAGCAAAGGAGTTGGCAGAAATCTCCACAACGAAGAGAGAGAAGTTCGTGTGGAGTAATATCATTTGCAGGTTTGGGGTTCCACAGCAGATCGTGACAGACAATGAGACCCAGTTTAGCAGCAACTAGTTTCTCAAGTTTTGCAGCGATCTGAAGATAGTCAAAAGCTTCTCAGCAGTGGACCATCCGCAAGCCAATGGCCAAGTTGAAGCTGTGAATAAAATTATAAAACAGACCTTGAATATGAAACTGGAAGCAAAGAAATGAGCATGAGTAGACAAGCTTCAGAAGGTATTGTGGTTTACAAAACCACAGCTCGCAGCACTACATGCGAGACACCTTTCTCAATGGTATATGGGTCTGAGGCCATGATCCCAGCTGAGTTAGAAGTCACCTCGCAACGAAGAGCAACCTTCAATCCAAACAATAATGAGCAGTTACTTGCTGCAAACTTAGATTTGCTTGAAGAACTCAGGGAAACAGCCAGGCTGAGAGTAGCTGTCTACCAACAAAGAATAGTGAGGTACTATAACAAGAATGCTCGGATTCGCAGATTCAACGTGGGAGACCTAGTACTGCGTATCATTCTGCCTGGAGCTCGCAATCCCAACGATGGGTCCTTAGGCCCAAATTGGGAAGGACCCTATATCATCAAGGCAAACTTGGGAAATGGAGCTTATCATTTGACTAACATGAATGGAGCTGAGGTCCCTCGAGCTTGGAATGCCGAACATCTTCGACCATATTACCAGTAACTTTATTTGTTATGCATAATTCAATGTTATAACGCAAAATGAAAGCTCCATTTTCCCCCATGATGAGCATTATTTCACCAAGTTAACAGGCTCAGTGCTGATTAGCTTGTTGCCCGTTTAAACTAAAAGAGCCTAAAAAGCAGGTGTGGCTAAGTGCCCCTGCATAGCTCGCTAAATGAAAAAAAGCCTAAAAAGCAGGTGTGGCTAAGTGCCCCTGCATAGCTCGCTAAATAAAAAAGAGTCTAAAAAGTAGGTGTGACTAAGTGCCCCTGCATAGCTCGTTAAATGAAAAAGAGTCTAAAAAGTAGGTGTGGCTAAGTGTCCCTGCATAGCTCGCTAAATGAAAAAAAAGCCTAAAAAGTAGGTGTGGCTAAGTGCCCCTGCATAGCTCGCTAAATGAAAAAGAGTCTAAAAAGCAGGTGCGACTAAGTGCCCCTGCATAGCTCGCTAAATGAAAAATAGTCTAAAAAGCAAGTGTGGCTAAGTGCCCCTACATAGCTCGCTAAATGAAAAAGAGCCTAAAAAGCAGGTGTGGTTAAGTGCCCCTGCATAGCTCGCTAAATGAAAAGAGTCTAAAAAGCAGGTGTTGATAAGTGCCATTGCATAGCTCGCTAAATGAAAAAGAGCCTAAAAAGCATGTGTGGCTAAGTGCCCCTGCATAGCTCGCTAAATGAAAAAGAGTCTAAAAAGCAGGAGTAACTAAGTGTCACTGCATAGCTCGCTAAATGAAAAAGAGCCTAAAAAGCAAGTGTGGCTAAGTGTCCCTGTATAGCTCGCTAAAAGAAAAGAGCCTAAAAAGGTGTGGTTATGTACCCCTGCATAGCTCGTCAACATTTCAATATGGCAGCAAAGGATCTTATCAATTTCAAGATTTTATTAATTGATTGAATTAAGCATTGCTTTAATTATTATCAGATTTTGAGCTTGTTAACGATTAGCTCGAATGAAGACATAAAATGAAGATCATAAAATATGTGACCACAGATGCAATAGTTCAAACACATTCAATAGATGAGAAATGGAGAAATAAATTTCATTAAGTCTGAAATATCCTTTACAAATCAATGATTGAAAAATGCAAGTACAAAAAGTAAGCTGCTAGCTCTAAGCTGGAGGATCTGGGCCTAATAAAGGGTTTTCATGAGAAGGAGACACACCAGAAGGTTTGGGGTCGCCAGCGGGCTCAGTTTGAGAGGTCGCACTAGGCACCTCCATTGCCGAAGGGACTGCATCAGCTGAGGATGAGGCAGCCCTTGCCTTAAACTTTTCTACAGCTTTAAGTCCCACATCCCCAAAGATAGAAAAATCCATCTCCGGATGGGACATCCACAGCGTATAGAGAAAGTTGAGGCCTATTTTTTCCTCAACCTCATCCTTTGCTTCAGCGACCTGCATCTCTAGTTCCTGAGCAGATTTTTCACTGAAAATCATCAGTTCTTCGAAAGCATCATTTGCATGGCGATTGATGACCTCGGCTTCTTCCTTCATGGCTTCTTCCTTCATAGCTTCTATTTGCTGCTCTGCAGCCTCAGCTCGCTGAATTACCTCCCCCACCTACTGCCTAAGTACTTCAACTCGATTTTCGGCCGCTTCAGCCCGTTGAGCAGCAGTTCCCATTTCTTCAGCCCGCTTTTCGGCCGTCTCAACTCGCTGTACCGCTGCCTGGATTTGTTGCCCGAGGACCTCGATTTGGCTTTCCGTAATCCCAACCCGATTTTCGGCCTCTTCGGCCCGCTGTACAGCAGCCTCCATTTTCTCAGCTTGTTTTTCGGCCAGCTCGGCCTATTGATCAGACTGCCTCAGCACTTCCCTTAACATGTCGCGTTCATTTTCCATTTTCAGCAGAGCTTCCTCGGCGGTCTTCTAGCATTATTCGCCGCAGCCATCTGTGCCTCGAGGCTCTCTGTGGTTTTCTCAACCAAGCGTGCTATCTCCTCATTAGCAGCCTCCAGCTCATTTTCCAGCTCCATTATTCGGTTATTAGTGGCCTTTGTCTCCTTCTTCGCTTCATTGCAGTAAGGGCGCCCTGAAAATTCTACAAGTTAATATGCGATAAAGTAAAGAGGCCAAAAGATAAAGAAAAATAACTTACCAGCATGGAATGACGAGCTGCGAACTCGTCTAGATCCGTGCCCCTAAGGGACTTATTCTCTAAGACCCTTGCATGAGTGAACATAATGGGTGTCCAGTTGTCAACGAAGGAAGTTAAATATCTCCCCCCAGGTCCGAGCTCAGTTTCTGGTCTTGTTGGTGAAGGAGTCCTTTCAGGCTCCGGGACATCAGGCTCCTCAGTCTCATAAACATTACGTCGTGTAAGAAAGGTACGCCTAGTTATTCGCTTGCTGGTACCAGCTCGGGTTGCTTGGGGAGCAACCTTAGGAGGAGCATCCCCTTTTTCAGGTTACGAGCTGGAAGCTGGAACCAACTGAAGATCTGCTGCTGTTTCTAGAGGCGGTACCTCGCTTGGGGCAGCGACCGAGGGAGTTTCTGCTTCAGCAGGTCGCTTGGAACGCTTTGAAGGAGCAGCTGGAGAGGCTGGGGTTTCAGTTGGTCGCTTCACTAGAGCTGCTGAAGGGGCTGGAGTTTCAGTAGGTTGATCAGAAGGGAACTCCAGTAGAGCAAGTTTCTTCCTTTTAGCTGGAGTTCGCCCAGTGGAAGAAGCAGGAGTTGAAGAAGCAGATTTTTTAGATGCACCCACTGGTGGAGTACGAGTTGGAACAGGCAATGGAGTCTCTAAGACAGTTGTGTGATGTGGGGAGAGGGATGAGTCTACTTGTACAATGAGGGTTGCGCGAGCTTTAGCTTTTTCTGCCCGGACTGGAGCAGGAACTGATGTTGTCTTTGCTCGCAAGGAAGAGGTGCAAGCTGGAGCCGGTTGGAAATCAAGTATATCCTTTTCCCTAACAGGAATTTTAAAGACAGAAGGAAGCTCGCGCTGCCCAATACTCGATATATCATTCTCAGCATCAATCAGCGGAGAGTCATCAGAAGAAGCGAGGCCATGAGCCTGGAGAAGAGCATTATTAAACTTGTTGCTAATGCTGGATTCGCCCGAGCTCGCGAGCGTATCGAGAGCCCTTTTCTCCTCACTGCTGAGAGGAGACTTGTCCATTTTTTGTTCTGCAAGGCAAATCATAAATAAAATAAAATTTTAGCCCGCTAAAGATCTTCCTCTGCATACCTGGTTCCAGGACAAAGCTGAAGTTTTTAAGACGGGCGAGAGAAGGGCATGAGACATAGAACCAGCTCGTTTTATATTTCCCAACATTAGACTTGCCCTTTGCTTCTCCTTGGGGCAAGAGATCATTGTATTCCGACGAACGAGCTGTGAGGTAATAGATGCCGTCGGGTTTTTCTCCCTACTTTATGCTCAAAGCCTTGATACTATAGAAATTTTGGATTATTTTTAGAGTTGGAGGACGAAGACCGTTTTTGAGGAAGGCCAAAGCCAACGAGGTCAGCTGCGCGTATGAGTTCGGTGTTAACTGGAACGGAGCGAGCTTGACATCGTTTAAAAACCTAATTAAGTAAGAAGGAACTGGGAATCTCAGCCCGTGTTCCAGGTGATGAGTGCTGACAATAATATACCTCCGCGGAGGATAGGCTGCATGTTTCCTTGGAGTGGGTGACATCGCGCGACAACCTCTGGGGATATGGAATTGAAGAGCGATCCCTTCCAGTTCGGAGACTTGTATGGAAGATGGGTGATGAGCAAACGTTTTGCGAGCTTCCCTCTCCTCTTCAGCTCGCTGCTTTTCTATGGCTCGATGATTTGCTTCAGAAGCAACTCAAGCTTCAGCTGATCCTTCCCTTTGAGTGGTTCCACTAACCTTGCGAGTTCCACTTGAAGACATCTGTATAAAAGAAGCATGTTCAGGTCGCAACAGACAAATTATCAAAATACTAAAAATCTCTCTAAGTTTCCTATTTTTCAGATCATTCATATAATGGGGGGCTCGACCTATGAAGAAACGATTTGCGAGCTAGTAGTTTACAGGTGCCTAATCCAACAGTTAACATGTATAATAGGCCACAAACAGTAATCAGATCGCAAAGAAATATGCTACAAAATCAAATCAACAGAAGTTGAAAAGTCTTGTTCAACAAGAAACCCAGAACAGCAACAGTTTAATATCAAGAACATGACATATTCAAACCATCACATAATGACTAGATACAAGCACAATACAAGCCCAACTCAACAAAGATAAACCAAAAAAAAAAAACTGAAAGTCTGAAGAAAGAGATCAGAGGTTTACCGTGAATCACTGATGAGAATGTAAAAATAGTGACTGGAAATGTTGATTTCGTGAAAAGCCGGTGAGTTCTCTGAACTTGGTTGCTTGGTTGCTTCGAGAGAAAATGACAGATGAAAGAAGAAAATAAAGGGGTTCCATCGATTTATATAGACAAATGAGCTCGAACCCCAGCCGTCAGATCTCTGTGTTGTGTAACCGTCATAAATCCAACGGTGCAGCACGAGGTACGGCTTTGTAATCATGAAGTCGTCAGTGGAAAGACGTGTGCATTAAAAACGCGTGCAATGGACGTGCCAACGTCGGTTCAAGTCACTTCCTGCATGACTGCCATGTGTCAGATCGATGTGATAACATTTGAAAAGGCGTGAAAATAGTAATTCAAGTTGGCTTACCAAAGAAGCTAGCTTTTACCAGCGAGCTCAAGCTCCCAATTCGCAGAACGAACTGAGAGCTGGGGGATTGATGTTATATGCATTTTCCGGACTCACTAAATGGGCTGGTAAAAGCTCAACTTCAGCTCGATAGAAGGCCCAATCAAGTCAGCCCAAATGCAAAAGCCTATCAGATGAGGCCCAGATGTTAACTCCAAGCGCAGCAAGCTTTACAGCCCATCCCAGCAATCTCCTCAGCTTGCAGCAATGAGCTCGTCTCACAGTAAGATTGTAGCTCGTTCCACCATTCACCATAAGCATAGCTCGCTGTTTGCTCATCAGCGAGATCCAACTCGAGATCACCATATACAGTGAGTAGCTCGCCCAGTGGACAATTAATGTGATATCTTCTAGAACAGACAATTACCTAATTTGACCATGATTCTCTCTCCAGAAACGGAAATTAATTCAAATTCAAATTCAGTCAACCTTATCTCGGATTTTATAGAGCAATTTCCTGATTTAAATCTAACTGATTAGGAAGTGTAATTAAATCATGATTCTCTTCCTATTTTATTACTTCCTAATTTGTAACAACTCTTCCCCTATAAATAGGGGTTAAAATTATTGTAACAGATACGAAGAAAATAATATACTGTCACTCTGCAGAATTTTAGAGAGACAGCCGTGGACGTAGGCGCACTCGCTGAACCACGTTAAAAATCTTGTGCATTTCTTTTTGGTTCTTGGTTCTTTATTGTCTTGTTCTTGTTTTCTGTGCTTTCTCACATTGATTGCAGGTATTGGGTATTGATTACTCGTCGACTGAATTTCAACGTCGACACTATGTAGTTGGTTGAAAGAAATTATTCAATTGACATGTGAAAGAAACTTCAAAGAAATGATAGGAAAACAGTTGATGGACAATCAGGGGTGTGTATATTTGAATTCTAAATATATTATTTTTAAAATGCTACACTAACTTTAGGATTTTGGAGAGCAATATATGACTCAAACTCGTAATATTTAGGATATAATGATGTGTTTACTTCACTTACAAGTATTTAAATAAAAATAAAAATGATCTACAATTAGAATGGCTTGGAATTGGAATCATGTATCGAGAATCAAAATAAGTTATTTACTTTAATTATAGGAATTGACAGTATTTCCATTGAGTTGTTTATTTTACTTTGAAATAAAAATGAATTAATTATAAATTATAAAAACGTCATTGATTAAAATTATGAATTAATTACAATATGAAAAATTATGTTTGAATGTAATGTCATCTTTTTGTTATGTAACTCGTTATAATAGCGTTTAAAAAAAAAATTGAACTTTCTTAATAATATTATTGTAAGCTTATTATGTATCTATATTGTATATCAAGTAGTGTTTTTTTTTTTTTTTAATTATATAAAATGTTATCTAAATTTGTTTTGTTTTTATAAATGTATCTATAATGTATATCAAAATATGATTTTTTTTTTTTCGAAAGATATAAGAGATATTTTACTTTATAAAAGGGAATGAGGATAAGATTCTCAGGTGAAATGAAGGGAATAAAACTCTCATTCCATAACTCTAAATTCATGTAAGATCCACAGTTTCATTACTAGTATGGATTGATTTTGCAGCAAATAAACACTATTAATTATTTTTATACCATAATCCATCAAATAAACACACCATAAATGTGAAGGGCCATGGTAACACTAAATCAACCTCAAGGCTGTTTTGAATTCCAAATTTTTTTTTTAAAGAAATGTTAAAGGATATTATAATTGACTTAATTTCTTCTTTTGATCCCTCTACTTAGTGACTGCAGTGAGAATATATATATATATATATATATATATATATATATATATATATATTATTTATGGTGTTGCCATTTAAATTATGGTTATTATCAAATTAAATGAGAGAATTATCATGTTGAGCCCTGGTATTACAAGTAGTATTTTAAAAATATATCTCATTGGAGTTGATTTAAAATGATTATTTTAGACATTATAACACAATTAACATATAGCAAACAGTAAAAAATAATGAAGTCTCTAGTTAAAAAACAACAATTAAACTATGTTTTAATTTTTGAAAATTATATGTACATCATAAACATATATTTAAGAAATTTCTTAGATTGAAGCCAAAATCTAACGTGAAATCGTGGATGATGAGATTAATTGGCAATAGGTACTAAAACTTTCATTTAAATTTTTTTTCTTATGTTATCTCCATAACTCCATTTCTCCTACATTCTAAAATACTTTAATATTTGAAAATAAGAAATCAAAAACACATTAATATATTTTCAAATGTAATTTTTAATAAAAAATTATATTCTTTTAAAGAAAAAACAAATACTATTTATAACATGCTAATCATCCCACTTATATGTCAACTAATATTCTAATGGATACACTGTAAATGGGTTTTTTTTTTTTTTTTTTTTTAAAAAAAAAAAAAAAAGAAGATAAACAACTGTTAATTACATCCCATTTGTTTCGGTATAATTTCTTGACCACGTATACCACAATTAAACTTACCTACAAATTCGAACTAGTATTCAATAAAGTTGTATTGCAATACATCAAGTTATATTATTGCAAATCTCACTTGTTAAAAGAAACTGCAACCTAACCAAACAAAAAATTTCAATCTTGGAAAGAATATAGGATCAATTTGAACTAATTCTGTTTTCGCACTAAATCAAACCCAGTTAGATTTGTTCAGTTTAATAAATATGGATTTAATTTGAGTTTCATGATTATGATTAAACAAGTTAAAATTTATTTTAAATAAATATACTTAAATTGGTTTACGTATTGGACCAAATTTCTTCTAATCCATATAAAAGCCCAGCCCACTAAAACAAACTCACCCGGGTGCCACCCATGGACCCAACGGAGAAGAGAGGAGGGTTTCACTTGAAAAACGGAGGAGCAAACACTTGAGAAGAAGAATAAGAAGAAGAAGCAAAAATGTCGTCTCAGTTTTGGAAACCAGGCAGCGAGAAACCCCGCCTCCTGGAAGACGAAGAAGGGGGTGTAGTTTTGTTCTCACCGTCTCTGGCTTCCTCTTCTTCTGGGTATGATTCTCTCACTCTGTCACATAGTTGGGAATGCATGTGTATTTATATGATGCATTTATGTGTGGTTTTGTAGATATGGGTATGGTAGCATTGAGAAGCAGAGGCAAAGATTGCCTGTCTATAGGTACCGTACTGCAATTCTCTACTTGGTTGAGACTCATGCTACTACTATCATTGTTGGTGAGACTGGTAGTGGCAAAACCACTCAGATTCCTCAGGTGGTTACTTTTCTTATGTTTTTGTAGATAGTCAAGTATACCCTTTCGTTTGTTTGTTTAAAATTTTGGTTTTGGTCATTGTATTATGTCAATGGTACTTGAAGATTTTGCCTTTGTTGATTTGTGGACGGTTTGAGATTGTTTTGGAAATTGCATGATAATAATGGTTGTGTGATTGATATTGCAGTACCTTAAAGAAGCTGGTTGGGCTGACAGTGGCCGGGTTATTGCTTGCACCCAACCTAGGAGACTAGCTGTCCAGGTCATGTTTTTGGTTGTTTGATCTGTTTTCTTTCTGTTCTTTGTTTATTTTCTCTTTTCATTTGAGTGATTGATTGGATCTATGATCTGTTGTTGTTAATGTAAATGATCAAACAGTTGTTATACATATGTGCTGGCCAATCTGAGTTCTGTGGACATATTTAGCTAAATAAGTTGTTTTACGGTTTTAGGAGAAAATAGTAAGCTGATAGTGCTTTCATATGTTATAGGATATTTGTAGTGCTTTTTTTAGGTGTGAGAAGACATGTTGAAAATGTTTGAAGTATCCATTTTGATGCTTTGCTTGGAGATTACAAACTAGTATTGATGGGCTGAATATGATAGGTGATGCTTGTTGTGTCTCCAACTAGTATTTAAACTGACAACTTCAGTTATCTTTGTAAGTTGAAGTGAAAGTCTGAAGCATGACGATGGATCCAACCATTGGAAGTTTTAAGTGCTAGTTAGCAAAATCAGTTTATTCTTAGAAATTTCTGAAATAATTCAGATTTATTGATTTTACTGTGTGGGGACCATCCCATGGAGTGCTAATTTCCAGTAAATCATTTGGGATGCAATTTTATATCTAGGAAGCTGATATGCGCTTGATGATTTTACTTACAACAATGGTATTACTTTCATACTTGAAATGGATTAAGCTTCCTATGGATCTACTGATTCTTTTGTTAGTTTCAAATTTCTTAAGTTAAGTTTTATATTAGATTTAATTTGTTCTTCTGTAGTTAATAGGTTGTTTGATGTAATATAATTTATAATAATATGCGATGGTACTGATCTGCAGGCAGTTGCTTCAAGAGTAGCTGAGGAGATGGGAGTCAAGGTCGGAGAAGAAGTTGGTTATACAATTCGATTTGAAGATCTTACCAATAAAGTGAGACATATTTCCTTATAGCCCTTGAATTTTATCTTATTAGACTAATATATTTTCTTATGTAAGCTTGTATCCAGTGTGGATGTAGCATCCTAGTATACTGTATCATTATTTGAAAAATTTCTACTTTATAATAATATAACTTGCATGTGACTTTCTCTTCTGATTTGTTATGTTGTGACTGCTGGGACTTCTCCTCATTTGACAGTGCAGGGTGTAACTATGATAAAATTTCTCACGGATGGGATCCTACTCAGAGAAATGATGGATGATCCTCTTTTGACTAAATACAGGTACTAGTTGGGATTGTAGAGTGTGTCTGTGTATTTATTTATTTATTTTTTATGCCCATTTTTTGAACCATGGTATCCTCCTCCATTTAATTCTTTCAGTTTACCCAGATTACTATCTAAAGGTGATAGATGAGATGATGCATTGATCATTCTTCATGCAAAACTGTACTAAGAAATTGAAATGCTAGAAAGGCGCTTTGATTGACCTCTAATATACCTATTGGTCCATGAGTAACAAAGTTCTTGTGTGCACCATAGTGTATATTTTTCCTTCTATTTTTGGCAGAATATTTTGCTTTTAAGAATTATTGATATCTGTACTTGTTACTCTTATGTACTATTGCCCTAACTTCTACTTGTTTATACTTTTTATGTGACCATCTTAGTGTCATAATGGTGGATGAGGCTCATGAAAGGTCTATTTCAACCGACATTTTACTGGGTCTCCTGAAAAAGGTATCAATAATGGTGGTCAGGATATATGTGCATCTGTCTAAGAATTAAAAGTTTGTGTTTTTGTGTTGTTTTGGTTTTTCTTATTTATGTTTTTTAATTATTGAGAATTCAGATACAACGGCGTCGACCTGATCTGCGGCTTATCATTTCATCTGCTACAATTGAAGCAAAATCAATGTCCGCTTTCTTTCAGGCCAGGTTGTCTTTTAAGCGTCTGAATTGCAATATTTTCTTTTGATTTTGGTTGCTGTTGCCTTGCTCTAATATTGTTATAAAACCTCTTAGTTCTAAAAGGTCCATTCCAGGCATGAAAATTCCGTTCACATTGAGTAGAGCCACTTTATAACTTGAAATCAAATCAACATCTCTTTGTTCAAAAAGCAAAGTTATATTTGTAGTCCTCCTTTAGGAATATGATTAGCATATGACTTTATATTGCTTTAGCTTAAAGGTCTGTTTATTATCAGAAAGAGATGTTTAACGTTCTGTTGACATGGAATCAACGAGCTTTCCACCATAAAAATAACCAAGATACTTTATCTGAATTACCATTTTGCGGTTGCTGTGTCTTTTTAAGAAACTCAGCAGTTTGTTTAGCATAAGCATAAAAAGTCTGTTTGTGTAACAAATGTGTGATATTGTGTCTGTTTGAAACACAATCAAAATGATTCAGCCTTGGCATTTCAGAATGTTTTAATGAGTTACAAAATCCAAATTTGAACTACTCTTATAGCCATGATAACTATTGTCGTTTTTATTTTATTTTATTTTATTTTTTATAAATTTTATTTGTACATATCAGGAAAAAAAAAAAAAAAAAAATGTATTGACAGAAAGGAGGAAGGATGCGAAAGCATGATAACATGCTATCTGCTTTTAGAATGCTAATGAGGTTTTTATTATTCCATAATATCTGATATTTCTTGTTCTAGCAGTACTTTTGAGTTGAGATTGGTTAACAAGTTGTCTGTCATGCACAATATGCTTTGTCAATTAAACTAATATTTTAAATATCTGATATTTGTACTAATCTAGGAAAAGCCGCCACCAGATGGAAGGTGAGGAGTTACCTAGGATGGACCCTGCAATCTTATCAGTAGAGGTATGATGTAATGGCGACATGATACTCCCTCCCTCCCTCCTTATTCCCTTTGTATGTTGTTTGTGTTCAATCATGTATTTTAGAAGCAAGCTTCAGTTGTTCTTGAACAGAAGTAATCTTTGTTGTATTATGATGTCTAATGCGAATGACAAATTTGTGGTTCATATATGCTTGTATTTCAGGGTAGAGGATTCAACGTACAGATTCACTATGTTGAGGAGCCTGTATCTGACTATGTTCAGGCTGTTGTTTCAACAGTAATGTTAATTCATGATCAGGTACCCTCACTGTTGTTTATATGACATTTCTTCATTTATTTTCCCTTTAGAAGGAGATTACGGACCAGTCCCTAGTAGGAGATCAAAACAATTTGCAAAATGCATTGTTTTTTGGGACATTGCATGATTGTCAAATCAGTACAACTCGAAGTTGTAAAGTTTTTCCAGTGCTTTGTGGCATTGTTTACTTTTTGGTGAATTTGATGTAAGCTTTTTACACCTATGATTTGTACCTTTTTGGTGCCTGATATTGATAGGTTGTTCACCCTTTTGTTTTTTGACAATTGATGATTATGGATCTTTGCCACATAGGGAATCATTTATCGAAACAGATGCATAGCTGATGCATAGTAAACTAATAATTCATTGACAGTTGTTTTCTTCATTATATTTGCTGCTTAGGAACCTCCGGGTGATATTCTGGTATTTCTTACTGGTCAAGATGTCATTGATGCTGCTGTTCAGTTGCTCACTGAAGAAGCTCGAACCAATAAAAAGAACTCTTTAGGTACGAAGAAAATTTGTGTAAAACTAAGCTGTTTCTCATGTTCATGTCAAAATAGTTGTGAACAGCAATGAGGTGGGCACTATTTATGTGTTCTTATACCTACTGTATTTTCACATGTTTGTGTCTGTATATATACCTAGATACAAATAAAATATGAATATTGATGCAAATATGTGCAAATGCATTTGGGGGTGTCTGAGGTACCAAGTGTTCTATGACTCAAGGATGATTTTGTAATATTTGATATGGACATCATGCTGTGTGCCATATTGATTATTTGCCCCCAGTAATCAACTCTTTTAAAAATTTTATAATTTGTTATAAAGTTGCAGTACAAGATTCCTATGTTTAAGAAAACCTAATTTTTGTCTTACTAGCGAGGAGCAACAACTGTGCAAGCTTTTTCCATGGAATTAATTTGATTTTAACTAATGATTTATTGACTAACTTGTCATAATGCACAATTTTCAGTCTTTATGAATTCATTGGATCTTTTATATAATTGAAACTTCAATCTCAGGATTGATTATTCTGCCTCTATACTCGGGTCTACCACGTGCGGAACAGGTTAGTTGTCACTGGGTATGATAAACTGATATCTCTGGAGTTTTGTTAATCTTATTTATAATTTTGACTATATTTTTATAATATATTATCAGGATCTCGTGTTTTCTCCCACTCCGAGAGCAAAGAGAAAAGTGGTGATATCAACAAATATAGCTGAGACATCATTGACTTTGGAGGTAACATCTCTGCTAATTAGAGGATATTCATTGGTTGTGATTGGTTAAAGTAATCAGGCGGTGTACTGAGCCACCCTTATTCCTGATCTGTGCAGGGAATTGTCTATGTTGTTGATAGTGGTTTCTCAAAACAGCGTTTCTACAATCCGGTATTTCTGTTGCCACTTTCTGATCTTAAAATTTTGTACATTTATGCTTAGTTGTAGTATTGGTATAGGAGTCAGATCTTGTCATACAAAATTGTATTTTGTGTTTGTGCAATCTTGGTTTTGCCTATAGTTACTCTGAACTTTGAAATATATCCTAAAAGGCGAGGCGAGGCGGCGCCTCAACGCGCCGCCTCGCCGCCTTGGTGGCTAAGGCGCCTCAAGGCGCACCTGTAAGGCGGTGCAGCTGGAAAAACCCGCCTCTAAAGGGTGAGGCGACCGCCTCTGGCAGCCTCCAGGCGAGGCGCCCTGAGGCGGTTCAGAGGCGATCCACACAATCCATTAAATATTTAATTAAAAAAAAAAAAAAAAAGCTTACAAACAGATTACCGCACCCAAAAAAACACACAAAACACATACAAAAATACCGGTTTTGGAAGCCTGGAACAGTTTATCACACCCAAAAAACACATAAAAAACACACAAACACACCAAAAAAAAAAAACACAAACACACCAGTTGTAGAAGTCGGTGGTGCTGAGTGAATGTGAGAAGAAACAAGAAAGATGAATTGTGGTGGGAGTGACAGTCGGCAGTGGTGAGTGACAATGAGAGCCTGAGAGATGAGTGAATGTGAGTTGAAGCCGGTGGGGGAACTTGGGAGTGAAGAGTGAATAGTGAAGTAAAAGGGAGTGGTAAGATTTTTGTAGTTTATATATATAGAATGATAAAAAAATTAAAAAGTAAGTTAGTGGGGTGGGAGTTTCAAAAAAAATGATGACAAAAAATAAAAAATGATAAAAACTAAAGTTAGTGGGGTGAGATTTTTATTGTTTATATATAAATGATAGAAAATTAAAAAGTTAAGTTAATCGGCTGGGAGTTTAAAACCAAAAGAGTTAATGGGGTGAGGTTTTTATATATATTGATATAAATAAAAAAAAAAAATTTTTTTGAAATACAAGAAAATATATTAGTAGGCTGAAAATTTATAGCTTATATACAATTATAAAAAATAAAAATTAAGTTAGTGGGATGAATTTTATAGTTTATATGTATGATAATAAGAAATCATATATATAATAATAATAAATAATTTTTTTTTGAAAATAAAAAAAATTAAGTTAATTGGGTGAGGTTTTATAGTTTATGGGGTGAAGTTTTATAGTTTATATATATATATATATATATATAATGATAAAATAATAAAATCATCTCCATCACTCAACACATTTCCTCCTCCATTAAACACTTCAAGTTAGTTTTTTTTTTTTTTTTTCCTCAATTGGATTGAGGCTGCCGCCTTGTTCGCCTCAAGGCGACCGCCTCGCCTCGCTGAGGCTCCATCGCCTTGCCTCGCCTCGCCTTTCGCCTTTTAAAACATTGGAAGTTACATTTACCTAATTGATTTAAATACCTGTCTATTTGGATATTTTTACTGTGATAATTTATTCTTATGTTTACTACCATAAAAGCTTTTGATCAGTTATAAAATTATCTATGAATGCGTTGATGATTGCTTTAGATTGGAATGTAATTTTTTTGAATTAAAAAGGAAAGGGTTTTAACCGAAAATGAGAAAAATGCTACCCTCAGTTATATCTATAGCATAATTTTCTGTTTTCTTATGTCATAGTACACTTCGTTATCTGTTCTTTTCTATTTTCAGGTGATAACTTCATCTTGTGCCCATGTTTGTTTTTAGATGTCTTATACATTTCTTTCTTTACAGATCTCAGACATTGAAAATCTGGTAGTGGCTCCAATATCAAAGGCATCTGCTAGACAAAGAGCTGGTAGGGCTGGAAGAGTTCGACCGGGGAAGTGTTACAGGTGGCTTAGCCTTACACAGTTAGATTTCCTCCAGTTGGGTGAATGGAATGAGTGTTATTTTCTTTGTTATTATTGGCTCCTTATTTGTTTTAGTGCTTGAACCTTATCGTTAGCATTGTTATGAAGGATAGTTTTTTGTTTCAAATCGATTTCAGATAAATAGGCCTTCAGTTAGATGACCTTACTACCTATTCTGTACAGTTTTGGCCTGCAATATGCCTTACTTTTTGCTTGGATTTAGAATCTTTAAATTAAACTGTGATTGTTGATGTTGGAAATATGTCATTTTGGAGTTTTGGATGCGTCTTCTTTTGGTGTCAGTTCAATGCTAATTTCAGGACAATTGTATGTGTCTACAGTCTACACACAGACACACACATTATATATATAAAGGCAATGCTAGGACAATATATCTTAGTTGACGCTGAGCTTCATTCTTTCCTTTATTTTTTATAGTTATTTTTGGTTCATCTCTCTGATTGCCACATAACTTTTCTTTGCTGATGAGAAACTGTGGTACTACCGTTCTTTTTAAGCTCTCTAGTGTATGTCTACTTGTAATTATGGATATGGATTTACTTGCAAGAAGAGCTATATATTTTTTAATATTTATCTGAAGGCAGCTCTGTTGTGGTATGATGGTTCAGTAGTTTATATTTAGCCTTCTGCTTCATCATGGTAGTCATCAGTCGTTATTTTTCATGATCTCAAACTTGGTATTTGTCACGTATTTTGGACAATGACCTAGAGTGGCTATCTGAGGTTGTCATAGTATGGTTGAATTTAGTTTTTATTGCCATTTAATCTATCTGAAATGAATAGTGTACGTACATGCTATTTGTCTCCATCTTTTCTTGACAAATTATTCTTTGTATCTCTTCGGTTTTGGCAAGCAGGCTATACACAGAAGAGTATTTTGTTAATGAGATGTCTGCTGAGGGAATCCCAGAGATGCAGAGGTCAAACTTGGTTTCCTGCGTAATTCAGGTATGCTCATTTATTGCAATGATTTCCATGGGTAGCCTATGACCTCTATCTATGAGGAGAGTCTTGTTATATAGTGGTATAAATGTTCGCTCCAATAAGTTTAAAACAACATTTGCTTCCAAAATCAGTTTTATAGGTGTGGAAATCATATGAGTATCCTAGTAATTCAACTGACCTACATCTGGGAAGAGATTTGTTATATATTGTTATCTGCTTGTATCTAGTTCACTATCCAAAAGGAGCTACAATAAACTTCTCAAACTGAGCTTGAATATACCATATTGGCCCGGTCGCCAATTTTCCTTGTATCGCTCCTGAAATTATTCTTACAGTGCTTGGAGTCCACTTCCTCTATATCTTCCATTTAGATTACAAAAAAATGCTTTTTTATTGTGATGAAAAAGGTCCAATCACGAACAACCTACACCAAAAAAGAAGGAAAAAATGAGCAACCTACACAAAAAATACTTCAGTTTGATCATTATCTTTTTGCCATTGACAAGCATCAGTGGCAGCTCAAAGCATGCTTATTTTAGTTATCATCTGTCTTACTGTAGTTTTTATACTTGCCTAAACTGTTGCTCTCTTTAATATGCTTACTAGAGCATCCTAGGTCGATATTGCTTATGCTAGATCTGTTTACTGTTAATAGTGGTTCAAAGCAAAAGTTATGGTGTGTGAATTTCCTTTTGTTGTCTAGGCAATTTTGAGCTCACCAGTTAGATGAGTACACTTATAGTATTTCATGTGCTAATTATTGTGTCCTGATTTATCAGTTAAAAGCCTTGGGCATAGATAATATCTTGGGCTTTGATTGGCCAGCATCTCCACCACCTGAAGCGATGATAAGAGCACTTGAAGTTCTGTATTCACTTGGAGTCCTTGATGATGATGCCAAACTTACTTCACCAACTGGATTTCAAGTAGCAGAGATTCCTTTGGTATGTTGCCATTTTAGTTGTACTAAAAATTATACATTTTATGTTGACATGTACTAATGTCTTGTGTTGTTAGAGAGTTCTCATTAAAACATGGTAACCTTACCTTTTGTGTTTAACTCAACTTTATTAGGTTTCAATGTAGCTTATACTGCTTTATCCAACCCAACTCATTCACACACACACAGAGCAGTGATTAGAACTTCTGTGATGTCATGAGGTTCTTTTTTATAAAGGATGCCAGTGCAACATGAAAGTTAAGGTGGTTATTCGTTAATGTTGGATGGAGGTGATCTATGATGTCTTTGTAATGAATAGTGTAAAGGGACTTATTTTCTTTATGTAGTTTGCTTGCATGTCAATTATGTTAGATGATTGTGTAGGACTTCTTCAATTTATGCTCCAATTATCTTTCTGAGCATTCTTTAGAACAACGCCTCAATTCCATAAATGTATGCTTATGATTTATTTTCTTTCTCCCTACCTTATTATTTTGTGATGGTGAATGAAAGAATTAATCACAATAAGATTAAGAATTGAAACATGCTGGAATGTATATTTTTGGCTTAAGTCATTGAAGTTAGCATATATAAACTGATGTTTGGATACACTACTTCTGTATTTCCATCTGTCTATTAACAACGGTGTTTCTCTGCCAGCTGAGATCTGTGTCGGTGAACAGAGTATGTAAAACTCAATGGATGGAATCCCTGCAAATCTATTGTCTTAATCCATTGGCTCGCTAAATGTTTCTTCTCTCATAACAACTTTTATTTTAATTCTATGTCTGCTGATCTGGATTTTGGTTGACTATATTGACTGCTATTCTAGGACATTAATTATTGTATGAGTCTGCTGATATGTTTTTTGCTTTTGATCTCATGATGATTCCTTCTATAATTTGGAATTTTGAATGTATTTGTTGAATTTGAATATTTTGTAGGATCCAATGATCTCAAAAATGATCTTGTCTTCAAGCGAACTTGGATGTTCAGAAGAGATTATTACAATTGCTGCAATTCTCTCCATTCAAGTAAACCTTTCTTTTGTTTTACCCCTTTGTATAATAGTCAATTGTTTACATGGATAAATGGATTCAAGAAAATGAAAATGAAGTTGTAAATCTAAAGGAACAAAACTGGGAAACAAACTGGTACCATAATGTATATATATTGAAAATACCTATCAATATTTATATTAAAAAGAGAGAGAGAGAGAGAGAGAGAGAGAGAGAGAGAGAGAGAGAGATAAAGAAAAACAAACAATAGTGAGTTCAAGTTTATACAATAACACAATTTAATTGCAGAAGGGAGTCCTCCAGCATATTTTTCTCATTTGCATTTAAAATATTATATTGCAGTCGATTTGGGTTTCTAGTAGGGGAGCACAAAAGGAACTGGATGAAGCCAAGTTGAGATTTGCTGCTGCTGAGGTATCGGATTCAAACTTCAAGTTGATTTGTGTAACTTCTGAGTTTTAGACCAGAGTTTTTCTTCTTTTTGCATGACTTTTTCTTTTGATGTTGTCATACTATAAACCAATAACGAGATATTTTGTAGCAAATGGAGTTCTTTTGACTCTTAGATTGTTACCAGGCCTAACCAGTACTGGACTTCTTATTGTGGTTGTATCTTCATTTTTTGCAGGGTGATCATGTGACTTTCCTAAATGTTTACAAAGGTTTTTTTCAGTCTGGTAAATCTTCACAGTGGTGTCATAAAAACTTTATAAACTACCAATCCATGGTGCGTAAGTGTAATAAACTGCTTTAAAAAATTTAAGAATTGGTTTCCTTTTCTCTTTATCATTTCTTTGCTTCCATGCTCTGTATCTGTTATATATAAGTTTACTTTCTTTAAGATACTATTATCTGCTGTCTTACTTGATGTATTACTTATTGATGTTGTTATCAATTGGATCTGTTGCAGAAAAAAGTTATTGAAATTAGAGAACAGCTCAGAAGGAGTGCACAGAGAATAGGCATAGTCTTGAAATCTTGTGAGAGCGACATGGAAGTAAGTCTGTTGATGCTGATTACAAAGGAAAAATTAAATAAGAATATGATTTTCTTATCTGAATGGCGTGTTGTGTTAATCATTGACTCTTCATTTTTCTAGCATGGAGCCTGTTCCTGAGTATTTTGTACTAGCAGATGCATTAATCTTATGTGAACTGTTTGAGTTTGGATTTTTTATTAAAATTCAATAAAGGGGCTATATAGGTTACTTCTGTAATTAAGCCAATGTTTAATGTGGATGAGGCCTGAGGATCATTGAAGCAAGAGGGCATTCATTCTCTTTTTGCATTTCCTCATTTTCTATTGCTTTGGTTATAAGTTTCAAATGCTAATTGCCTCTGGATAAAACAATGATGCTTGTTATGACCATTGTTCCACTGCTTTTGATATCTTGCAGGTAGTAAGAAAGGCAGTTATTGCGGGATTCTTTGCTAATGCATGCCATTTAGAAGTGAGTAATTTTCTCATATCAGTTTGTATGTTCAACTGATTTCTTTTAGAACTAGAAATATAGTCTCATCTTCCTCCCTCTTCTTGACAATAAGTCATTTAACCCAAATGCCTTTAAGAGAAAATTTCTCTGTTGCTGTTATGATGAATCTTTGTTGCTTATGCTGTTAAAAGGCATTCGGTCAGAGCGGGTTGTACAAGACTGTCCGAGGTTCTCAAGAAGTTTACATTCATCCTTCATCTGTGTTATTCAGGTCAGTATAGAAAGTGGATTTATATTTCACCATGGGTTTTAAATGTGATTGAGAAACTGTTTGGATTTGATTGTAGTATGTTTGTATGCAAGAATCTCAAGACATATTAGAAACTCTTGTCATGGCACTCTCAATTATTCTTCTTAGATAGTTTAACGTAGATAAGATTATTCAAATGTAAAATATGCGCCTTATCTTTTTAGTGCTCATGCAAGAAGGTGGATTTAATTACTGGATGTGGGTAAAGGACCAGTGGTCCTGAAATTTATGTGCTAAAGCTAGTCATATTTATATCTATGCAATATCATCTATTAACGCCATATATGTGTAGTTTGTACTTTGTAAGTTCACTGATCTAAGTTCCTTATTTTTTTCTTGTCTGTTTGCCCTTAATGTCATGTTTTATTCATATTAATTATGTTACACCTGTTAAATCTGTGGTATTATGTCCTCCAAATTGTCTACTTGCAGAGTTAATCCAAAGTGGGTTATATACCATTCCCTTGTTTCAACTGACCGACACTACATGCGCAATGTCATCTCTATTGATCCTTCTTGGCTATTAGAGGCTGCTCCACATTTTTACCAGCACCAACGACTCAATCCCATTGTTCACTGACTGGGGCATCTGAATTGCTTACCAAGTTAAATCAGGATTAAGACTAGCAGCTGAGCTGTGCTTTTGTATTTTTGGAAATTTTCGTGTACATATAGTTGTCATCTAATGAGAGTACCAGTATTGCTCTTAATTAGTTTCTTCTTCATTTTAAAGTTTTCAGGTGACTGTTAAGTGGCTTTATTATTCATTTTCTTTTGACGATGGAAGTTGTTTTATCTAGAGTTAGTTCATTAACAATGAGATTACTTTTTTTTTCCCCTTTGAAATACCATGTGATATATCAATTGGAACTTGGTATTAGGAAATATTGTGAAACTGAATAAACACTTTTTACCATCAAGTTACATTGGGCAATGTGGATTGCCTTTTGTTTTTAAATGATAAACATTGTCCATAGAAAAATAACTTACGGTTTTTATGTGATTGTACGTGTATTAAACCATATAACTTTAGTTTTGACCTGTTTATTCTTCTGAAACATGCTCTATCATCGTACGAGGCACGTCAGGTTACAAATTAGATAACCTATAAACCTGCAATGAGCCAATGACGAAGTGAAAGCCAGGAAAATTGTTGCGCAACTTATTTTAGAAAATTTAATCTAATTACCTGACCACCGTAGGACTGTTAGTTCAATGCATTTCAATTTTTAATGTCAAAAGTTAAAATGAAAAATATTCGACTTTCAATACTGTGCTGGTAGTCTAGCAGTGGAAGGTTACAGTCTGACATAGTTTTCTCATATGATGACCAATCAGAATCAGTCAATCCTATTGAATCATTAGCAGTGTATTGAGAGTATATACAAGGTACAGATTAATGTCAAACAAGCAAGATTGAAAGATCAGTTGATTCAGATCAAGCCTATACTAGAGAGAAAATATTCTGAAACTCCCTCAAATATGTGGACAGGGTCTATTGAACCTATTTCTGGTTTAGTCTTTGATGTTCAAAACAAGGGCTGGAAACCAGGATTCCTTCAGCTTCTGCAAGTTGAACTCAAATATCAATTGTCCTGAGAAACTGTGCTGAATTGGGATTTCTTCCATCTTTAGAGTCTCATGCTGATCATTTCTGGAACAAGAAGTGATTCCAGGACAGTGTCTAGACTAGAGCAGCATTGGTCTTTCTTTTAGTTATTCTGATGACTTGCCACCGAAGTAATCATTCTATAAAAGAAAATTCCAACATTATTCAAGCTATCCAATCTCCAATCCTGGAACTTGATCTTGAAGCAACCATGGTCATGGTGACCTGTGACTTGTGAGCCGACTTTCGGCTTCTTGCCTTGCACAACAGAGCTGTGGGGGCAGCTCTTCCTCCTGTTGGTTTATGAGTACTTGCTGTCCCTCTCTGAGCAATGCGTTTCCAGTGGGTCTAACCTCTTCTTTGAAATGTTTGGAACTGGTGTTTTTGGTGCAAGTTTGTTCCATGTCCTTGGCATTTTCCCTCAGGTCAGACTGGTTCTTGGTAAGCTCTTTTCTTACTTCTTCTCATTATATAATTTGACCTGTGTGCTTCATAAATGATTTTAACTTATATATGTCTTTGAAGCTCACATTAATCAGATTTGTAGCAATATATTGACAAATATTGCACTTTTGAGATACATACAATTTTAGTTTTAGTTAATATATAACGTTATACATTACTTATCAACATGTGTTTTTAAATATTTTTTTAGATATTATCAAAATTTTATAATTATTTTTTAAGTATTATTGAAATCTTTGATATTAATGGAGGTCATGATAAGATCATATTATTCAGTCCTAACAGATTTGTCACTAGTTACAAATGTAAATCATTTTAATACTTTAAAATGAGTCCTAGATTAGGTAGAGCAATTTTTATATGATTATTGTAGGAAGATGATACATATGCAAGCTGATAAGGTTAGGAATTTGCAATGTCCTATCAACCCAATTAACAAAACCCAAATTTCTAACACAATTTGTGAAGAAGTGGAATCATCCCCCCGATTATGAGCACGAAATCTGCATTAAGTAGCTATGATGATTTTTGGTTCAAATGTTGATAGATTACATTATCTTGTCATTTATATTGTAACTATAAATCACTTTAACAGAACAATTGAACTATAAATTTATAGATTTTTTTATAACACTACTGATGTAAAATATTTATGTTAAAAAAAAAAAGTAAAATACATTCTGACATGGTTTGATACTTTGCTTTAAACTGGATATTATTGTATGCTTAAATTAATTATTATATTGTAATGTAATTAATAATAATAATAAATAAAATAATATTGGAATGTGTCTAAAATAAATTCAATTTGATATCGTCCTAAGATAAAGAAGTTTCTCGAGGGAATCTTCTCTTCTGCAAGAGATTTGGTCATTGATACACTATTTAGGCCATTTATTACTTGTTATTAGTTATTATATTTCTTTTCGTAAAAGGAATCACTCCTTAGGACTAAGGTTTTAAAAAAAAAAAAAAAAACAGAAACCCTTCTTTACTTTAACTATTTTATTATTACTTTATTCTACAACTTATATAGATTTGTTTATGTAGTTTATATAGCTACACAATAACTTATATCTAATTTGATATAACATCGACAAAGATAGCAAGTAACTAACTATAAACAATCTAATTATATTTATTATAATTAAAGTCCGAAATAATAGTACAATCTTAAGACTGTCTACTATGGTTTGGCCTCTAATAATGTATCAGGTTGAAACTACCGTAACATAGATGATATTAACAAAATTAGTATATAGATAAAAATTCGAAGGTTGTCATATTGTACCATAGAATATAAAATTTAGTCCTTCCACTTTTATTCTTATGTTTACTATCTATTTCTCAAGTGTTGAATCATAAATCATTTAATCTTTTATCAATTGCATATCAAAACAATGTCGATGAAAACATTTAAGATGTCATTTCTGCTTTTCAGTCTCTGGAGTGTCAGGAGACTCAGAAACTGTTGGAACAATGGCAACAATGGGAATGGCCTTACTAGCAGGATCAACAATTTTTTCTCTCACAATAATTTGGGGTTCTGTTGTTGCTTATGGCAACTATGTTCTTTCTCTTTCAGACACTTCAACAACTTCATCAGATACCAACAAGAAACCATTCACTTTAACTGATTCTGCTTCACTTCTGATCACATTCACTACCACAATAAACAGCATCTGCTATAATGATCAAACTAATGATAATGTTCATGTGCATGGATGCAGGTTATGGTGTGAAAACTGATGTTGAAACCAATTATTCTGCGGGAATCATGATTGTATCAATGATCCCATTTCTTAGTCTTCAACTGGCAAAGGTTATAAATTCGTCCACAGGGACTAGAGTGCTAGTCCTATTTCTCTTATTATTGCAATAATTTTCCTCATCATATGCTGGACTTATCAGGTAAAATGACATCAAAGAACATGGAGATATATAAGCTATAGTTGAAAGAAAAAGCATATGAGACTCTTTAAGTAGCTTAATTGAACATGTTGGAAAATGTTGCAGATATTTGAGCCATGGATTCAGAACAGAAGACTAGAATATCTGTTGAATAAATATGTACAAAAGATACTACTGCAAAGCCTTCTTACAGCTGATGGCAGGCCTAATATTTTCCTCATAGAAGTGTTAAGTTTTTCAAACTATATACATTTTTAGATAGAATTGGACAGAAATTTTGATATCCTGCACTGTCTCATTAACTAGTCTTTCCTCAATGGAATTTGCAGGCTATTTCACAAGATTGACAAAAACAATGATTCTTATATATCCAATGATGAAATGAGAGCATTGATACTGGGAATACAAATAAAATGGTAGGCTTGGATGAGGATGATGTTGAGGCAAAAGTGATGGAAGAGTTTGATATCTCAGGTGATTCTTATATAAATGAGAGAGAGTTCATTAATGGCCTCTCAAAGTGGCTCAAGAAGGCTAATAACTCTGCCAAAAGGCAAGGTCCTGACCTGCCAAAGTTTTCACAGCTGTTTAGAGGTATAAATGCTCTCATAATGGTAGCATCTTCTTAAATGCTTAGTAGTTCTACTATTACAATTATAATTGCAACTGCAGAATATGACTGAAGAGCATCAGAGTCCAGTAGATAAGAAAAAGCTGAGCAGGAAAGCTGATAGACCATGGTGGAATTACCTTAAAGCTGCTTTTCTAGTGAGTCTAGGACCAGCTGTTACTGTACTGCTTGCACAGCCCCTCATGCAATCTCTGCAAGGTTTCTCCACTGCTGCTAACATTCCCTCATTCTTGGTCTCATATGTGCTGATACCCTTGGCTTTAGGCTTCACACAAGCGCTCTGAACAGTTACTTCTAGACAGAAAAGGCTGCCTCTTTAACATTTTCAGGGGTACTTTATTTCTCTCATACTTCAATTAAGATATATTCTCATTGTATGGTGCAACTCAGATCCATTTAAGTTTTTGTTGCTTGTTTGATTCCTGATAAATGGTTTAGTTTTATGCAGATATATGGTGATGGGGTTAGCCATCTTCTTGATGCTTGTTTACCTTTGAGATTTGTCTTGGGATGTCTCGACTGAGGTTTGATTGTTTTGATAATTTGCACAGCCATTGTTCTCTTTGCCAGCTTCAGCACCAAGTTCCCATTTTGGACAAGCATTGTTGCATATCTTCTGTACCCCATATCTCTGCTGCTTTATTCTCAAAATTTTATATATATATATATCTGCTGCTTTTGTATGTTTCATGTTCTCGGTTGGTCTTAAGCTAGCAGTGCAGTGCTTGTCTAAAGTCATTACCGTACAAGTTTGATATACATTATGGTTTGTATGTAATTGAGCAGTACTTCAATTCATAACTTTCAAAAGACTCTAATCAGAATGAAAAATCTATTGAACTTGTTTAATGGAAAACCTGCTTGATGTAATATTCATAACTGGATCCAACTATACTACACTTCAAACATATTCATGTATATATCTCAGAACACATCAAATCCACAACTAAACACGGACAGAATTACAACCTATCTTTCTGCCTCTTAGAGTGGCATAACCACAGTCGTTAACATCAACATTTTTTTTAACAAAACATGCCCAAAATTATATAATGTTGGATTATAAGCAACAGAATTAGAGCTTCAGGTTGAGATCAATAGCTTCCCCTCTCGTTCGACCTCTCTCATTGTTTAAGGTCAGGGCTGTTTCTGCCTCTTCTCCAGTATGTTCCTCAGGTATTAAGAAGCTGAAAAAAGGCTTCTTCTGGACTATTCCTCCCTGTCCTGATGACACTCGATTTGATCTTGCCAATGTTTCCTTCATGTTGCAATGCAATGGAAAAACCATATAATGAACATCACATATACACATATATACACTCCAACCAACAATTTACAATCTGGAAAAGAAAATCAATGGCTCTAATATCTTACTTGAAAAGGGGAAGTTTGAGAATGTGGAGGGGCCAGTGTTGAACCAAATATACGAAAATGGCCACCAGGCTTTGAACTGAGAGATGCAGCATAAGTAAGGTTAATTAATCAATGTTAATGAAAAAATGACCAGAAATTCCAGGAAAGTGAGGGAGAGTTGACAATCAAACAAACCAGGAAAATGTTTCATTCTGTTTGAGGTTGAATGCAGCAAGATTATTGCGGGAAGGGAATTTGTCTGGCATGTTCAATTGTGAGAAATGTGGAGAAACTTGGAACTGGAATGGAGGATCTGAGGTGTTGTCCACAGAGAAAGTCCTGGACTGCTTCATGCCAAATATCTGATTTCATTAAAACCACATTCGATATCACAAAATGACTTCATATTCATGCTTCCTCTAAGCAGTCCACAACGTCAATTAATAAAACGAAATCAAAAGACTATTATCCAAATAAGTACTCAGGTGGTCACACACACAAACAAGCATTTGAAGGGGCTCATAACATAAAAACAAGTATACCATTTGGCATGCCTTTTCTTCATCGGCAGGCAAAATAGATGTGAGATTCTGATGTGATCTTTGGTTTGAAGGGGGCTCTAAATGGAGATAAAATCCTGCTGCTGTGTTGTCTGATGAAGATAATGGTCCAGATTGCGGGAAAAGACTTATCTGTTTCACATTTTAATTAGATCCAAAGTTGAAAATTCACAGGAAAAAACATTGTAATCAATTAAAAAAAAGGCACGAAATGTACCGAGGAAGGACTAGAGTAGTGGCAAGGTTTCTCTTGAAACACAACAGGGAAATGATACATATGATCTGATCCATTGGCCGATGAAGGATATGCAGCTGAGAATTTAGGACTTTCACCATACATGCTTGACTGATCACAACAAGAATTCCAAATTGCAGGAAACAAGCCTTGTTCAGGCAAGACCATGCTTGATCCACCAGTGTGGCCTCCATTTCCACCCCCCAAGACGGCACTCTTGCCACCATTACCATAAAGCATAGTCATGTGTGGAGCAGGTGGACCGAAGTGACTATTATGATCAGACCTGTTTTGAGGGTGGTAGGAATTGGAAAATGGTGAAATTCTGGAGGAAGAGAAGCCTTCAATGTTGTTGTTGTCTTTGGCTAGACTGTTTATGCTCTCTTGTTCTCTCAAAATCTTCTCTAGTTCTGCCACTCCAGGGCCTCTTTTGGGGACTCTTTGTCTCTTAGGCTTCTTCAGAATAAGACTTCCATAATCACCATCACCATCACCACCACCACCACCACCACCACTACCACTAACACCACCACCACTACTGCTTGTATTGCTACACATAACTTGGCCCTTCTGATTGGTTGTTGTTTTTCTGGTTTCTGTTTAAAATAAAAACCCCACACACACACTAACAAGATACAAAAGGCCAATAAATCTAAATATAAATATAAGAAAAACCAAAGCCAACTCAAGTGAGAGAATTCAGAAACTGACACAAGAATCCCAAATTTCAAGATCAAGAAAATCTAAAACAAGTAACAAGAATCAATTCAAAAAAGCGAGATATAAGGAAAGGAAATCTCATATGATGTGGACGTGAAACCCGCTACTCAATCGCAATGTTGTGTTGTGATACATAAAAATACATGGAAAGGCCTCCCTTGTTTTCAGCTCAGTAAGATATCACAAAGACATATGTATATCAAGCAGAGTATCTACAGTTTCCGTGATTTTCTCAGAAAATTTTGTTTTGTCCGAGAGACAAACGAACACCGAAAACACACACATAAAAATAACTACTCAAACCCCGGAAAACCAAGCAATGCTCAGACTATGTAACATGTAACATGTTGTCTCATAAAACAATCTCAGAAAATCTTTGCCATTTTTTACAAGCACTTCTGCATCCCACTGCATGTAGTTTTTGGTGTTGGTTATGGACCCCACTTGGGAAAATGACTTTGGTTGTCTTGCCTACAGCCTACTCTTTTTCAATGTCTACACACTTCAGACCTGTAAATAATTACTCTAATGCAATGCAAAAACCATGTATGTAACATAGCTTCAGTCATGATTTATTATGTAATTCAAGAGATTTGGATTGGTGAGACGCTTCGACGTCAGATAAGTAGCACTAGCTTTACCACATGGTTCGTATTTTGGTCTCGTTAATAAGATTTTGTTATAGAGAAATGGACTGTCAAAGCCATTCGTGATGAATAAATGGTATTTAAGTTGTCAATAGTATATTTATTATTACATCATCTTGTAGTTTATATAATTTTGACAACTAATACCATAGTATTTAGATATGAATTTACCTAAAATTTGACAACTCATATACCATATTATTTAGATATGAATTTATCTAAAATTTGATAATTCATATATCATGTTATTTGAATGTGAATTTACCAAAAATTTGATGATTCACATATTATATTATTTAAATATTAATTTACCTAATATCTTTGATCAAGCATTACCCCGTTTTTAACTCAATTTATAAAATATATTTTAAGAAGTTTTTAAGTGAATATTATTAATGATATATAGTTAAGATATCTCATCATGTTATTTTTATTGTTGATAATCAATTACAAATATGATTTTTACTTATAATTAAATTGAGAATATACAAAGAATTTATAAATATCCCTAACGAAAAAAACTTCTATTTGTCTTGCTTATCGGACTTTACCATTTAAAATTACAACATGCGTTACATGAGTTTCTCATATAATTAATAATTTATATCCATGCATCATTATTTTAAATAGTAAAAAATATATATATATCAGATCAATTATAGTTTTTACTATCTAAAGGATTTTGTTAATTATACTAGGTAGTCAATCAATTGACAATATAATTTACTAAATTGGAAAATAAATGACACCATAATGTAAATTCTGGTAATAAATATAATAAAAAGGCAATCTCGAGGCTGGCAAAATTATTGCAAATGCATCTTTGGAAAATCTCATTTACTGAGTTGTTTAAGGTAAGCAATTTACATTGTTAAACCTGTAATAGATATGGGAATGAGATAAAAGATTACACTTTAAATTCAATTTAAATAAAAATCTTTCATCAACCTCTATTGTGTCTTTTCTTTCTTAATTTATTTATTTATTTATTTTTTTCCCTAATTTATGGTGCTGTGGCAACTGGCATGCAACAAAGATAGAATCACATGGGTTAGATCATGATAATCATCATGAAGACCCTCCCACTAGAGTAACATACAGAGAGGCCAATTATGGTTGTGACTACTAAATATAAGATAAGCTGCATTAAGAGACTGGGATTCTCTTTCTAGTGGAAATTATATGGGCTGGAACCAGAATTCTTTTCTAGGTTTATTAGAAGCCAAAGAGAGTGTCATTATCATGTTCTATAATTATTATTTGATTGTTTATTTCATTTGCCAGGATAATATCTGTGATCTGTCCACTAGTTGATGTTTTACAAGCAAAAGGACCAAATACATACACAGACATCCATCCAAAATATTTCCTTGGAAGTATGTATATAAAAGCAACAGGAGATTAGAAACTATATATAAATTTTTAATTTGTTCGAGTGTAAGAAGCTATCAACATTTAGTTATATAAGTTAAAATTTTGCCTAGAAATGTCATACTTTAACTTTTCAAAAGTAGTGTGGCATTATCATGATCCGTATGACTCTGATAAACTTGTTATACTATTAAAATTGTAAAAATGTTTTAATATATTTACTTGGATGTGTCCAATTCAACTATCTCATGTTATGTGACATTTAAATTTAATTATATATAATTTTCAGGTCATATTATACGATTTTAGTGGTCAAATCTATTAATTTAAACAAACGTATCGCAGAATCTCTTTTCTAAATTTGGGATGCTGTCAGGGAAGTCTTTTGCTTCAATAATCAACATATGACAATGAGAAAATTTCGTGAGTGACAAGTTAGACATTTTTATTCTAAAATCATGTTAGGAGTACTTGAGGGTTTCAAATTATGATTGGACCTAATTTTATAAATTTCAAAAAGAAGAAAAAGGGTCGATTGGAGGGGCCTTAGCCTCATCAAATCAACATATTACTTTGCAATTGTAAGTCAGGATTTTATTAAGAAAACGTACCATTTACATATAACGATATGATACATCATAGTCCATTAAAAACTTTCTCCAATATCAATCACATATATAGCAATGAATAATCTTGTTGGAATGATTTTAAAATAAATATAGTAATGAGCATTTTGCAGACTTAAAAAGAAAGAAGTTAGTGTTTTATTAGACATGCATCTACAAGGCTTTGATAAGTATCGCACATCATGTATGGGCCACAAAATCATCACAATTCATATTTATGGCCATGGCCCACAACTATCCAAAAATATATTCCATCCTAGAGCTTCTAGGTAGCTAATATATAATTACAGGATGGAAGTTGGTGATATTTCTATCACTTTTATAGCAACGCAGCTACGTAGTTTTATTAATTTTTAGATATTAATTAATAATCACCATCTAATATCACTTATAGCTAACTATTTGAATAAATTTAACTGATAATATCTTAAATAACTAATTAAATAGGAACATTTGATGATTATGGGAAACTTAAGAATACTCTACAAAAACATTTATGTCAAGATAATAGCTTGTTTAATTATTCTTAATGTTTCACAAACTCCACAATTTCACTCTTTTGCAGCGGTTTTACTGATTTTATTTTGGGAAATTTAATAAGTTACTTGATAAAAATTGTAAGATTTGATGTTTATCATTTTGATAGCAGGTTGAATATTTGTACTTCTGTGTTCAAACTAGAGTTTTAAAATCACAATTTGTCTCTCTTTATGTATTTGAAAATTCAGTCTTTCTAGATAGTGATGGGGGTAACTGCGGTTCAATCGGGGAGTGATTAAGGTTTAATTGCGATGCAAATGTTAGTTGAAAGGTCCATGTTTTGATGAAAATGATAGATAAAAGATGAGAATGGAAACTGAGATGGTCTTATGAGTGAGAATATAAAGACTTGCATAGTAAGAATAAATCATTAAATTGTTGATTCAATTCAACGAATAAAATTCAATTAATTAATCACACAAAATAATGAATCAATAATCATAGGAAATTTAAATAAAAATTGAAGATTCAATTTCTATCAAGTATATATTACAATTTGTGGGAGTGATTATATTTTATTTACATTAATAGATTATTAATTTGCTCAGTATCATTTAAAAAAAAAAAAAAGCTTATAAAATTTTTATTAGTATTGTTGAGAATAGGAGGGCAAATTCATTTTTACCCCAAATGGAAAAAAGAAAATTTTTTTTATAAAAAGTAATAGTTAATTATTTTAGTATCGAATGGGATTTTAATTGTTTCTTTTGTTTTTTGTCCCTGAAATATTTTACATGTTGCGCATGTAATAATAAGTAAAAACTATTGAAGCTATGTCTTGGGTAAAAAAATATATTTTTTCAAGATAAAAATGAAGGTTTACTCATCTTGAACCATTTTTTATAATTTCCACTTAAATAAAATATTTTAATATTTTCCAAACATAAGATTAGAGAATTGAATTATTAAAAAAAAAAAGTCAAAAAATTGACCCAGTCACTCAAATTAACGTGTTGAATCTTTGAATAGATAATATTACATGTACAAAAAATTCATTTAACCTAATTTTTACGGTCAAAATACAACAAACATTGTCAACATTCAAAACTAGTGTTTACTATTTATTTATTTTCAGCGCAAACATAATAATGCACTTGTTCTGTCAACAAGCATAATTATTGGTTAATAAGTATTTAGACTTGTAACAATATGATAATCGAGGAAGAATTTATCTTCACATATTTTTTATAAAATGTTATTTTACTTAATCATTTCATTTTCAAGTCTTTATCAATTCATTTAGAGGAAACTGTAACCCCGAACTTCGAAATTTGAACTAAATTTAGTTAATGATCGACCAAATTAATTTCAGATTATATCTAGTATTTATATAAGTATTACCCACTGGACCTCAACAAGGTCCCGTAGCTCAGTTGGTTAGAGCGTTGGTCTTATGAGCCGAAGGTCGCGGGTTCGAGCCCCGCCGGGACCATGACAGTCTCTTCTAAATTCTAATCAATTTTTTTTTGTAACGGTCTCTGATCAAATAATTCAACGGTCCATGATGATCTCCAGACGATTCAACCGGCCCCAGATAAATAAACAGCGTGATCATCGGCAACGCAGGAAGTAGTAGTACCAAGTACCAACCCCTTCAAAAAAAACAAAGGGTACCAACCACTTGACGCCAGAATAAAAAATAATCGCAATCAAATCTCCTTCTAAATTTAAAATAAATTAAAAAAAATGGTGTAAAATATGATTGGATATTGAGACAAGCAAAGCAACCCCAGAATTTGTCTATGGTTTGTTCAAATGTCACTATTAGCATCCTTTGTTGAATTTTTATTTTCCAACCAACATTAAACTCCACCTTACTGTTCATAATCAAGTGAAGTCCCACTATATCCATATTACATATATACATGAAATTATGTAACTTCTATATGAAAATTATATGAATTTGTCATCATATATGTATGGGGTGGTTTTCTGTTTATATTTTCATTTACGGTAATAAATATCAAGAATGTATATATATAGTTATTATTATCATATTCAGATTTTAGAAAATAAGAAAAAAAAAATCATTAAATTCCATCTTCCTAATATGGCATAGAAGCACTCATTCATATGACAATGGTTCAAATTTGCAGAGTTTCATAATATCTTTATATGAAAATTATGTGAGTTTATCATCAGAGTTATCTGTTTATATTTTCATTTATAGTAATAAATATTTGAAACGTATATATATAGTTATTATTATCATATTCAAACTTTAGAAAAAATAAAATAAAATCATTACATTCCACCACTCTATTATGGGTTAAAGCACTCATTCATTTGGCAATAATCTAGGTTCGAACAATCTTATAGCTTTTCTTTTTTTTTTTAATTAAAAAAACCTTTATATACAACATAGAAAAAGAAACACGTTTCAATTGTCTCGGTGAAATGGT
Source organism: Litchi chinensis (assembly GCA_019925255.1). Taxonomy (NCBI): domain Eukaryota; kingdom Viridiplantae; phylum Streptophyta; class Magnoliopsida; order Sapindales; family Sapindaceae; genus Litchi; species Litchi chinensis. The sequence goes on along the minus strand of CM034469.1, from coordinate 21,133,802 downwards.
CACTAAGTCATCTATCCAGCATGCTTCTCATACGAAGGGTATGTTTCAAGCTACAATCACGCATGTAATGTGTGATAATTTTTCCAAGCGTTGTAAGCTTATTCTTCTATTTTTAGGAATTTTAGTTTCGGACTAAATTTTAAAGACAGTAATCAAGAGTTTTCAATAATATATACTATTCATGTTATCCGTACATAATATGGACGTGTAATCAAGTCATTAAAAAAAAAAAAGGCAACGCAACCCAGTTGTTGAGTTACCTGACAGACGTGAGAGAAAGACAGATTTAGTTTAACTCCATTTTGGAAAATAAGGGCGGCCATGGTCCCATAAAACAACACATTTCACAACAACCTTTTATTCTCTCTCTCTCTGTCTGTCTTAAAAGATATAAAACGACTAGAGTTGGCTTATGCTTCACTGCACAACTTGTATAACATCTTTGCACGTTTTTCTACTCCAAATTCCAAAATCAAGACTGCCCATCTCTTCAAAACACCCACTTTTCCTGGTATCTCTTCTTTAACTATAACCCCGTATTTTTGTTTTTATATTTTTTATTTTGGTTTTGATTGTGGGATCTTGGTGTTCATAGTAAGTAAAAAATGCATTCAGTTTTATGACTTTCCTACGTTGACTTGATAAACTAGTTCTTTATCAGGTTCTGTTTATGTTGTGAGCAGTTATTCTAATGTTACATTACATTATATATGTTATGATATGATCGTGGTGTTTATGTGCATGATGCAATTTTTGTTTCTTTTTATTCTATTTTTATAGATTACTGGGTTAATGATTGTGTTTTGGATTTAACATGTGGTTCATGGCTGAGGGTGATTGAGCCTTGATTGTTAGAGAATGGAATATATTTAGATTTGTGAGAGACACCATAATTGATTGGTGTAAGTGTGGTTTTATCTTGTTATAATGTTTTGGAGCACATATTTGATAGGTGTAGTGGTAGTGCTGCTGTTAGGATTGTTGTTATGGTGATTAGTTTTTAATTACATGTGGCAGCAAGTGCAATTTATTCATGACTAATCTGTTTGGTTGATGGGAAAATGAATATTGAATGTGGGCGTAATTTTGATTCTGGTTGATACACTGTAATTGATGGCAGGCTTGGGAAATATTGAAAACAGACATTTAATATTGCGAATGGGTTCTGGAGATTGGTTTAAGACGATTATTAGCTCGAAGAGAGTGAAGATTGGCAGTTCAAAACAAGTGAAGGTATATAGCTGGCTGGGTGGTTTTACCTTGCTCAAAATTATATCTTTAACCAAGCAGTGTTTCTTTGTCTATTTATTTTTCCTGTAATGAGACTTAAGTTCATTTATAATGTAAGCTTTGGATATAATAATTGGTGGTCACTGAAGAAATATCAGTTCCTATTATGACTCATTGACCACCTAGTTGATTAACTTTTGTATGATGTGTGTGAAGTGGTTTTTTTAGTGATATTGTTGCTATTTAGGATTACAGTTAAAAAGTTTCTATTGCTTGATATCTTTTCATGAATGTTACTATACAACCTTTCTCATTTATCTCCGTAATTTAAGACAGGGATCTACAGGGTCTGCCAAATCCAATGGCTTCAAATGGAAGAAACGTTCAGGCAAGGAATCTAGTATTTTTGCTAAGAGTTCTCCTGGCATGCCAGTTGAGGATGTAGCTGCAATACGGATTCAAACTGCATTTCGAGCATACAGGGTATGTTGAGTTATGTACACCGGTGTCCTAAACATTGTTCTTGAATACGTTCTTGCAATAGATCCTCTGTATGGTAAATTTTTCTTCTACTATGTTTGATCTACCTATTAAAGTTGTTCATTTTTCACTTTCAAGAAGAGTTGACAATAAAATTGTGACATGCCCTGCACATGTGCATTGTTGCAAAGACATTTATTTTTAAATTTAATTATGAGAGAACCATGTCCATCTTAAAAAATTACAGGTATAACTTGCAGAGAGAGTAGATTTGCTTCGTATGGTGCAAACAAGAGTTTTAATCCATGTGGATTGCCAAGCATGAGGTCTTAATCTTTTCTTGGTTAAACTTAGATTAAACTAGTAGTCAAGTGTTACATCTTAACTGACCTGGTACTTTTTTTGGTGTTGTAAATGTGAGTAGTTTAGTTTAAGATGGGCCTTAGAGGGGAACAAGGTTTAATTGTTTCTGCTTATTTAGAAATTTTGTTCCAATCAATATATTGCTGTTGCTGTGCCAAGAGTCTTAGTGCATGTTCTCTAGGAGGGATCTTCTGATTTTTACAGGTTTCAATACCCAGGTAGTATGATATTTCTAGATATTATACTTCCAGGACTACGTATGAGCTGGAGTGCTAGATTTGACCCATGGTCAATTGGTAGAAATATTTGCAACATTTTGATTTTAGTCTTGTTGAGGTCATAAAGTAATCAATATATAGCCATGGTACTTCATTCTTTGTGGTATGAATCTTCTTTCTGATATAAAATATAAAAAAAAAAAAAAAAAAAGGTTGCTTGGTGGTTAGTTTGAAGATAAACTTTTAATTTTTGTGTGGGATTGTTTAAGCAAGAAATTGTGTCAGAGATTTTCATCTGTATATTCAATGAATACCATTAGAGATGCTTTCATATCATTACTCTGAATTTTTGTTCTAGAGTTTGACTGGCATAGCTTCCATGGTATGAGGGTGTAGAATAAAAATGCAAGTCTTTTGCTAACTTCATTGCATTCTGAAAATCATAGATCATAAGAGATAATTTTTTTTTTCGTTTTTTCCAGTATGCGTAGATATAAGGTATCCATTGCACTATGAAAGAAATAAAGAAATGGAGCCTGTGCTTGATGAGATGCTGTCTGCTCTCAACAGGGCTCTCTGGACAAGTTTTTGTTATAAAGGGCCAAAAGCTACCATGGCTTCTTTGCCTTGCCAGCTGTAATTATTGATTGAAAATCAGACACATGAAGGATTAGCTTGATTACTAGCAATTGATTTCTTAAATGATGTCACTTTAGAATAGCTTAACTGCTTTACTCTGATCAACAAAATCTTAATCCCAACTTGTTGGGGTCAGTGATTGGCCTATGACCACTAAGTGCTGAGTAGGAAAGTGAGCCTCGTAAACCTTTCCAGAGCAGAATCCATGCAGCTTTTGTCTTTTACTCCTTAAATTTATGAGTTGTATTCTTTTCAGGAGAGGAATCATTTATTCATGTCTTGACATGACATCACTGCTGCTTCCTGGTTTTGTGGTGAATTTGATATATAACTGGTGCTTCAGATCCCCTGAATTTTTCTTCATGCTTATTTTCATAAATCAATGCTTTATTTTCTTATTGATACACATTAAATATCAGTTTACTGATTTCTTTGTTTCTTTTTGCAGGCTAGAAAAAACTTGCGTCGTTTGAAAGGGGCAATAAAATTACAGGCGGTGACCAAACGTCCTTCTGTTAAAAACCAAGCTACGTCTGCATTAAGCTATCTTCATACATGGAACAAACTGCATGCTGAAATAAGAGATCGGCGACTGTGTATGGTGAAAGAAGGTCGGCTTAGACAGAAGAAATTAGAGAATAAACAAAAACTTGAGGCCAAGCTTCATGATCTAGAGGTTAGAATGTTAATTGACTACTCCCAATAGTGATAGTTAGCAGGATTAAAATGGCCTATACTAGAATGATGGAATGTCTTGGGTAACCTATATAAACTTCCAAGTTTAGGTTGAAAATACTCTTTACCTCTTATATTTTGAACACTTACCGTGTTTTTCTTAGTGAAAAGTCAACCTATATTAATGGAATATTTTATTCATCACTATATTAATGGAATATTTTATTCATCAAAATTAAAGTATTTTGTATGAAAACACTGCTACTTAAAAGAGAAACATAAAGTCTTACATGCTCTCTATACCTTTCTTTTCATCAGACACCTACACTACCATTATTATCCTGCTTTTCTTTCTCACTAGGCCACCAACGTAGCTCCATGACAGTCTCACCATTCTCACATAACTAAATAATTAGAATATAAAACCTCGAAAAAATAAAAAAAAAAAAAAAAAATTGTGAGCCAAACCCAAATTAAAATCAGACTCAAGACGAAAAGAGAATTGCAAATTACAAAACTATCCTTGGATCCTTTGATGCATCTCTCTGAATGTTAATGACAATGCCATTGAGAATCTTGTCCAAGATCTTGCAAATGCCAAGTGGGTAGTCCTTCTAGCAGTGCACATGTTATTCTTAGAGATCAGGTTGGGCAAGTTGAGGGATTTGAAATCATTGGAGGATGATGAATCACCAGAGTTGATCAAATTTGTAAATATGACGCGTTCTTTGTTAATTCTCATGCTGGCAGGTTGAATGGCATGGTGGCTATGAAACAATGGAGGCGATTCTCTCAAGGATACATCAGAGAGAAGAAGCAGCAGTCAAGCGAGAGCGAACTATGGCTTATGCCTTCTCTCATCAGGTTTGTTAATTTCTGAAGTGTTCTTCTCATTTCCTGCAACTGACTGAATGAATCAAATTGACAATGACTGCTTAAACTCATGACTTGCAGTGGAGGGCCAACTCTAATCCTCTTTTGCTCAGTAATTATGAACTCAGGAAAGCTGAATGGGGTTGGAGTTGGAAGGAACGTTGGATTGCCGCTCGACCATGGGAAAGCCGTGTCCCTCCCAAGTTCATTAGCCCAAAAAAGGAGCAGCCAAAGCAAGCAACCAAGGTTGGTAAAAACAGAAATTCACCAAAAACTCCAAAATCGTCAACTTCCGCTAAAGGCTCTAAAGCCTCCATGTCTACTGGGAAGGGAACTGTGAAGCCAAGGAGATTGTCTTATCCAGGTGCTGAGAAACCATCTTCCCCTTGGGGGGCAAACTAAAACCGAAGAAGCAAGCACTAAGAAAGACCAATCAGTTTCTTAGGACACAGCCAACTTATTGATTGAATAGCATATAGTTGATTTTCAATCTATTTCATAGGGAAAATCCTTTTTCCTTTCTCATTCAGATGGTCCTTTTTTTTTTAGGTTGTGTATATCAAGTGGTGTGCAAGTGAAATGCTTTGGCATGCGATGCAAGAATAGAATGAATTAAGATTTGGGATTGACCTCTTTGTACCTGTTTGTTAATTTCGTTTGTTTTCTCTTGTTCTGTGTATTAGAAACATTTTCATAATGTATATATAAAGAATTTTGTGAGTGCAATTGTTTTACAAGACTGCAGTCTCTATAGTAATCTTCTCCAGATGTCTCTGATCTGCTGGAATGGCTTTATCATACAAGAGCACTGAATTCATATTAACAGTAAACAACTTTTATTTAAAAGAGAAGCCTTAAAAATGTCTGAGGCTTTAAAGGTTAGAATATCAGCATGCAATTCAAAACTGTGTTTCCTTCTGGCTTTTCATTCAAATCAAGAATGAAACGGCAATGCCAACTCTAGCTGACTCTGACAGAGAAAATTTTTCCCATGTAATGGAAGGCATGGCCATCTAGCAATCTGCCACTTGTACCTCAAGAGAACCAAATTTATGTATCTTGAACTTTGAGTGACATTACAAAAGAGGGTAAGGGAAATTAATAGTCATTACTTGCTGTTATAATTGTGTAAAGAAGACACAAGCACAATTAGTTAGCCGTTCATTTAAAAAGTGCTCTAATACAGTTAACTATCATGAGCTCAATAACTGCATTTATCTATTTTAGGTGAGTCAAAATATTAAACATCCTTTGAATGACATAGTATACCCACCTAAGTGACAATTGGAACACCCAATTAGAGAGCTATAAATCATCTTAAAGATGCAAACTCAGTGACAGCTAAGATGCCTATAACATGATGGGCAATATAATTATATCCTTATGTTAGTATCAAATAATGCACACGAGTATAAACCAACCAAATGAAAAAAATCTGTAATTGCTTGATCATCAGCTTCTCTTCTTTCCGGTTGTTAACCTTATCTTGCCTCATTAGTCATTATTAAGGCACAGCAAAATTAGATATAATTGAAAATGATATCCCTTTTTCTGGCCCATGTTTTGTGTGTGCATCAGTGCATGCGTGATGTGTCCCCGAACTACATCTTCTCCAGCCTTCAGTTGACTTGAAAGCAATTGGCTTTGCCTCCTCTATAGGTAATTGTCCTTATTTCTTTATTTTCAGATTTGGTTCAACATAATCAAACAAGGACTGAAATAATATCATATAATTGCTGAAATCTCTCTTTATGAATAACTGGTCAGAAATCTTTCTGTTTTCAGCTCTTGTACTTGGTTAGAAATTACAACACAAAAGGTGAATGATGATTAAAACAAAGGTTGAATTTCTCTGTCTTTAAATACAATAATTTGGTTCAATCCCACCAAGCACGTGTTATAGTGTATAAAGGGCTATTGAAATCTATTAAGATCAATCATTTTTTTTAATATATAGGGATATTGAGATTTGTCGAGATTGATTACCGTTTTTTTAATATAAAAAACTGTTAAATCTTGTCAAGATTGATCGCTGTTTTTTTTTTTTTTTTTAATATAAAGAGTTGTTGAAATTTATCGAAATTGATCAGACTCACATATTATGTTTTAATAGAATAAGAGTGAAATTTGAACTTTTGATTTTTTTATAGTTAAGAGAAGTACTCAATTACTTCTACCAAGAGATGATTTGTAATTATCTCACGTTTATAGGAGTATATATTAAATACATTCGGACTGCATAAGTAATTATTTGTTTTTTATAAAACTATATATATGAACCATGTAAATAATATCTTATCGTAATAGATCATGATAGTCATTTGACTTGTGATATTAATTTTAATTCATATATATATCATGAAATAATGGCTTCTTTCAATAACAATAATAACAATAATGGTATCTTTCATGATCCACCAACTTATCAAACTCTCGTAGGCCTCGTGACTATAGAAACAACATATAAATCAGCATAATAGGCCTTGTGACTATAAAAGCATCATAAATCAGAATAATATAACAATTATAAAATATTTAAATTATGAATTGCTTATAAATCCGTTTATCTTCATGAATTTAAGATCTTGGGAGTTAAATTATTGGTTGCAAAACTTAGACCTGCCAGAAAAATACAGGGATAGGCCCACACTAGATCATTATTTGATTTAATTATCTATTTATCTTTGTCAGTGAAGTTGGACGACAACCATTTATCTTGGTGACTTGGTCTCAAGTCATGTGTGGACATTATTGCAATTAGACCACCCCTCTTTATAAGTCTATATATAATAACAATATCATAGTCAATTTGGCATCAACAAACAAACAAATGTCAAAATGTTTTCAACAAGAAAACTTGTTTTTGTATAATTGTCTATGTTATAAACTTATAATACTAAAACGCAATGGAGAGTATTGATGCGAGCATGCAAATAATCTTCACTTGATGATCTCAATACTAAGAAGGTTCCCAACAACAACAATATTATCACCAATCAGCAGAGTGATGATGGATTCATCAAACACGCATAGACTTGTTATATTGGCACAGCAGCTGCGACTCTACAAGCCACCACGTTCTTCTTTTGATGAGTTTGAGGAGGGTCAAATCGAGGAAGCTGCTGGCAAGGTTGTTTCCCAAGTGGGGTTTCAGGAATCTGTCACCCCAATTGTTCACGACCCTGATAGGTTTCGACCCAAGAGAGCTGCTGTATTGATCTGTCTCTTTGAAGGGGATGCTGGTGATTTGAGGGTTATACTTACCAAGAGGTCCTCTAGGCTGTCTACTCATTCGGGTCAGTTGTTTTGTATACTCTTTTGGTTGCTATGAGGATTTTAGGATATTCTGTACGGAAAAGAACATGTCTTTTTGGTTTATTGGTTGCTTGTTGTGTGTTGGATGGATGGTTTAGGACATTATGCAAGATTGCTTTTTTATAGGAAAAGTTGGACTTTTTGCCTTGATTTGGAGATGTGGATGTGTTTTCTTTTGTTTTTGAGATGTTTGGGATGAGAAAAAGGTTTAGAATTTGAGTCATTAAATGGATGTTTTAGGGGGCATGGCATGTATGATGTATTGGTTTGAATGATGTGCTTATATGAGGTTTTGTTATCTAATCTCTTCCGGGTGTGCCGAAAAAAATTTGGAGTGTAATCGTTTATTATTTATCCTGCATTGAGAATGAAAAGGAGATCAAGTCATCGCTTTAATAGTGTTCAGGTCGAAGATTTAAGAAAATTGGTTTGATTGTTGTGTTCCAGTCTCATGATAAATAAGCGATAATTTTACCTTCATTTAGTTGGAGAATTTGAGGTTTGCTTGTATTAACTGGATTTATTATTGGAAAATATTTGATATATTAATTTCCTTTTTGAGTTTTGTGTTTTGGTGCGTGTTGGTGTTTTAGTGAATGATACGATATGAACTAATGGAGTGTTGGTAATTGGTAATTGGTTATTGGATTAAGGGGTGTGTTTGGTTGCAGGCGAAGTTTCATTGCCAGGTGGGAAGGCAGAGGAGGGAGATAAGGATGATGGGGACACCGCAACGAGGGAGGCTAAGGAGGAGATTGGGTTGGATCCTTCACTTGTGGATGTTGTTACTGTCCTTGAGCCATTCTTGTCTAAGGTATTGAAGGATGTTTCTTCTTTGATCTTGAAATGACTATTATTTTTTTTAACTTCAGTTTTAGTTGTCTTACAAAAAGAGAATTCATGATATGACGTCAATTTGAAATATATGTAACTAGGGTGATGGTGATTGCACATTCAGGTTTAGATGACTTATGTGATAAAATTGGGTTCAAATAAATTACATTGTGGAATTAGGCATCTATTTACCTAAGCATAAATATGACTTCATATTATGTGAAAGTAGACTGCTTCTTATAATTGGTAATTTTCAAGTACTCTGGTTAGTGGTTTGTAGGGGGAGGGGAGATGTCACACAGTTTTTTGTTGGCAATAAAGAAGATTGCATGAAACAATCTTTCTGTGCAGAATTATTTTTCTTCCCTCAGATAATATCTTTTGACTTTGATATGCGTTTTCTTAAGTGTTACAAGTTTGGAGAAAATAGAACTGGGTTTGCTCCAATTTTGTTTATGTTCAAAGTTTTCCTTGATGTAGTCATGTAGAAACTGTCAGAATTGCAGGTGTTGGATTCTATATGTTAAATGTGTATCCATAAAAGTCAGTGGCCAAGCATGAGCGTTTCTAAGATCTTTTGATGTACTTGTTGGTGACCTTGAAATTTTGCCATGGGTATGGCAACATGTTTTATTGAAATGAGAAAAAAATATGGGATTTTGGAAGTTTTGTGGCGTCTAAAATACGTAACAACAGTGTTCATATAGAGTTTGTAGATAAAAGACTAGCAGATGCTTTACTTCCAAAATTTTGAAGTTGCCATGTCTTTGCCTGCACGAATCATTAGATCTTCGAAGCTCATAATCTTTTCTTAGAACAATAACCTTTCTAATCTGCAATCTTTTATGGAAATATTAGATGTCACATGAGGTTCTTCGTGGGTACTGTTTAGCTACCGACGATTTTGTACTTGCTTCTTTTTCTTGATTCGGGTTGCATACATATCCACTTTTGTCTCAACCATTGTTTATATTCAGTTGACTGAAATCTTTAATAAAGTCCTTGTGCGCATGTATCTCTACATCTTTTAGCTTTCAATTTCAAATAACATATATTGAGAATGAAATCTTATTATTAGAGTTACGATGTAATACTTTTATCTTTGTTTGAGGTGAGCACAAGAAAATGTGATTGACAATCACTTAAAACTATGGAAAAGTTTTTTTACAATACTAGAGATGGGGCAAAAACGTACGGCTAACATATGGCTTAAGATGTATTAACAGATCAGCAAAAAAAATAGTCAACATAATACCGTGTTGTCGCAGTTTTATTATGTTTGTTAGTTCAATGGAACTTATAATGAGAGCCATCTAATCCTACTTATAGTTAGACGACAGAAAACTTAATTTCCTTTATGTAGTTTGATTATAAGGTGGGGTATTATTGTTTGAAGAATCAACATCAATCTAATTTCCTTGTTGGAAAATTATGAGCAGTATGTATGATGTATATTGCTTAGGTATTGATGAAGAGTCTTGTGTAGTTTAATGGTATAGAGTTTATGGCAATTGTGTATTTTAGCATGGTTTTCACTTAAGCTGCACTTAGCTTTACTTCTTGGGTTTAACAATTGTTACAATTTGTGCAGCACCTCCTCAGAGTAGTACCTGTTATAGGCATACTTAACAATAAGAAAGCATTCCAGCCTGCTCCAAATCCTGCTGAAGTGGAAGAAGTATTTGATGTTCCCTTGGAAATGTTTATAAAGGTTTTTCCTCTCTTAACATTATCAAATCTTACTGCTGTGATTGTAACTGTTGTTATTTTAAGAATTATGATGAAAATGTTTGATCTAGGATGAAAATCGGAGATCTGAGGAGAGAGAATGGATGGGAGAGAAGTATGTGCTTCACTTATTTGACTATGAAGCTGACAACAAGAAGTATTTAATATGGGGTTTAACTGCTGGGATTTTGATTAGGGCTGCATCGGTGGTGTACCAGAGGCCAGCGGATTTTGTGGAGCAGAACCCCAAGTTCAAGTTTCCAAGAGTTGTAAACAAAGACACTGTTATGCGATAGAAGAAATTCAGAAATCATGTAGATGAATTATATTCTAAATGAACTTCCGAAATAAAGTTACCAACCCCACACCTGTTGTTGGACTGGTATAATGTGTCCAATATTTATTTTGTTGTATGTACTAAAAGTAGTAACAACTATAGGCATATACATGCTATGATGTCCCTAACTGACGAGTCCAAATAGATTCAAACTCAAGAAGGCAATTGACGTCAAGTGTCATGCAACAAAATTGTTGGATTTGTTGCCTTCTCCTTTTCTCAGGTTAGTTCTTGGCTGACTTCAAAACTCATTGTGCTTATGCAAGTCTCATTTGTTAAAATACTCTTGCAGGATCTGAATCTATTATGGAAGAGCTTCCACAATTTTTCATCGACAAACATTGGTGAATTTCTGCTTTGAATAGCTGTCCCTCATTGACATCAAGCTACTATCTTGTTTGTGTTCAAGTTACTTTTATACAAGAGACAGTTAAAGGAGGTTCAGGGCTACAATACTGTGAGTAGCTGTAGTAACTATCCATTATAATAAGTGACTCTTTCTCTGTAATTGTTTATAAATTGATCTGGGGTGTAATGATGTTCAATCCCACTCAATAGTACCAAGGGAAACTTGCCTCTTGCCCAGTGAGGATGGCAAAGATGTTATTGACATCCCATGTTTCCTTGTTTTATCTAGTTTGTTTGCCTTCACTTTTATCTGTATTTTGATAATCTTCCACTGATTTATGAGGAAAACTAGAATGAGAATTGCATGTTGCAGCAATCCAACCTTATGTGCTAAGTAAGAATAAGAGTAGGATTGTTGAATTAAAATTCAAAATGTAGTATAGCTTTCAAGATGAACAAGTCCTGGATTGTGTTTTTCCATAATGTTATTAGTTTGTATGATAGACTGATGGCCAATTATCTTATACAACAGATACACAAACATATATGAATAACAGTATGGAATTTTCGACTCTTGTTTAATCCAGTTTTGTCTAAGTACCACTTGAGTAATATTATAATGAGATGGGGACCATGCAGAGATCTGACCGAAGACCTTTTTAACCTATACTGTGAATTAAGGTCTGTTATAGAGACTATCAAGAAGAGGAAATAGAACGCTACAGAAAGCTTTTTCTCTAGGGTTGGCAATGTGGTGCTGGAGCAACTATTACATAACAAAATTGTGTTAGACATTATTTTGGAGTATCTTTAATTATTTTTGTTTTTTCTCTAAAGCCCCTTTTCTGTGATTTGATTAGTTTCCATTAAAGAATCGTTGGAACAAGTGATTCCTATATGATACACTTTTCATGGAGAGAAAGAGTTTTATCGATTTCAATTCTAATAGATTTTCGTTTTAAATTTCAAAATTGTTTGAATCAGATTCTTTCTGTTTCTATAAGCATATAAAAAATATACTATAAAATTTGTTCCATCATTCTTTTTTTTTCAAATCAAGTTTGTTCCAACTTATTAATTGATGTTAACCCTCTATATATACTGACAACGTTAACCTATATCCTTGCCCATATGGGAACTGAATAAACACTTTTGACCCTAACTAGATCATGCCTTATTTACACTATTACCCACCTAAAAACTAGAATTCTACTCAAAGCCTTCCTTCTAGGGTTGGCAAGTTGGTGTAGGCCGAACCTGTAGATGACAAAGCTGTATTAAGGTGAACATGTTTGGGATGGATTGCTCTATTTAGTAACATCTACGAGCCAATTTTTCATTAATGTTCAATTAAGATAAAATTAAGAGAAAAAAGGAAATTTAACTTGGTCACCAAAACTAATAAATATTTATTGTAAATTATGCGACTAGTGTCTAATAATACATAATAATAATGACGCGGCTAATTAATGACAAGTTTGGACCTTAGGGTCATTAAGGCTAGCATACAAATATGGAATTAACAGGCTCAGTATACTTATTGTTGCAAGTAAAACCTATAAACAAATAGAACATGCATAGATGCAACAACATAGACATACACAAAGATACCTTATATTATATGATACACCAAACTTTTTTAATGATGTTTATGATGATTTTGGTATTGAAAACTGGCTAAAAGACAAAATGGGCGAGTCTGGTTTTCAGATGAAGTTGCAATGCTTACTGGGAAATGTGATGAAAATGATGTTGATGATGTAAAGGCTGCTAACAAGGAGATTGGTTTATACCCTTCTCTCGTTTAATGTTCTTACAGTCATTGAACCTTTTCTACTGAGGTACTTTCTGTTAGCTAGGTGTATTTTTGCTAAAATCAGGACCAGCTAAGGAGATAAGGAATTATTGGACGTATAATATCATATACTCCTAAAATTAAAATATGTCACCAATTATCATCTTTTCCCTTGTATTGATGAATCCAAGGTTAAGCTCGCATTCTTTGACCAACTAACCAATTGTTTATGGTCCAGAAATGTTAAGTGTAAAACATAGATAGTTGAATTCTACTTAGATGGTCACATGAGTAGTCCATTCGCATTTTCAAATATGGTCACATAGAGGATATGAGAAAATAAACTAAAATCATAAAAAATAAGGGATTTTTAAATACCCCCCTCAGCCAAAAACCTGGGAGTATAATTTTCTTTTTCTGGTCAGACACATGAGAGAGAGTGAGAAGAATTTCATCTGGGTTGAAATGATGTTCAATCTCACTTGACACTTTCATAAAGAATTTGCCTCTTGCCCTGTGACAATGGGAAAGATGCAGGTCCCATTCTCTTAGCTTCTCGTGTTTTGTTGATTTCAATTTCTTCTCCTTTTAAATCCTTTGCTAGTTTCTGAGGACAAAATTGGACAACTGAAAATATGGTAACTTGCAGCAAGTTCGGAAATTTTGACATCATTATAAAGGAAATGAATATTTTTAATATTTTCAATAATCCCATCATTGTTTCTGATATTTCCACTAATATTTTCATAAATTTATAGTAAAACCTTCAAATCAATATATGAAGCTCCTAAGATCGAGATATTTAAAACTTTAATCCTAACCCAAAATCTACTCTCCCACTTTCAATACAAAAACAAAAATGCACACCACCCTTCATAAAAGTGGTTAAACATAAAGGTCAAGATTTAAGTCTCATCCATATTTTAAAACATAAAATATATATAATTTTATTTGAATTTAATTATCTTACCATAATAGTAATAATGATAATTGGTTATCCGTTATTAGGTGAGTCAAATTGTCAGGGCCCAAAAAAAAAATAAAGGACGTTTATAAATGCAGCAAGTAGGTGGAGTTAGAAGAAGCAAGTAGATAGAAAGTGTGATCCACATGGATTCCAAGAACTCCATGGATGGATCTCTGACTCCAACACTTGAAACTTTAGTCCAACAACTTGCCCTCTACAAACATAACCAAAACCATGACACCCACAAAAAGGGTTCTCCTTCTTCTTCTTCTCCATGCAAGAGAGCAGCAGTTCTTGTATGCATTTTCCAAGGGGACGCTGGCGATCTACGTGTCATCCTCACCAAACGCTCCTCCACGCTCTCTTCTCACTCTGGTAATACATCAGCAAACATAACTTCTTCTTTTTCTGATGATTTGGGTGTTGAAATTTTGACTTAAAGATGAAATGGGGTGAGGTTGGTCTCTCAGGTGAAGTTGCATTGCCAGGTGGGAAAAGAGATGAATGTGATGTCGATGATGTACAGACTGCTTTGAGGGAGGCTAAAGAGGAGATTGGTTTGGACCCTTCACTTGTTCATGTTGTTACCATTCTTGAGTCTATTATTACCAAGGTATCTTATCTTTTTGAATATTTCAAGCTTCAGGTTTTATCATCTTCATTAAATGTGTATACTTCTTGATGAGGAACATGAACATTTAGTGATGAATTCATAGTTGTTTGTGTTATATAATAATGCTAGTTTATGTTTGGAGTGAATGGTTGGTTCTACAAATTGAGTTTGTTTATGTGAACGCTTGCCTTTATTTGCTTTGCTATCTTTATAGCATTCTGTTCTGTGAAGTTGACAAGGAAACTTGCATATATGAACTTTCTTTTTTTAGTTATACGTGAATGTGAACTTTATTTTCTGTGAAAAACTGGTTTTATGTGCAGAATGGAATCACAGTAGTTCCAGTAATTGGTATACTTTCTGACAAGAAAGCTTTCGTTCCAGCTCTGAATGCGGTTGAAGTAGAAGCAATATTTGATGCTCCTTTGGAAATGTTTCTCAAGGTTGTATTCTATCTTCAGTTTGTGTAATTGGCCTCAGTAGCTTTTGATAAAACTGAATAATTAATTCCATAATGTGTTTATCAGTGCTTTGTATCTCTTCGTTCTGGACGCAGGATGAGAACAGGAGAGCAGAGGAGAGTGAATGGATGGGAGATAAGTATCTGCTCCATTTCTTTGACTATGAAGCAAAGGGCAAGAAGTATGTGATATGGGCATTGACTGCTGGTATATTGATCAGGGTTGCATCCATTGTTTACCAACGGCCGCCTGCATTTTCAGAGAGGAGGCCCAAATTCTGGGGTGAAGCTGCTGAGAACGAGTTCTAGAGTTATACATTTGATTTTTAAGTTTTGCATCATATTGTTATTCTGCAAGATTGCAACAACAAATTTATAGCTACATTGATTTTTAAACACATGACTCAAGATTAATAATTTGATGTACAAACAGAATACTGAATACAGTATCATTGTATGATTTCAAAAGCCACTATGCAGTATAGATTTTTGTTTCTGCAGAAACTAAATTTCATCAATGTTAGTTCCTGCAGGGCAATAGACCTAAGATTCAGATAAAGAGTGATCATGCCATTGTTAGATTGAGCTGTCTAGTTCACATTTTCTGAGGCTTAGTTCCCTCTTAGAGCCAGATAGCATCTGACTATCAGATGGGACTTGCATCTATGGTGTAAGCTAGTAATATAACTTGGAATTCCCGTCTATATGTCATTATGCTTCCAGTTGGTGCCAAATCATTCCATGTGATTGCATTTGATTGAAATTATTTTATACTGTTATTCCAAAGCTAATTAAGAAAGGGTTTTGTTAGGTCTGGTTGTTTCCATGATAAGCTTCCACAATGAAAACCTTGATGATTGCAATGGAAGTTATTAGTTGATGCCAGGATGTATTTAAATTGCACAAATATCTGTAAAAGAATTGTTAAGCTCTAAGGAACCGCTAGTATGTGATATCATTCTGGTGTTTATACTCCAGAAATGGAAGTGTAAAGAGGGCAGTCTGCATGCATAATGATTCTTCCTTCAATTTTCTACAACTTAATATTATAAAAAATAGAATCTTTTGGTACTTCGTTGATCACAAGAATACTCCATCTTGCATTGCAAATTTTACATAATAACCACATGAAGAGGGTATGAGAAAATCAACAAAAATGTCATAAAGAAATCTCGAGTTACAAAATTACATGGAAAAAAGAGACTTTCAAATACCTCCCTCAGCTGAAAACCTCATAGAATTTCTCAATGATTAGTAAGCCAGAGTCAATTGACTCCAGGGGATCCTTTCGAAGTCGGTGTCTCAAACAGTTGGGGATGACAGTGGCTATATCCTCAGCATTGACACTATCTCTTCCCTTTAGAGCTGCAAGAGCTTTAGCAGCTCTATTAGTTACTATGTCTCCTCTCAAGCCATCTACATTCAGCTCTGCACAAACCTTGGAGATTTTCACCTTTAACTCATGGTCAATCTGAACAGAAGAAAGACAACTCCTAGCTGAGGCAATTTGTTGCTGAAGCTTCTCTTGCTCCGCCTTGTAAGAGACACGAAATTCCTTTGGATTCTTGTCAAACCGGGCTCTCTCCTCCACAATTTTCACTCTGAGTTCAGCATCCCTTACAGTTCCCACTTGAGCATGCATTCCAAACCGATCAAGCAGCTGCGGCCTAAGCTCCCCTTCTTCAGGATTGCCAGAGCCAATCAGGATAAACCGAGCAGGATGTGAAATCGAAATACCCTCTCTCTCGACTGTGTTCCATCCTGAAGCAGCAGAATCCAAAAGAACATCCACTAAATGGTCATCCAAAAGATTAACTTCATCAACGTAAAGAATTCCTCTGTTAGCTTTAGCAAGAAGGCCAGGCTCAAATGACTTGACACCTTCAGTTAGAGCTTTTTCAATGTCAATTGTCCCACATACCCTATCTTCAGTAGCACCCAAAGGCAAATCAACCATGTTAATCTTCGTCATTGTAATCGAAAGCTCCTCCCCTTTCACAATACTTTCTCTCACTTCAATCCCCATGGACTCTGGATCTTCTGGATCCGAGTTATAGGGATCACCAGAAACCACCTTAATTTCTGGGAGTAAGTCCACCAATGACCTGACAGTGGTGGACTTCCCTGTTCCTCTATCACCCATAATCATAACGCCACCAATCTTGGGATCAATCACATTCAATAAAAGGCACAGTTTCATCTCTTCTTGTCCTACTATTGCAGTAAATGGATACACAGGTCTCTGGGTTTCCTTAGACAGCTTCTGAGCCTGAAAATACCAAAAAATGTTCTCACACTCTACTCACTCAAACAAGTTTCAAAACAAGTTCTTATCAATTTTCCCATGTACATTTTCTTGCAAGAATCGCTTTACTCTATTAATATAACCTATTGATTTGTTCAAATTACAAAATCAAGACCAAATTACGCCTTTAACAAGAACAAAGAGTGCATTGAATTCTCAAGTCCCAACTAAAAACCACTAACTTTTCAGGCACAGTATATGAGCAATCACATGAGCTAACTAAATATAAATCTAAAAATAGAATGACTGAACATAATAAGAGAAAACAAAACAGATAACCCAACCTGTTCAACAGAGTTAATTTCAGTGGCCACATTAGTGACTGCAAACTGAGACCTCCCTTTTTTACTCTCAATCCCAAATCCTCCACGAAACCTCTTAACATAACTCTGCCCTGCAAACATAAAAAAATGTTACATTGGTAACAACAAACCAACAACAACCAAAACCCACCACCTATCTTCACTAACATAAACAAAAACACGAAATCAGAGCAAAGACAAGTACTAAAGCTCAACTGGGTCAACACCAAATGCACAAAAAGAGAAGAACGTGAGCTTAAATTGTGGTTAAGAAGATGAAATTTGAAGTGGGGGGTGTAGAGAAATGAACCTGGAATGAAGGAGAGAGAGGAAATGTTAGGCCTTGAAGATGGAGAACAGAGAGAGCGAGAAGCCAAGATTGCAGTGGAAGAGGTTCCTAGTAGGGACGCCATGTGCAGGAGCTGGAGTGGTGTATGTGTAAGAGCGTTTTGGGTTTAGAGGTTTGGGTGACCACCATCACAACTAGACATGGTTTCTTATTGGTTTGTAAGGTTGCGGATAAGAGGATAGATTTCAGTCGTCTGATCTGATTTTCCATATGCTTTGCATCTATATAATATAGTAAAATAGAGGATTGAGAAATCTCTCCCCTATTTAATATCATCTATTAATAATTAATTTTTTAATTCAATAAATAATTTAATTAAAATTTTAATTTAACAAATAATTCTTTTATTTATATAATTAGAATTAATTATTAAAAAATTAATAAAAATTCTTTTATTTATATAATTATAATTAATTATTAGATATTAAAAAATTAATAAAATTTAATTTAACAAATAATTCTTTTATAATAATTAAATTAAAATTCCTCCTATTTATGAATCCATATATTATTAATTGATCAGTTGTTAATTGAATAAATAATTTAATTCTAATTCTAATTTAACAAATAATTATTTTCTAATAATTAAATTAAAATTCTAATTTAACAAATAATTATTTTGTTTAAATAATTAGAATTAATTATTAGACATTAGAAAATTAATAAATTTTAATTTAGAATTAATATTAACAAATTAAGTTGTTTATTCAACAAATAATTTAATTAAAATTTTAATCACAATATATATTGATCAACAAAATATTAATGTACATGTTATATTTATATTTTGAATTAATTAATAATTAAAAGTATAATTTAGCAAATAATTCTTTTATTTATATAATTAGAATTAATTAATAAAATTTAATTTAAAAGTATGATTTAACAAATAATTCCTTTATTTATATAATTAGAATTAATCAATAAAATTTAATTTAAATAAATGTATATTGATTAAGTATAAGTACAATGTATATTGATTAAACTTTTAATTAAAAAAAAATATTCATGAACATGTTACATTTAACTAAAAACTATAATTATATAGATTAGAATTAATTAATAAAGTTTAATTTAGATAAATGTATATTAATTAAGTACAAATACAATGTATATTGATTAATTTTTTAATTGAACAAAATGTATATTGATTATATTTTTAATCCATATTCAACTAATAATTCTATTATTTATGAAGCATTAAACAATACAATGTATTTTGGTTAAAAATTTAATATTATATGTCATGTTTCATTAGAACCCATTATTATGTTATTAGAATTAATTTATAGAATTTAATGAATTCATAAAGTATATATATGATGAAGTTTTTAGGCTTCACAAATGGGTATACTACAATATGTTCAAAATCCTTCTTTGTCAAATCTAAATTGTTCCTAAATTTTCATTTTCATGTGTTGTCAATTTTTAGTAGATTACAAATTCAACAATAAATAGCCGAAATAATAGTTTGTCTCATATAAATAAAGAGAGAGATGATTGGAAAATCACGGTAAGAGTATCAAGAAAATGAGAATAAAAAAACTTCTACTCAAATGATGTGTATTCTCTGGACATGTTACTATTAGATGAACTGATACGTTTTCCTTAATATATTGTCATTTCATACTTTATTTTAATTTATTTTAAACTAATTAAACTTTTTACCAGGGACACCACATTCATGCTTTGTTATGAGTGTTTTTGGGACTGCAAAAATGGGCTGGTAAAAGCCCAAAGAACCAATTCAATAAACTGACCCAGCTCTCAACTCCTCAGCATCCAACTCGCATATGACTATGACAGAGTTGTTAGTCGGTGCAATAAATGTTATATCAGAGTAGTTGATTTCTTTACGTGTACATCACTCAAGTGTAATCCCTCTTCTTCTATAAATAAGAGGGGGAAATTCATTGTAAAGGGGCGAAGATTTTTAGTATTATAGTCACTCTGAAAAAATATATTGAGAGTGACCCGTGGATGTAGACTCCATTGTCGAACCACGTAAAAATCTGTGTGCAATTCTTCTGTTCTTCATCTTTCCTCTCTTTGATGTGCTTTTTGATTGCAGGTATTGGGCGTTGAATCATCCAGTCGACCGAGACCAAAAATCGACGTCGACATAAATTGACGCTAGAAGGAGGGCCCAGACTGCAACAATCTTGAGTTTTCAGCGACCATGACGAGAGGAAGAACAACTAGAAGTTCAGACCCGGTAGCTGATCCACCTGAAAGGCAAGCAGATCAGCAGGAGCATGATTTCCAACTGATGGAGAATGCTGTTGTGCCCATATCAGGCACATCTCACGCCCTCATGACAGGTGTTGCTGTAGATACACCTCCAACGACCTCTCATCAGCCAGCACCATTGGACTCTATGGCTGGAGAGCTGTATGTATGACACCAACGACAGAAAGCATTAAAGAGTACAGTGCAGCAACTCGCTGAGGCAATCAAGGCGCTGGTACAGGCCCAAGCACCAGCTCCTGAAAGACCACTTGGAGATCAGCCACGACCTACCAACTTAGTTCATTCCTCCAGCTCGCGTTCAAAAACTGAAGGTCGTCGAGCTCGTGGAGCTAGGAGCTCACAAAGGTCTCGTCTGGAATGTACCTCAGATCGCAGCTCTCAAGGTCGCGAGCTTGAGGGAGGCTATAACCCTCAGAACCCAGTAATAGAAGAGCTCCTTCAGAAGGTTCAGCAGCTGGAGGAGCAACCTGGACCCCAGGATCTGAAAGAGCAGTATGAGGAGAGAACCCCTCTCATCAGGGAGGTCGAGATGCAACCTCTCCTTCATAGATTCAAGCTCCCCAATGTTCCACCTTATAATGGGGACAGCGACCTTTACGATCATCTGGACGCATTCAATATCCAAATGGATCTCCAGACGTCCAACCCCTTGGTGAAATGCTGTGTTTTTCTAGCCACCTTGGGCTACGTTCCGCGAGCTTGGTTCAGGCGTTTCCCAGCTCTCAACATAAACAGCTGGGGGGAATGTCAGCAAAGATTCATCAGCCAGTATCAGGCTCTGAAAAAGCAGCTCGCACCACCCTGCCACATCGCTACAGTCTTTCAGCAGGGGACGAGTCTTTGAAAAATTACATTACCAGGTTCAGACATGAGGTTGCTAACGTGGAGAATCCCTTATATGACAATATTCTAACTGCGATCTCAGCTGGGCTTCGTAAGGATGGAAAGCTCTATGAGAGTATATACAAATCCCCAGTAAGGGACCTGAGTGAATTCTATGAACGAGCTGTAAGGGAGATTAGATGGGAAGAAATCTTTGGCCCCAAAAAGTCTGACCAAACAGATGATTCGAGCAGTCCCAACCAGTTGAAGAGAAGAAATAATGGTGGGATGGAAATGAAGGTCAGAATGAGGGCTCAAGGCATCAGGTCGCTAAAAAGGCCAGGAACGAGCTCAGAAACGAGCGACCTCAGCATCAAGGTCGCAATGTTAGCTACAATATCTTGTCAGATATGCAAGACAACATCTTTGCAACGGAAAGGGACAGAGAGGACTTCGGGAAACCCGCTCCTATGAAGATCCCTACTAAGTTCAGAAACAAGAATAAGTTTTGTGCTTACCATAATGAGGTCGGACATAATACTTCAGATTGTTGGAAGTTGAAAAACGCCATCGAGGACCTGATCAAACAAGGCCGTCTATAAGAATATATAGTGCATAGCAGCAGTCCCAGCAAGCTTCCAAGCTAGACGTGAACCCTTAATGCATCCACATTGCAGTGGCTCCCAACAGGTCATGTCCCCAATTTGTAATTCAATTTAAGAAATCAATAGAAGATATGAATTTTCTTCAATGCTTTATTGATTTCTTAAAATCATGCCATAAAAAGCGCTTACGCGACCTGTTAGCTGAGGTCGGGACCCTCTGGACAGCTTGTTATTACGCTATCTTAGCTGAGGCTCCAACCTACTGGAGATAGCTAGCTATAACGCTGTTAGCTGATGCCGACCTACTGGACAAGTTCGCAAAAGCGCGTCGTTATGGTAGGAGAGGTTACGACCTACTGGATAGCTCGTTAGTACACTATCTTAGCTGAGGCTCCGACCTACTGGAGATAGCTAGCACTATTAGCTGAGGTTACGACCCCCTACGTAGTTCAATGAAATATTGCCATGACAGGCGAGGTTCCGACCCCCTGCATAGCTCGTAACAATGTTTTTATAAATTATGCTGGCTGAGTTCTTGAATCGGGTTATGATCTGGAACCACAGCCCGTGATGGTCAAGCAACCTTCCAAGCTCTCATAAGGTGTTCTTACCTATGACCAATGCAATGATTAACACATTAATCACCTAAATTCTTTTGTTCGCAGGAAAAACCAAGGAACGAAGCACAATCATAAAAGGCCTCAAAAAAATATATCAAGTTTAGCAGCTTCGGTAGAGTCACCACAAGATGGGACGAAATCTGAAAAGGTGCTAAGGTAGATCAAAATGACAGCTTTTACCAGCGAGCTCGAGCTCCTAATCCGAAAATAACACTAGGAGCTGGGGGGGCTTATGTTATGAGTGTTTTTGGGACTGCAAAAATGGGCTGGTAAAAGCCCAAACAACCAATTCAATAAACTGGCCTAGCTCTCAGCTCCTCAGCATCCAGCTCGTAGCTCGCAGCTAGCTACCTCCAGCTCACAGCTAGCAGAATGGAGCTCTCAGCTCTCAGCTCTCATCTCTCAGCTCTCAGCTCTCAGCTCTCAGCTCCAGCTCTGTAGCTCGCAGCTAGCTACCTCCAGCTCACAGCTAGCAGGATGAAGCTCTCAGCTCTTATCTTCTCAGCATCCAGCTCGCAGCTAGCTACCTCCAACTTACAACTAGCAGGATGCAGCTCTCAACTCTCAGATCTACACAATCCCAAATCCCAAGGGGCAGTTAATGCAGTATGACTATGACAGAGTTGTTAGTTAGTGCAATAAATGCTATGTCAAAGTAGTTTATTTTTTTACGTGTACATCACTTAAGTGTAATCCCCATTCCTCTATAAATAAGAGGGGGGAATTCATTGTAAATGGGTGAAGATTTTTAGTATTACAGTCATTCTGAAAAAATATATTGAGAGTGACCCGTGGATGTAAGCACCATTGCTGAACCATGTAAAAATCTATGTGCAATTCTCCTGTTCTTCCTCTTTTCTCTCTTTGGTGTGCTCTTTGATTGCAGGTATTGGGCGTTGAATCATCCGGTCGACCGAGACCAAAAATCGACGTCGACATGCTTCGATTAAAAAATTCTTAATACCAAAATTTTCTAAACTATTGGATGAAGGAAAGGTTTATTTTATGAAGAACTTCAAAGTTGTTAATAACAACGGTAATTACAGGCTAGTTTCACATCAATTTAAGTTACTTATTTTGCCTACAACAATCATCGACGAATTAAGGGTAGATTATAGTTCAATTCCTACTCATCAATTTGAATTTTAAAACTTTAAAGATTTGGAAAAAAGAGTAGACAAATGCATACAACTCACTGGTAATATAATATTATTATCTATTTCATCCACACACTTACATACATACATGCAAACATATTCTGCAACAAATTTAATAATTTTTTCTCATAGATGTTGTAGGCCACCTTATAGCGATATCTGGTGTCGAGAATCAAAAAGTTAAAGGATCGTCTTCAATATGTTAGAAACGGGTTCTTCAAATTCAAGATATCAAGTATGTAATTCAAATACCTTTTATTTGCTATTACAGTTTTATAGTTTTAATGTAAAATAAATCGATTTGCAGTGGAAATAAACTTGAAATAACACTTTTGGGAGAACGAGCTCATCACATAGATGAAGACATGTGTGACAAAATTTTGAACCCACTAATTGTGGTAGTCACATTAACATTGGTGAAAAAATTCAAAGGTAATCAAACCATCATATAACTCTTTATAATAACTTATATACAACGTAGTACATACTAAATAGTTTTTGTAAATTAATAACTAAGTTCTTTATAGGAGACATATGTCTATCTACTATAACTGCAAGCAAGGTTTATATTAATCTTGGTATTCCAGAGGTATTAGGCCTTATGCAAAGGTATTAATATTTTACACAGACTCAATCTAATTATTTTATTTGAAAATGAAAGTGTATGAAAATAATTGTTATATTCAACAGTGTTCCAAATAACAAGAAACACGTGGAACAACTATCAAAACAGGATTCAAATAAAAGGGACGAAGACAACTTTTCAATCTTCCCAAAAACAATGCAAGAAATTCAACTTATGACTTCAACTTCTGAATCTAAAGTATATGACTTTTTCTAACTTTCATACCTACCTAAAGCAGTAATCAAAAACAGGATTTTGTTTCATAAAAGTTAAACTTCTTTAAAACTCTAAGTGGACAAAATTTATTTCAAAATGTTCACCTATTGTTTACTCCAAAAAAAAAAATAGTAATAATAAAAAGAGAGAAAATTCTTATTCTCTACATTTTTTATTAATAACATATTAAAATATAAAAAATCTTTTTTTTTCCTATTTCTTTCATGTCTTATTTTTTAATTGATATTAATAATATGAATAAATTAGGTAATAACTGTAACATGTGAAGCCAAAATCACAAGAATAGAAGAAAAGTACGGATAATATTATGTATCTTGCAAACAATGCAGTAAAAAGTTACATGAGATTGGATCAACTTTTTGGTGTGACAAGTGCAATACTCAAGAACAATTCCCAACACCTAGGTACAAACATATAAACACCTTAATCGGCCTTTATAATTTACATTACTTAGAAAAATGAATTTTTCTTCATATACAAACTGCATGTAAATGTTGAAGATGAAACAGCAAGCACAACATTTGTTATTTTTAGACCTAATCTAAAATCATATTATGCTTTTTGTTTTCTTTTCTTTTGGTTGGGTTATACTAATGTTAAATACAGAATTCAACATCTAATTTAAAACTTCGACTCTGAATTGAAATAATATTATTAAAACATCTTAGGTTTCATATTTGAATTTCTATAAGTATTCTTTTTAACATAACTTAAACTCAATCATGATTTCAACTTCGTTCATAATTTCATATTACACTCTAAATTAAAATACCTATAAACATAGCTCTAATACATATTTTTATTTACAATTAACAAATAATAAAAAATTTAAAAGTATTCATATTATGTGTTTCATAAACCTCGCACGTTGTATGGATCTAAAAACTAGTTATTCTCATATTTTAGTGACCCAACTTCGGTTCGGGTACAATCCGAACCGAAAATTTGGCCCACAAACTCTTCATCCTCTCTCCACTAGCTTCTCGTAGTTTGGTAAAGTGGTTTACGTCAGTAAAATCGGTTAGGTTGATTAAATTGATTAAATAAGTAAAGTTAGTTAATTTTGTTAGGTCCGTAAAAATCAATTATGTCGATGAAGCTGGTTAAATCAATTACATTGATAAAGTTGGTTAGATCAGTAAAATCGGTTAAATTAATTTGGATAAGATCATTTGATACTTTAAAGTCTTTAAAAAAAAAAAAAAAAACAAGTTTTAAAGTCTTAATTATGTTTTTCGTTTTTGTTATAAAAAAATTATGTTTTTTTTATTGCTTATTCAATTTTCATTTATATTTCAATATAGTAAAATATATAATTTATTCAATATTTAGCATAATTGTGTGTTAATTTGATGGTATTAAAGCTGAATCCGCTATATATGTAACTATGTTCTCTTGCCTAAATGTAGGTGATGATGATGCATTTTGGGACAGAGAAACTCTAATTCTTTGCTATGAGGGAGTTTCATTGTGACCATTTCTCTTCTTGATAGACATATATCAATGTGTAAACTGGTTCTTTGTGATTGTGACGATAACAATTTTTTTAACTACAAACTTAACATTTTAGTTTCATTGTTTCTTACATTTTCTTTCTTCTTCTTCTTCTTCTTTTTTTTTTTTTTGATAAATTAAAGTATATATTTTGTATTATTATCACAAGCCGGACTCTCTTGATGGTACACTGAAAAACAGTTTGAAACTAAAGCTTTTAGATGTAGGAGAGGAAATCGGCTCTCACGCGGGGAAGAGAAAACCCAAAAATTGCCTACAAAGATGGGCACATGAGAATCGAACCACAAACCAAATATTTGTGAGATAGACCCTAATTTTACCACCTGATTCTGTATTCCTCACATTTTCTAGCTAACTATTTTGTGGATTCTAAAATAGGAACAGTTGGATCAACCCATGTTTGTTCATGTTTTTACATGAAAAATGGCAATCTTTCTTCAAGTTTATATGGTCTTATAGGGAAAACGGTTTTTTTTTTTTTTTTTTTTTTTTTTTTAACAAGATCAAATTTTCATAAAAAATAACTTCAAGCTTCTTCTAGGAATACAATAACTAAACCTTTTTTGTTGTAGTCAGTTTTTAAGTAAATACTATTCCATCCAAATGCCCGACTTGTACACTTTGTGGCAGTGCGATAATAAGTGAGCAACTGAATCGGGACTTGAGGATTCAGATAGCTCTGGATGTTGTAAGAGAATTGGATGTCTCGATGAGGAGATGAGACACAAATTTTGGAAGCAATTACATGCTACCGTTTATTTAGCTTCATCCGTTTCGTCTCTTTCTTTGCTGGAGTGCTGTATGTGGTGTTCACATTCTAGATATCAGTAATGTTTATGCATGTATACTTGGCTCTATAGAAATGATTTTGCCATTACAGAGATGAGACCTGGAAATACAAAAATCGCAAATGCTCATCAACGATGTTTACAAATAAGTATATTCTTTCTCTTCCTTCTCTACACAATTTTATTCTCAAACAAACAGAAAACACAATCAATTTTATTCTTTGCTCTTCAACTCCATCTCGAAGGCAAGCATTGCAGTGACCTTTACCCTTTCTTCTCTAGACAGATTTATTGCCATAAGTTGAGTCAAGTTTCAGGTTTGACAACAGAACACACAATCACGGCACCAACTCAAATTCTTTGTTACTAAACTTCTTCATCTCTTCTTTGAAAGAAGGCATAGCCGTCTTGCGCAAAGTCATTTGAACCTTGAACCCGTCTTTCTTTCCACCGCTTGCAGCAGAGTAAGGCAAGAAAAAGCAAGGTTCGAAACTCCCCAGAATATGCTTCGTAACAGGGAACACAGTTACAGGACCTCCCCAACCGAAGTCCACACTTGAATGTCCTAAGTGCCTCCAATCTGTGAATCCACTCACTTCTTTCCCTGCTGTAATGCCATCCCCATGATGCAGTTCCTGAAAGTCAATATATGAGCGCACGTACTCATCATTGGCATTGACTTTGCTCTTCTTAATCAGCTCTGCAGTTTTCCAAAGAGGTTGGTCCGCAAGTTCTTTGGCAGTAATCTCGGCATACAGCGGCACACAGCCGTTCCCCCAGTAGCCAAAGGGCAATGGTGGCTTAACTAATTTCCGAACATTGGTTAAATACGCAAACTTCACATTCTCATCATCAGCAACCCCACAGCTCCTCACCCTGTTGCACCAATCATAAACTATAAATTCAAGAACACAATTCGCCAAGTATACAATAATATCACAAAAATATATGCCTAACAAGACCAACATTAAATTAGTCTATTTTCCTCTACTGTAGTAAATTGTCATGATCAACAGCATAATGTCTAGCATACTCGTGCTAATTCAAGCAAGAAGCCTTGGCAGATCAACTAGAAGATTAGTATCCTAGATTGCAAAGGTTCTGTTGATGCATCAGCATCAACTTATTTGACATCCAACCGATCCAGAGTCTATCGAACCGACTTCCTTCCATATATTAGTAAATGTGCATGATGGGAATTAACTCTTTAACATTGCATGCAAAGTCGAATTGAGTGAAAATTTTTCAAATTTTCTTAGATTATAAACCTGCAAATATAATGATAATGCAAATATAATGATAATATAGAGACAAGAGAAACATTATCCACTTTTTATTTTCTTGTTGTCTATTTTTAAAACTCCTTATTTATATGAACTATTAATGGAAATAAATGAGTTATGTATTGTTAGTGATCCTCTATAGTATTATAACCCAACATGTAAATGAAGCAACAAAATGGACTTACTTGGCTCGCCATAGGAAAGCACCAAAAGCCTCAAAAGTGGTAAAATTCAACCCACATTTTTCCAACAACTCACTCTTCAACCGGTCCAAACACTCATCCTTTACATCGAAAGACTGTCTCTCAACCGGTCCAACCCCTTCAACATACGGTTCGAACCCCTTTTCCAACCTCAAAAATTCCTTAACTGCCCCCTCAACTCGGGGCGGGTCTCTGGGTCCCAACAAATCTGCCCGGTTCCACACCGGTTTAACCGACACCTCTGTGGCCCCACGCGCCACCCCCGCCATCACATTGAAAAACTGAGTCGCGCCCATCCCATCACACAACGCATTGTGCAATGCAGCCCCCAGAGTGTACCCACCGCACTTGAACACCGTCACCTGCAAAACACACGGGTTGACCAGCACCTCCTGCGGATCCGGGTCCGGCACCAACCGCTCAACGAACTCATAATCCGGGTCATCAAGGTAATTCAACGAATCAAGAGTAGAGTCAACGGCAGCGTGGATGAGAGGAACGCCTTGTCCCTCCTTGCACGACAGCGTGAAGCGTTTATCGGCGCCGGGGCAGAGGCTACCAGCTAGTGGGTAGTAAGGGACCAAGGCGGAGGAGAGAGCGGCCGCGATGACATCAAAAGGGTTGTTCTCCGTGGCGGCGTTGGCGTATACGCGGAGATAGCGGAAGGTGATGCGGAGATTGAGGTCGTTGTCGACGTGGGAGAGAGTGAGCACATGGTCTTCATTGAAAGGTGATGTCGATGGAGCAACCAGCTTTGTTTCCAAGATTTTAACTTCCATGTTGATGGGTTGGTTCGTGTAATGTGTTATCAGTGTTCGTTTAAGTGCTTTGAGATTGAGAAGTGCTCTTTATGGTGTAGTGAAGTTAAAGAAGATGCTTGGAAATTGCAGGGGGGGTTGGTGAAATGTTTGGTGGATGAATGATGATCATCTACTTACAGTCGCCGCTTGTGACTGATTGTCAAAGTCACAACATGCCACACCGGCGGCTTTTATTTATTATATTTCTGGTTGATTTTGATATGATTTGTATTGTTTGACCAAAAAATTATCACCAACGCATGATTGAAATGGAAGTAGATATATAAAATTGTAGTTATTTTTGCTGACCTTATTTTGATTCCTTGGTCGTTTGTTGGTGGCGTCGATGGGTTGATTATTGTATTTATCAATTGTCATGTCGATTGCTAGGAATAAGAAAACAAGAAAAATGCGGCAATTTTGACTTATGTATAGCTATAATCCTTAATTTTCGGGGAGTTTTTAAATATTTGTACAAAGGGGAATCCTCAATGCAATAGCAACTTGTGAATCAATTCATTGATTTACAATCAACATAAACTATATCAACGAAAAAAAAGAAGACACTTATTAGTGTCTATCACAACTATCTTTGAGGGTGACAATTATATATCTTAGGTACTTTTAGATTATAAAGACATGCATGCTAATATTTAAGTAATATTCATTTTCCAATCAACTCGTTTACTCTCCTTATTAGGGAATACTATTCTTCTTTTTTTGGTTCAACAATGGGGACAAAAGAATTATTGATATCTATCGAGATAAATTACTGATAGTGTGATTTAGATAATTACTTTTACAATCGAAAGATAATAACTCCTACTAAAAAGATATCAATACTTATATTTTGTGTTTACATGAATAATAATGGGAAGCAATTTACTCAATCACTCATACTATTAAGTGACATGTTTTTCTCCTTACATTATAATTTTGTTATACAATTATTAATTTGTACGTTTAGATAATTTGATTTATATGTTACAATCCTTTTACACCATTTACTACTCTTCACTTATTTACTTTCATTCTTAGCCACTATTACTATTTGGATATCCCTCATAAACTTTGATAGCAAAAAATATGAGTTTCATTCCTTTAAGTATATACATATGTTCACTTATAACTCTTTTTTTTTTTTTTTTTTTGAGTACAACAACTGTATCTGGGATAAACCCAGAGGGCATCTGGGATCTTTAACCGAGGTATGACACTGGTGGCACGGTCCGAAAGACTACTTCTATTGGGAGAAACCACCCACACGGAGGTGAGAGAGACCCACACGGAGGTAGGGGGGAGACCCACAATAGGGTGAGAGGGCAACCCACATAATTGGTGGAAAACTAATTATCAATAGTATTATTATTATTATTAATTATATTATATTATATTATTATTATAGTATTATAATATATAGACATTGTTGGACTGACGGGTGTCGAACCCATGTCTCTTGCAAAGGAGGCATGGGTTGGTTGCTGGCGCCACCAACTATGCCAGCAATCAGAAGATTCACTTATAACTCTTTGCACATTTTTTCTTTATATATATGATATAGAGATTTAAATTACTTTTTTTTTTTTACGAAGCCATATAGTGTTAAAACACCTCCCGTCACTACCAAGACTCTAAGAATGGCTTAGCAATTGATTTCAACAAATTAATAGGAGTGGCTTAGCAATGGAAGACTCTTCCTCTCTACTAAAAATAGCTTGGAGGCAATACGTGCTGAGGCCACTTTATTTCTTCTTTTTTTTTTTTTAGATTAAAATGCTAAAATGTGTTACACAGCAAAACTAAAGAGTTTCGTGTCCTTGGCAATTGCCATGGGTTAATGCGCGAGCTGCGTTTATACCCCTTAGAGGCATGGGTCAACACCCCATGACATTGAAAACAACATATTCTCTCACCTTTTATGTGAATTTATTTCTCATTCTCGTGGAAGTCTTTTCCTCATCTTTATGTGGATGGATTCCTCCTTAATAAGAATAACTTTCCAAACTATATTATTAGTATTTCTATGACGGTAAATCTTCGTCGTTTCATGTGTTAGTCTCGGTCATTAAAAAGAATGAACGTCATTATTACTGAGACGTGTCAATAGGTGAGTGGATGAGATGCACTGTCGTCGATGCCGAGGAAGCTTGCTTGCAACCGTTTCCACTTGACAGCTCACTCCCGCCTCTATGCATTTCCGAAGTATAAAACAATAAAATTCAAATTCCACATGCCTTGGAAACACAAAACACACTCCATTAATTTTCCATCTCCACCACCGCAATTTTCCTTGTAACCAAACATACACACGCTTTTTTCTCACAAACAAATCCAGGCAACTCTCTCTCACACACGCACTTGATCGATTCAACATTCTCTGTTTGATTACTTGCACGGTCGCATTTTTAAAAAAGGAAAATCTAGGGCTTCGGTCTATATCTACATTTTGGCAATTCGAGTAGCATCAACTTCCGCTGTTTGTTTTTTTGACAAATTGAGCTATATTTTATGCTTTTTAAAGTTCAATTAGAGTTTTAAATAGTGTTTTGGAGTGACTATATAGAAATTTGATTTGAAATATAATGAATCTTGTGGAACCATAAATTTGATCAGCCATTTGATGTAGAAATGTGTAATTGATATAATTTATCAGGTTTCTTCTAGTTTTCTATCTTCAATTCGTGCATCGTTTATCACTGTAGTTGTTTGAAGCTTTGCAGCTTTTAATGCTGTTCTTGTTTGTTGTTCTTTTCAAAAAATTTATGCTGTTTCATTGTTTTGTGGACGTTAGGGTTTCTGTATGTGATGGATTTTTAGTAATTTATATGTGCGAATATGTATGTATATGTTAATGTGCATTTGTATATGTATTTAATTCCCTGTAGGAGGTTAAAAGATAGCGCAGACGTTCATTTTCATCATTAATGTTTTGTTTAAGTACTCTTTTGACACCACTGGCTGGATTATTCAATTATATTATATGCTTATGTAGCTCAAGTGTTGCTTTTTTGAGATGTTTATATTTGAGCATCTGATCATCTTTTTGATTTATGCAGAGTTCGAGCATAAGATTTAGTGAAAATGGTAAAGTCAAGGGAAGCAACTTCTGCCTCTGTAAATATAAAAGAGAAAAAATCACTTCTAGGTACTTTTTTGGGGGTATTAAATAATTGTATTGTCTATTTTGGAAATAGTAGTAAACAGAAAATTAACTGGTAGAGGATGTTCGTGCTTCTTTTGATATGAACTGTTAAATTTCAGTTTGGTGATATAAGTAGCTGTGGTCTAAAATTAGCAAGTGACAGCTCCGATATGTGATCTAGACACTGGCTTGAAGTGTTAGGGCTAATAGAGAATGAGGAATCAACTTTAAATTTAAAGTCGAACTATAAACTCTTTGTCTGATTTTTTTACATTAGGGATTGCTTAACCAGTTGCTTCAACAACGGGTTATTTGGAAGTTCTAAGTCTCAAATTGCTTGAAATCCGATAAATATATCACATTAATGCTGCCGTAAAACTTATCAAGCCTTAGTTCATTCTTTGTTGATATCATTTATGTGTTAAGATTGTATTTTCTCTTTTAAACAGATAATGAAATTGGACAAGACTTTCTCAGCTCCTGGAAATCAGTGTCAGTGACGCAGGATGATGCCATGGATTTTAACTTTGGCACTGTTTTAAGTGGAAAGGAAAAGACATTCAACTTTGATAAACTGTAAGTGTTGATCCCAAGGATAATGTCACTTGGTAAAATGATTTCTGGCTAAACACCGGCTTTGTTGCTTTAGTCTCATTCTGTTTAATGGAACTCTTAAATCAAATTGCTTTAGTCTCATTCTTTTCATCAACTTGGATTGGAGGTGTTGCTTACTTATATCATGCACCTCATCTCCATCCTCAGTAGATTTTCTGACCACCATGTTTTGCATGCTTAATAAATGCTTTTCATATAAGGAATAGATTTTGAGACAAACTTTTTAGTGACCAATTCTGTAGATAGATGATAGATACATGCATGAATTTCTAGTTGCCAGATAATAATTATGGAGCCTTGTTTATTCCAGGGATATGGACTTTAATCTGGATGCTGATTTTAACAAGTTATCATCTTTTAAAGTGGACATGCCAGACCTAGATTTCCCATGCCCATCAAAGAAGACTGCAAAACCCAAGGAAAGAACTGAAGACTCTTCCACAGGAAATTGTAAAGGAAAAAAAGGCCATTTTAGCTTCTCTTTCGATTTCAACGAGTAAGTGAACCAAACCCTTCTTAAGCCATATTTTAACCTTGCTGTGTGTTATATTGAATTCTATAGTAGATGTGTACCGTATAGAATTCTATAGTAGGCAATTGATTAAACTTTTTCATAAAATCTTCAACAGTGAGGACTTTGCTAATGATGTTCAATTTGGGAGCAATTTGTTTGGTAGTTCAGAGTCGCTTACCAGAGAACTAGCAAATGACGAACCTGTTTTTTTAAAAAGTGAGAAGAATGTAAAAGAACTCAGTAATATCAGGTGAGGCATCAGTCAATTGAAGTCATTTCAACCCAAAAGCATCAATTTTATGATGTTGTGTAAAAATTTTGTCCGTCTGGAAACTGCATTGGATCATATGGTTTAAGAAATTATAACATTACAAGCCATTGTTGGTGCTTAAATCTTGGTGTCTTATATAATCTTCTTTAGGGAGGATTTCAATTCTGGTGGTGTACAAAATGGGAGCAAAGTGGTTAGTGATTTCAGGCCACTAGATGAACAAGGTTTACAAGGAGAACCTAATCTGCTAAGCAGTGAAAAAAATGCTGGGTGAGATGTCTCTATGTTCATATTTGTATTTTTTATTTGTGAATTACATTTTGGGTATCATATGTGTAAAACCTTTTTGATCCGGAAACTGTTTTGATAGTAGAAGTTTAAAGCCAGTAAAATTATGTTGGGATTCTTGGCTTTCAACAGGGAGGACCTTCATGATAATGATGCGCCAATTGGAGGCCAAGCGGGTGGTAATTCTAAGTCACCTACGAGAGAGATAAGAAACTGGGAACCTGGTTCCCCAGTAAGTGAGAACAATGTCAAGAATTTTAGTAATATCAGGTGAGACTTCTTTCCTGGTATCCATTTCGTACAAAAGTTTTTAAATTATGATGTTGTGTTAAAATTTTGTTCCTCTGGAAACTGAATTAGATCATATAAGTTAAGAATCAATACAGAAAAAGCTACTTTGAGTGCTCTAATGACATGTCTTTCATTATCTTCAGTAGGGAGGGTTTCGATTCTGATGGTAGCCAACTGGATGGTGATCTAAGGTCTCTCAATAAACAAGTGATACAACATGAACCTGCTATGCTAAGAAGTGAAAAGAATTCTGGGTGGGTTGTCCGTATATGGGATTCTTTTTTTGGTCATCTATTCTTTTTTCCTTGTTGGCTTGGTGTTAAGCTTCATTAATCCTGAAATGGTTTTGATAGTGGAAGTTTAGAAAGTAAGATAATTATTGGTATGCTTGGTTTTCAACAGGGAGGAACTTCATGCTAATGATGTGCAAATTGGAAACCAATCAAGGGATAATTTGAAGTCAGTTG
Source organism: Litchi chinensis (assembly GCA_019925255.1). Taxonomy (NCBI): domain Eukaryota; kingdom Viridiplantae; phylum Streptophyta; class Magnoliopsida; order Sapindales; family Sapindaceae; genus Litchi; species Litchi chinensis. Next base: position 21,099,478 of record CM034469.1, on the reverse strand, counting down.
GCAGTGATTTAACAGAGGGTGAACCTGTTTTGTTGAGAAGTGACAATAGTGTGAAGAATTTAAGTATTATCAGGTCTGGCATCTATTCCTGGAACCATTTTCATACCAGAAGTTTCCCATTCTTTTCTGGTGGTAAAACTTTCTTCCTCCGTAAATGAAACTAGATCATGTAGGTATAGAACCATTGTGATACAAGCCATTATAAATGCTAAAATTATGGATTCTTATACAATCCTCAACAGGGAGGCCTTTGAATCTGATGGTGAACAAAATGGGAGCAAACTAGTTAGTAACATAAGGCTGCAAGATAAACACGCTGCAATAGAGGAATCTCTTATGCCAGGAAGTGAAAATAATACTGGGTGAGGAAAATCTAGATTTATCTTTCCCTTTTTTTTTGTCTTCTGCTATCAACTTTTTGTGTTTGAATTGCTGGTAAACTTCTTTAATCTGCAAACTGACCAGATCGTGCAAGTCTAAAGCTAGTTAAGTATCACTTTTATCTGTTATTGATCATTTTATGAGCGAAAACTTAATAATTTTCAGTGAGTTACCTGGTTTAGTATCTTCCTCACATTCCAAGGGTTTTGCACCTTTCATTTTCGTCCATTGCTATGGGTGATACTAATACAAGACGATGACATATTGCAAACCAAGATATCAAATATTGGCACTGGATAATTTTATATTAATCTATATTTCAGTCAGTCTAGTCGTAATTTTGGTTCACATATTGAATTTTAGGTACCATCACCTTATATCTATTCTGACTGTTCAGTTTGGCTTTGCTAATTATATTTGTTTCATTGATCTCAATATTTTCTTGTTTAATCTTTGCAGGGAGGACTTCAACACTAATGATGCACAAGTTGGAAAAAAATTGGTTGTTTTAGAGTCACTATCCAGAGAATTAACGGAAACTGAACTTGTTTTGGAGGAAAGTAAAAAGAATGATAAGAATCTTAGCAATATCAGGTGATATAGCAATTTCTGGAATTGGTTCTACATTAAAAGCTTTTATTTAGTGACATTGGACTGAAATATTGTCCCTTAAGAAATGGATTTGATCCTTTAAGTTTAGACCAATACTGTATTGTTTTTTATTTTCAATTGATACTGTCTGATGCAACTTGCAACAGGAAGGGTATTAATAATGATGGTGTACAAGTTGGCAGCAAATTTGGCGATAATTCAAGGTGCCAGGAAAAGGAAGCGATTACTGGGAATTCTACTCAGCTAAGAAGTGATAAAAGCTCAATGTAAGGCATCTATAGCTTAAGATACATATGAGTTTTTAAGGATTTAGAGTTTAAGGCTTAAATGGTTCGTTTTAGGTTTGAGTGTTGAGTGTTTGACATAGAAAGCATTGCATCTGAATTTGAGTTATGATTCAGTCCTTCCAGAAGTAATGTTTATAATGAAGTTCAAAACCTTTGGATAATGTCTACTCCAATGCTGCAATTTGGCATTTGTACTTTTGGTGTGTTGATCTAAAACATGTGATCGTGATAATATCTGAAGTGAGAGTTTCTTTCATCCAAATTACTAAAAGTGAGAGTTTATTCTTTTATCTAGAAAAGTAGAAGTGAGAGTTTCCCCATTTATTTTTGTGTCAAGAGTCAAGAATTTCCATAATATTAAAAATGAAGTGAGATACAATTGTTAGACCTTAAAAAAAAAAAAGAGACTGTCTTATATTGTTTCTACACTATAACTATGATTGTTTTCTTCTACCAAATTTAGAACAAGTAATATAGTTGTTGGTATGCTTGATTTTCAACAGGGAGGACCTTCGTGCCAATGATGTGCAAATTCGAAACCAGTCAATAGATAATTCAAAGTCAATTAGCAGTGATTTAACTGAGGGTGAACCAGTTTTGTTGAGAAGTGACAACAGTGTCAAGAATTTAAGTAATATCAGGTCAGGCATCTATTCCTGGAACCACTTTCACACCAAAAGTTTCACATTTCACATGGTGGTGAAACTTTGTTTCTCCAGAAATGAAACTAAATAATGTAGGTTTAGAACCATTGCAATACAAGCCATTATTAATGCTGAAATGACAGATTGTTATACAATCGTTAACAGGGAGGCCTTTGTGTTTGATGGTGAACAAAATGGGAGCAAACCAGGTAGTAACATAAGGCTGCAAGATAAACAGGCTGCAAAAGAGGATTGTGTTATGCCAGGAAGAGAAAATAACACTGGGTGGGGAAAATCTGGATTTATCTTTAGATTTTTTCTTGTCTTAAGCTATAAAATTTTTGTGTTTGAGTTGTTGGTATACTTCTTTAATCTAGAAAGTGATTAGATCGTGCACATCTAAAGCCAGTTAAGTATCGCTTTCATCTGTTATTTGTTATCTTGTGAGTGAAAACTCAATAGTATTCTGTGAGTTACCTGGTTTAGTATCTTCCTCACATTCCAAGGGTTTTGCAAATTCAATTTCGTCCATTATTATGGGTAATATAGGAGGATGACATATTGCAAACCAAGATATCAAATATTGGCACAGAATAACTTTATATTTGTCTGTATTTCGGTCCGTTCAGTTGTCATGTTGGTTCACATATTAAATTTTAGAAATCATCACCTTATATCTATTTTGACTGTTTAGTTTGGCTTTGCTAATTATATCTTTTCATTGTTCTTAATATTTTCTTGTAGGGAGGGCTTCAACACTACTGATGCACAAGTTGGAAAAAAATCGGTTGTTTTAAAGTCAATATCTAGAGAATTAACAAAAACTGAACCTATTTTGGAGGAAAGTAAAAAGAATAATAGAAGTCTTAGCAATATCAAGTGACATAACAAATTCTAGATCCATTTTATGTTAAAAGCTTGTATTTAATGACATTGAGCTGAAATATTGTCTCTTAAGAAATGGATTTGATCCTTTGAATTTAGACCAACACGTTATCACTTTTTTTTTTTTCCCAACTGACACCGTCTGATGCAACTTGCAACAGGAAGGGTGTGAATACTGACGGTGTACAAGTTGGCGGCAAATTTGGCGGTAATTCAAAGTCTGAGAAAAAGGAAACAACAATTGTGAAACCTGTTCAGCTAAGAAGTGATAACAGTTCAACGTAAGACATCTATAGTGCAAGATACATATGAGTTTTTAATGACTTAGATTTTAAGGGTTAAATGGTTTGTTTTAGGTTGAGTGTTGAGTGTTTGACATAGCAAGCATTGCATTTGAATTTGAGTTATGATTTAGTCCCTCCAGAAGTAATGTTTGTAATGAAGTTCAAAACCTCTGGATAATGTCTACTCCAATGCTGCAATTTGGCATTTGTGCTTTTGGTATGTTGATCTAAGACATATGATCCTGATAGTACTAGCAGTGAGAGTTTCCTTCATCCAAAATACTAAAAGTGAGAGTTTATTCTTTTGTCTAGAATAGTAGAAGTGAGAGTTTCTGCATTCGTTTTTGAACAAATCAATTGTTTTTTTATTATTCTTCTCCACAAGGAGAGATTATATAGAAGAATTACAAAATAGAAAAGAGTCTAGGAAAGGAAACAACTAACAAATTAGGAAAGAAAACAATTTACAATCCCTATAATTAGGCTAATTGTCAACTATACAATCTTTACAATTAATAGGTTATATTCTAACACTCCCACTCAAGTTGGTGCATAGATATCACTCATGCCTAACTTGCTAATTGAATCATGAAAGTTCCTTCCATTAATCGCCTTTGTGAGGATATCTGCGAGCTGATTCTTACTTGGTACATATGGAAGCTCAATTATCTTTTCTTCTATCTTCTCTTTGATGAAAAATCGATCAATTTCCACATGTTTGGTACGATCATGTTGAACAGGATTATTGGCAATTTGAACTGAGGCTTTATTATCACAATATAGCTTCATGCTACCTTTTTGATGAAGCCCCAAATCTCCCAACAAGTTCTTCAACCACAACAATTCAGTAATTCCTTGGGCAATCCCTCGAAATTCTGCCTCAGCACTAGATCATGACACCACGGTTTGTTTCTTACTCCTCCAAGTGACTAGGTTACCTCCTACAAAGGTGAAATAACCAGAAGTAGATCTCCGATCACTAACATTCCCGGCCCAATCAGCATCCGTGTATCCCTCAATATCCAGATGTCCATTTTTAGAAAAAATTAATCCTCTGCCAGGAGCTCCCTTTAAGTATCTCAGAATCCGAAGGACTGCATCCATGTGACTCTCAGTGGGAGCGTGCATAAATTGGCTTACCACACTCATTGCATATGCAATATCAGGACGAGTATGCGATAAGTAGATAAGCTTACCAACAAGCCTTTGATATCTTTCTTTATTTGCTGGGATTTGATCAGGGTGATCTGGACATTCACATAACTTGTGATTTTGATCCATAGGAGTATCTGCTGGTTTGCTAGCAAGCATCCCGGTTTCTGTAAGTAGATCAAGAACATACTTTCTCTGACTGAGGAAAATCCCATGTTTTGATCGGGCTACCTCAATTCCCAAAAAATATCTTAAGATCCCTAGGTCTTTCATTTCGAACTCTGTGGCCAAGTGACTTTGGAGATTAGTCATCTCCAGATTATCGTTTCCTGTAACAATCATATCGTCCACATAGACGATCAGTATAGTGATTTTGTCACCCTTACGTTTAAAAAATAAGGTGTGATCGGAGTTACTTTGCTTATATCCGAATTTCCTCATGGAAGTACTGAGTTGTCCGAACCAAGCTCTAGGTGATTGTTTTAATCCGTAAAGAGTCTTTTTAAGTTTATAGACTTTATCAGTTTTAGAATCGAGACCCGGGGGAAGATCCATATAAACTTCTTCACTGAGTTCTCCATGTAGAAATGCATTCTTTACATCAAATTGTTTTAATGGCCACTCCTGATTAGCTGCTAGTGAGAGAAGTACCCTAACCGTGTTTAACTTTGCTACCGGGGCAAAAGTTTCCTGGTAGTCAACTCTGTAAGTCTGAGTGTACCCTTTAGCAACCAACCTAGCCTTGTACCTTTCAATCGAGCCATCTGCCTTGTGTTTGATGGTATAGACCCATCGACATCCAATAGCCTTCTTCCTTTTAGGTAGATCTACTATTTCCTAGGTACAATTTTTCTGTAAAGCTTTCATCTCCTCATCCATGGCTCGGACCCAATTCTGGTCTGTCAGTGCATCCTGCAATTTACTAGGAATAGATACAGAGGATAATTGATGTGCAAAAGCTTTAAAGTTTTCAGATAGTCTATGACTTGAGGTGTAATCAAAAATAGAGTAAAGGGCCTTACTATTTGCTGAAGGTCGCTCAGGGGAAAAACCAAACCGTACAGGTGGTCTATGTTCTCGACTAGGATATCGTCTAGTAGATAGACTGGGTTCAGGATCTGTGTGATTTTCATTTGATAAGTCATTAGATAAAGTGAAAGGTTCAAGAGTTACCTCGGGAGCATTTTCAACCTCAGAGTTTGATTGACGAACTGGTGATGAAGAAGAGGAAGGTTGTACTACCTGTATGAGAACTGACTCCCCCTGTTTCTCTTTCCTTTTATTCCGCCTTTCATACACTCTCAAGGTTGGTTCTATATTTTCTATGAGATTATCAGGAATCTCACTTTCAGAAGATAGATTTTCTTTCTCAGAAGATTGACTTCTCAGACTAATGGGTATAACAGGTATAACAGTGTCAGTTTTAAGAGACTTCTCTTCATAGTTCGGATTCTCCCCCTGAAGAGAAGTCTTGGAGGGAAAATATGCCTTATCTTCCCAGAACGTAACATCTGGTGACACAAATACCTTACGGGAAGGAGGATGATAACATTTGTACCCTTTTTGTGAACTAGAATACCCTATAAAAACACACTTAAGAGCACGTGGGTCTAACTTTCCTCTATGAGGAGTATGCATATGTACATATACCACACATCCAAAGACCCGAGGAAGAATATGCAATGTAGAGTTAATATCACAGTAATGAGACAAGGATTGCAATGGAGTTTGAAAAGACAGAACATTGGATGGCATACGATTAATGAGATATGCAGCAGATAGTACCGCATCACCCCAAAAACATTTAGGCATATTCATTCCGAGCAGTGAAGATCGTGCAACCTCTAAGAGATGGCGATTTTTACGCTCAGCAATACCGTTTTGTTGTGGGGTATATGCACAAGATGTTTGGTGGAGAATACCGTTTTTCAAACAAAAAGCTTTTATGCTATGGTTTAGATATTCACCACCATTGTCTGAACGTAAAACTTGAATTTTCTTATGAAATTGTGTGAGAATCATATGATAAAAATTTTGAAAAACATCACATACATCACTTTTATTTTTTAAAAGATAAATCCAAGTCATGCGAGTACAATCATCAATAAATGTAACAAACCAGCGCATACCAGATATAGACACAACATTAGATGGACCCCAAACATCAGAATGAACAAGAGAAAAAGGTACTAATCTTTTATTACCATTACTAGGAGGAAAAATAGTGCGATGATGTTTAGACAAAACACATGTCTCACACTACATATTATTGTGCCCAATAGTTTTAAACAAAGAAGGAAATAAAAACTTGAGATATCCAAAAGAACAATGACCTAAACGCCTATGCCAAAGGAGAATATCACTCTCATTGTCGGCTCTAACTTGTACTACTCTGTGAGGATGACTAGAAATACTGTCTGTTGTAAAGTAGTACAACCCTCATTTTTCCCTACCAGTTCCAATCGTCTCCTTGGTTGTGATGTCCTGAAAAACACAATGAGAAGGTCTGAACGTAACAACACAATTTAGAGATTTAGTGATTTGACTAATCGAGAGTAAGTTGTTGGATAAAGTGGGCACATGTAGAACAGATGATAAATGTAAGGACGGAGTTAGAGATATAGATCTAGCCCCATGAACCGGGGTAGGTGTACCATCAGCATATGACACATTATTGGTTTCAGTTGGACTACGATGGCTGAAGTTTTGAGAATTAAAGGTCATGTGATCCGTTGCACCAGAATCAATTATCCAAGTATTATTACTAGAAATTGTAGAAACACTGAAAGCAGAATGAAAAGTACCTGAGTCGGAGAATTGAATTTGAGAATCACATATGTTACCCTGTGGAGGGGAAGACGAGTTGCTAGAGGATGATGCAAGGGAGGTAGTTCCATTCTTCGGAGGCCCCTTCTTCCTTTTTTCCAAGTACCACTTAGGATACCCATTCAATTTCCAGCATGCATCTCGAGTATGATTCTTTTGTCCACAATGAGTACATTTTCTGTCCCCTGAATTCCCCTTATTGATTAGTAGGGCAGAGCTGTCACTTACTTGTGGTGGAGCGAGCATAGTGGCTTGACGCTGTGCCTCACGACGGACATAGGCAAATGCCCCTTCAATACTAGGAAATGGATCCATACGTAAAACATCAGCTCGCACCTTGTCAAATTCAGAGTCTAGTCCTGCCAGGAACATGTACACTCTCTGTTTCTCAATGCGATCATTAAGTCGAACCACATCTGTAGCATCAGTCATGTCGTTTGGACAACGATGATCCAACTCTTGCCAAATTGTGTTCAATTCCCCGTAGTATTCAGAAATATGACGCCCAGATTGGCGCATATGGAATGCCTTGCTGTTGAGTTCATAGATGATGGACTGATCTGCACCATCATAGTAGGTACGGGCAACTGCTTCCCAAATGGCTTGAGCTGTAGGTAATCGAATAAACAATCCCATAATTTTGGGAGTCATAGATCCAAGGAGCCATCCTTGCACAAGAGCATTGTCTGCCAACCATCGTCTATAGGTGGAATCGGTGGTTGCAGGCTTAACACTTTCTCCTGTGAGAAAACCATACTTGTCTTTTCCAGCCACGAAAATCTTGACAAACTTAGACCATAAAGGGTAGTTTGACCCGTCCAATTTAATCTCAATCTTAAATGAGTTGTCATGAGGATAAATTGGAGGGAGTGGTGGAACTATGTGGCTAGATATTTCGGATTCTTTTCCAATTGGTTTTTCGGTTTCTTTTTCCATATTAGAGTTATCAGTGAAAGCAGAGAATACACGAGCAGCGTATGAAGCAAAGCAGAGCAATGTAATTCCAACAGCGAGTGACAAATAATACGTAGCAAAGCAAGGTCAAAGCATGCAAACCAATCAAACAAGAAGGCCAATCAAAAAAACCTAGAACACAGTCAAGGCAAAGAAGACCAAACCAGGCAGCAGGTATAGTCCAACAATGCTGTGTGAGAGCGGTGAGTGGTGCGGCTTGATGAAAGTCGAAGACGGCACGTTGACACGATGACAAGGTGAGCAGCGGCAGATGCAAAAGTGAGCAGCGGCAGATGCGGGTAGCACTGATACAGATATGGCGTGACAACGAGAGGAAGAAGGCACAGCGACCAGAGACACGTTGGTTCCGGCAGCGGAAACAGAACCAGCAGGTCACAGCGAAGGAAGTAGATGACAGTGAACAGCAAAATCACGGCAGCTATGGGTGGGTAAGAGACAGCAGCAGAACTCTGCAACAATGGCAGAGGTAGAAGATAATACAAGTGACAAGATCTGGTAAGGTGAGCTCACCAGAAAATAAAATATAAAAAATTGAAACTGCTGTTTTAAAAGAAATTTTGAGAGCCTTGGCTCTCATACCATGAACAAATCAATTGTTTTTTATTATTCTTCTCCACAAGGAGGGATTATATAGAAGAATTACAAAATAGAAAAGAGTCTAGGAAAGGAAACAACTAACAAATTAGGAAAGAAAACAATTTACAATCTCTATAATTAGGCTAATTGTCAACTATACAATCTTTACAATTGATAGGTTATATTCTAACAGTTTTTGTGTTAAGAGTCAAGAATTTCCATAACATTAAAAATGAAGTGAGATACAATAGTTAGACCTGGAAAAGAAAAGACTCTTCATTGTTTCTACACTAAATCTGTAATTGTTTTCTTCTACAAAATTTAGAACAAGTAAAATAGTTGTTGGTATGCTTGGTTTTCAACAGGGAGGACCTTCGTGCCAATGATGTGCAAAATCGAAACCAATTACTGGATAATTCAAAGTCAGTTAGTGGTAATTTAACGGAGGGTGAACTAGGTTTGTTGAGAAGTGGCAACAGTGTCAAGAATTTAAGTAATATCAGGTCAGGCATCTATTCCTGGAACCATTTTCACACCAAAAGTTTCACATTTCTCAGATGGTGGTGAAACTTTGTTTCTCCGGAAATGAAACTAGATCATGTAGGTTTAGAACCATTGCAATACAAGCCATTATTAATGCTAAAATTTCAGATTCTTATACAATCCTCAACAGGGAGGCCTTTGAATCTGATGGTGAACAAAATGGGAGCAAACTAGTTAGTAACATAAGGCTGCAAGATAAACAAGCTGCAAAAGAGGAATCTGTTATGCCAGGAAGGGAAAATAATACTGGGTAATGAAAGTCTACATTTATCTTTCCTTTTTTTTTTGGGTCTTTAGCTATAAACTTTTTGTGTTTGAAGTGCCGTTAAACTTCTTTAATCTGCAAACTGACTTGATTGTGCAAGTCTAAAGCCAGTTAAGTATCACTTTCATCTGCTATTGATCATTTTATGAATGAAACTGAATAATTTTTTGTGAGTTACCTGGTTTATTATCTTCCTCACATTCCAAGGATTTTGCAAATTCACTTTTGTCCATTGTTATGGGTAATATAGGAGGATGACATATTGCAAACCAAAATATCAAATATTGGCACAAAATAATTTTATTTTCTTCTATATTTCAGGCAGTCCGTTTGTAATGTTGGTTCACATATTGAATTTTAGATACCATCACCTTATGTCTATTTTTACTGTTTAGCTTGGGTTTGCTAATCATATCTTTTCATTGATCTCAATATTTTCTTGTTTAAGGGAGGGCTTCAACACTACTGATGCACAAGTTGGAAAAAAAATTGGTTGTTTTAAAGTCACTATCCAAAGAATTAACAAAAACTGAACCTATTTCGGAGGAAAGTAAAAAGAATGATAAAAGTCTTAACAATATTAGGTTACAGCAATTTCTGGATCTGTTAGCAATTTTGGATCTGTTTTACATTAAAAGCTCTTATTTAGTGACATTAGGCTGAAATGGTGTCTCTTAAGAAATGGATTTGATCCTTTAAATTTAGACCAACACATTATCGTTTTTTATTTTCAACTGACACGGTCTGATGCAACTTGCAGCAGGAGGGGTATGAATATTGACGGTGTACAAGTTGGCAGCAAATTTGGTGGTAATTCAAGGTCTCAGAAAAAGGAAACAACTATCGCGAAACGTGTTCAGCTAAGAAGTGATAAGAGCTCAATGTAAGACATCTATAGCTCAAGACACATATGAGTTTTTAATGATTTAGATTTGAAGGGTTAAAATGGTTTGCTTTAGGTTGAATGTTAGAGTGTTTGATATAGTAGAAAGGCATTGCATCTGAATTTGAGTTATATCCAGTCCCTCCAGAAGTAATGCTTTTAATGAAGTTCAAAACCTTTGGATTACGTAAACTCCAACGCTGCAATTTGGCATTTGTGCTTTTGGTATGTTGATCTAAAACATATGATCCTGATAGTTGTAAAAGTGAGAGTTTCTTTCATCCAAAATGCTAAAAGTGAGAGTTTATTTATTTTTATCTAGAATAGTAGAAGTGAGAGTTTCTGCATTCATTTTTGTGTTAAGAGTCAAGAATTTCTATAACATAAAAAATGAAGTGAGATACAATAGTTAGACCTGGAAGAGAAAAGACTCTCTTTCATTATTTGTACACTAAATTTATAATTGTTTGCTTCTACTTCTTGATACAATGCCTTTTACCGAAACTGAAATCTTCCTCTCATCCCACCGTCTTCATAGATTTATGAATTAGTAAGTGTTGAGTCGAGTTTTCACCCTACTTTATGCACCAAATATTTTAGTTGGTTTAGCATATTGATTTCCGTTTTTGTTTTCACTTTTTGGAGGGTTAGCTTTTATATTAGGCATACATTGGTTTTTATCTTTGCAATGGTTTATTATATTTTTTGTGAGATGTTCTGTCATTTTCTGCCATTTTTCTGTTTTATCTGATGATCATTTTGCTTCCGCTACCCTTTTATGATTTGGACTTCAGAAGAAGGATATCAATGCCCTTATGGTTTTCAATGTTTATCTTATATGTTTTAAAACGTGAAAACCTTCTTTTCAAAGGAAAAAGAAAAAACAATTTATGAATATTGTAATTTTTTGTGATAAGTTAGCTGTGCCTTTGATTGGGAAACATTATTTTGAGGGAAACGTTTGTGATGCTGTGCAAATACCTAGCAGATTTCAAGCGAGTCCTTCTAGCCAAACTGAAAAGATAGCTAAATCAAGTACCCAGGCAAGTGGAAATCCTAAATTTGTGATTTCAAGCCTGGAATCTATCCGGAACCTGAAGAACCATTCTGCTGAGGGGCACAAAATTGGCAAGAGGACACCTGAACTTTCTAGCTTGAAAAATTTGAGGTATGATGCAAACAAGGCACTTCATGTTCTTCAATGTCTATATTTATAAAGCAAGGTTATAAAACCTCCTAGAAACTGGACCTTTCTCATCACAGGACAGCAGGAGCTAACAGAGATATCCCTAATTCTACTGTTCTGAGGCAAAATAATTCCGTAAGAAACTTGGAGCAGAACACAAAACTTGCAAGCAATACAACATCCAAAATTACCTATCCTGTTGACGGCATAGATAAACAAAAGCCTCTAACCCCATCCTTGAAGCGGAAAATATCCAAGGTCATTCAAGTTTCAATTTCACTAATTGCTCTTATAGTTTATAAATGATATAAAAGCTCAGTTTTAGTTTGAAGCTGCAGACATTCTGTTGTAGAATCTCTTGTGATGGTCAACTAATAACTACTATGGATCCATCTGGCAGGAGTCAAATGCAGATTTAGTGTTGTTGAAGCCTCTTAAACGTCTCTCTGAGTCACCAAAGGAAAGCAGGTATCATAGCACTTTTGACTATATCTATCATAGTAGGTATCTTTAAATTTAAAGTACTCAATTATGTGCTGGAATATCACAATCTTTCTCCTGAAACCTGCAGAAGTTTCAAAGAATCTTCAGGAAAAGCTGTTGAAGAAGAGGTATCAAACTAATAAAAACCTTGGGGCTTGATGACTATGGAGAGTACTGAAATTTGTATGGAACTTAAATTAGGTTGAAATCTGGTACTCAGTAAATTTCTAACTTCAGATAATTTATCTATTGGCTAGACTTGCAATAATGAGAATCAAGCAGAGAGTAGGACCAAGAATGTTCTCCATGACCAACCAGCCTCCAGACTTAAAGTTTCTGAGGAGGTTAACATGACTGAAATAGAAATTCCATTTGTCATGGAAAATGATGGAAATGTAGAAAAGGCAGAAGCATACCTGAAAGGGCTTGAAGATGTAAGTATTCCATGACTCTGATTTCTACTTACAAATTAACTTTTTTTTTTTTTTTTTTTTTTCTTTTTAATAAAGCTTATCAAACCATGGCACTAGTTGAAAAAATCTCAAACGATTACTCTATTGAGAACCGATGAAAATACTAGCAGAAGAATCGCAATATGTGCAGTTAAAATATTGTGTCAAATATTATCACTTCTCTGAGTCTTCCTTGTTTCTAACCACTGTCTACATAATAGTGAAGCATGTACTTTGATCAAACCTGCAGTCTATTTAAACTGAGTTGCAGTTCTAGATATGGGGTTGTTATTGACCTTGATGTTATAACTAGTATAAATTTTTTCTCTGCAGATATGCAGCATGCTGAAGAAGAAACATGAGGAAGCCAAAGAAGTACTGGTTCAAGCTATTGTGAATAACAACAATCTGCTCATCCTTAACCATCCAATCTATGAAGAGAAGATATCCTTCTAATTATTTTTCCTGCTTTATTGTTTTCCTTTTTGTATTCGTATTACTATGATAATAGATTTGAACTTCCTTCACGTTTGAAAACATTCGTATGGTTCAGGACTTTGCCACACAGTTGACGCTCAAGGAAATTCCAGTTGATCGTTAGGATTAAGAGTTGCCCTGTTAAGCTACCTTAGTCTCGCAGATTCATTTCAAATTTTGTTTGTTTTCAATAATAACGTCTTGTGCCATGCAAATTTCAGGTCCAGAATATTTGTTCTCTTTCTGCTACAATTTGATGATGGCAACGAGTCTCTGGGATTATGCCGAAATGTTAAAGAGCTCGAAATAATAATCTCATAGGTTAAATTTCTTTAATATTTCTATCCTCTGCTCTTACAGGTTCGTTAAACATAGCTTGGTTCTGATTTCTTATTGTATGCTTTTTCCATGACTACATGAATGGACAAGTTGAATTTTTCCACTTCCAGTGGATCAAAATATTATTGGATACAGTAATTGCCTTATGGAAGTCCTAAAGAGCTCAAAAATTCAATGTCATAGCACCTCTGTTTAACACTAGGAATGCAATGAAAGACAGGTTGGTTTAGTTTAGGCAGAAATTTGTTCCTCTCTGCGACAAGTATGCAACTTATCAGTGCTACTTCTAACCTAAGCTGAATTTGCTCCTGGCAGCACCTAGTTTGACGCATTTTCATAGCAGTATCGTAATCTTTCTTGCCCTATCTCATTCGTGTTATATTTTACAGCCCACATTTGGTCAACTAAATTCCAGATACACTTAAACAAATGGATAAATACTACTCAACATGGTTTAGGGGTAGAGAGACTTTTTTTAGTTCGATAATGACTAAGTTGGAGTCTCCCACCACAATATTAAAGAAAAAAAAAATAAATAAATGGAATTTTTTCTTTTATAAATTTGGTTGTAATTATATCATATATTTTCATAAATCGTATGCGGATGTAATTAAATATCAATTCTCGAGTTGGGTTGTTCACTGTCATAAATATATATTTTTTAATCTTCCTTTTTTACTTAACGTTTTTTACTTTTATCAAATCACATTTAATCAAAATCATATTAAAAATATTAAGTATTAAAATAAAATTTCCTTCAACTATTAGTATTTTTATAAACCTTTTAGCTAAAATATTCAAAATTCAACTTAATTGGCTTTCAATTTCACACACGTAGGCATGTGTGCATGCACGCACGCACTAAAGTCGGTTAAGTTGGGTTAAATTTTAAACATTTTAGTTGAACAACTTATAATATTGATTCTTGAATGAAAAATCTATAATATTTCAATACTTAATATTAATTATATGAACTTAGATTAATTGTTATTTGAGAAAAAATATCCAAAGTGAATGTTCCATATTTGGGAATCCGTTTCTCAAAATCAATATACATTTCAATATCTCAAAGAATTATTATCATTTTCTCTATTGAAGTTTGAGAAATCATCATTTTCCCCTTTGATATTTATAAAAACATAAAAATACCCCCTTGCCAATACATATTGATGCATACTTTCATACGTGGTAAATATACATTTATACTCTTCTATATATGGCTAATTTAATTTTATATTCAATCAATTCTAAGTTAGCTGAACTTGTATGATACTTTTTTTTTTAAACAGCAACTTGGTTGACACTTAATCCTCCTGAACATTGAAAGGGCCGGACACACTAAGGACCCGTATTGTTTCACAAGCATGACCCAATCATGGGTGGTTTCAGCCCACCAAACTTGCATTCATTTTTTTTTTTTTTTAACTTACACTAGAATTCGGTTGCCATCGGCGGCGCGAAAAAGCGCGCCTTTCAATCTTTGTATTTGCGCCATCCCTACAATTTTGTATGTTTTGTTATCAAACTTGAAACTTAAAACAAACCAAACAAACCTGAAAAAGAAAACTCTCAATTTCTCCCTCCACATCCATGAAAATGAACCACTTGAATTTTACCTCTCATATGACATATCTCCCCTCCAAAACCCCCCATTACAAATACTTTCATGCCTCCCCCATTTCACCATCTCTCACAAACAACAATGGCTCTCCTCTCTCTTTGTGAAAATAACAACAAAGAAAATATCCCTTCTTTCCCTTCAAAGAAGACCACCACCATCAAGAAAAGAAGAAGAGTCAGATACCCTCTTCAGGATATCACCAATCTCTTCAATTCGCAAGTAGATTCATGTCCAGTTGCACTCATTAATGCAGCATCTCTTGTTTCTTTCCAACTCAATTCAAGGAAAAGAAGAGCTGGGGCGGGTTTTGAGTCAACGTCCAAGGAGACTCATTTGGTTTATTCGAGTCGAAGTTTCAGATAGCTAAAGATCTGCAGTTACAAATCTGAATTGTTTGTGCAGCTCTCAATCAGTTCCATTGAGGGTTCTTTGTTTCTCTGATCCAAGTATAGATAGGAAATCTCTATAAGTCAATTTTTATGCTAAACATTGATTTTTGTTTGTTCTCAAAAACTCGTACAAGATGTTGAGCAATTGAATTGTCAATGGCTACCATTTAACAGCAACAGTTCTTGGTTTTGACATGGTTATTATTATTATTTTTTCTGTCATTATAGTTAACAAATTTATGCTTGTGGTTGCGGGAAATTGTAAGAATCAAGATTGATTTAGATCAGTTTAATGTTTATACGTGACTTGATTCTAAATGTAAATCTCAAAGAAAAGAAAAACTCAATATGCTCTACCAATATCCGGTGCAGCGATTAGTACTAGTACTCAATATAAATTTTGATATATGATTTTCAAAAACAATGCATATTTCATATATGGGTACTTCTTAGCTTACAAATGTTGACTATTTTCATTTTAGTAGGAGTTGTTTTGTTTTATTTTTCAACATCAAATGAAGAATGAAACAGTATAATTTCCATCTAAAATTTTCATTTTGAAAATGCACGCCTGTAATAAAAAATTTGATTTTCATAGGACGGCAGGTACAAAGTCAGCCCACCATTTTAGTAAGTGGAATCATCCTAAGGTCACTTAATATGAAGAGAACATGCATGGCCTTTGTAGAAAAAGTAATATAATGCCGACAAAAATAAGGCTAATGTAGACAACAATCTAATTTGTAAGCATTGCAACAGCAAAAAGCAGTTATTTTTTTTAATATATATATATTATATTATAAGAAGACAAAAGGGTGTGTCTCTTGACATCATCCTTATTGTAGCCTCCTCTGGGTTGACTACCTCCATAAACTACCATAACCTGGTTCAAACCTGTGAAATGCTCATGTGGTTTGGGTAGAGGATGCTGGTTCTGCAATACAATAATAATCAAGCAAGCAAAACACTAATTTTTTAGTCTTCTTTTGCCCCTCAGCAAGAGAGATAATATTGTCAAAAATGATTTTTCCCAAATCAACCTGCACTCATGTACCTACGTCAAATATAAAGAAACCAAAACCTTCTGGTACAGTAGAGTAGTGTGCAGTGGGCCACCAATTTACCATTGCAATCTTATGCAATACTGAGTACTTGGAGGTTAAATCAGAGGTTTTAAAAGTCTCCTTGGAAACAGGGCAATCTGCAAATTCCCCCATCAGTCCAGAGGCCACAACATCCATGTCATATTCCTCAGCAAATTCATTGAACTCATATGCGGGGACTTTCAAAAAATCTAAAATCACTTTGGGAGAAAATTCATAGATATGACCCCTCTCGTATCTTGACTGGGCCTAATAGATCATAACTATTGATGTGATTACAGTGTCTCATCTCACGCATAAATCTCTGGGCCACTACTATTTTAAACTTTGCCATGTGTGCTCAGGTTGCTTAAACTTCTCTAATACCATGTTTAACTTTGCAAATTTCATAATGTGACTATTTATGTGTTTTTGAAAAGTGATACATATATTGTGTCACGTGTCAATCTCAAGTTTTAAATACTATAGTTGGATAATTTTCTATCAGCTTAAGCTTTTGGGTATGATGGTAACTAACATGATATCAGAGCTTGGAGGTTTCTGATTCAAATCCCCTCTCCCCCCTTTATCTCAAAATCATCTCGTTACATATGTTATACGGTAGGGGGCGTATAGCATGTATCCACCATCTATCATCTGTCCACGTTACACGTGAGGGGACGTGTCACGTGTCAACCTCAAGTCTTAAATACTATAGTTGGACCATTTTCTATTAACTTAAGCTTTTGAGTCTGATGGTAACTAACATATTGAAAATGACTTTACAATCTAGAAAACTAATTTATTGGATTTTGTCATTCATTAATATATTACAATGAAGCTATTTTAAAAAAAGAAAAAAAAAGTATATTACAATGAAGCACTTTTCAACATGATATTCGAATGGATTTAAACAAACTAATTCATTCATACAATCACCCAGACACACAAACGGAACTCAAAGTTCATGTAACAGCAATCTCCCTATAGGTTTCAGGCTAATTCTATAGTTATTACAGTAAAGGATCGTATGTTTTTTTTTTTTTTTTTTTTTTTTTTTTTTTTTTTCACTTAAGGCTTAATAATGTTAAATTATACATATTATGTTGTTTTTATTTGTTTTTTTTTTTTAAGTGGTCAAACCATTTAAAACTACCCAAAAATAACAAAAAAAATTAAGTAAAAATTTTAAACTTTTCATTTAATTGCAACCACTCTATGATATTTAAAAGTTTTTATTCCAAATCTATCCTCCTCAAAATAATATAATTTCAAATTTATTCAAATTTTATATTACTCAAAATTTCTATTCGTTTTTTTTCCTTGATACTTACAAAAATTATATTTGAAAAGAAAAACCTAAATACATCACATTCCAAATTATATTGGAATTAAACTAATATATTATAATTTATAATTTAAACATTCATTATATTTACTAGCAATATTTGTGAGAAGTTTTTTTCCCATTTATTATGAGAGTATATTTTTCGATGTCATTTGAGTAGGTAAGCTTTTAGCTACACATATAATATTTAATATTTATAAGTTCTTATAAATACTTAATTTTTAGTGCTAGAATACCTTTATTATATATATATGTATGTATATAATGTATCTTGGTTAAATTAATATATGCAAGTCTAGATGAGTACTTAATGAATTGTATATGTTTAAACTTTAGGTTTATTTATATATGTTTAAAAAATATGAAGCACATACAGGTACTTAGTGTAGAGAAGTTTGCTTGATTAGCTAGAGAGAAACGGCGAATTTGTAAAATGAAGACATACCTAATAACCTAATGTAGGTAAATGAAAATAACAGTTCTCATCATGTAGTGGCTGCATCAGACAAATGAGTTTAAGTAAAAGAATCTTATCCTCCTTTCTTTTTAATTAGAGTATTATTGCTCCACTGATGCTCAAAACAACTAGAAATTATGTTAAGTTATAGTCTCCATGTAAGACGGTTACAAAAATGATTTTAAACGAGTCATTAAACTAACTAACAGTTATGTTTTGAAAATACAAATTTACATTTAACACCAACGGTTATAATTTGAATATTTAATTTTGTAATTCATGGCAATTAAAACTACAATTCAATTTTGTAGTTAATACTTGTAGGCAAAAATAAGGCTAACGTAGGCAGCAATGTAATTTGTAAGTATTGCAACAACAAAAAAGCAGTCTTTTTTTATAAGAAGACAAAAGGGTGTGTCGCTTGACTCTTCCAAGGCCAATGGCAGTGCCACGACAATTTTAGAAGAAGATCTTCTCTTCTGAGGCCTTCTATCAGTTTTGTTACTACTCTAAAAGAACGTGAATCATGATCACAACAAGAGTTGGACTAACTAATTGTGGATTTCCCCACGTTGGACCAAAACAACATAATAAAAGACACTACATTCCAACCACCATTGATTGATACATAGGCTAATCAGATGAGCATCAGGTGGAGTGTGATTTAGCATTCTCAAAAATCAGCTAAGATTGTGTGTTCTTTTAACATTTGCAAATCACAATTAGAAGTGCCGTCTTTATGTTACTATTGTCGGTTTTTGCCTTCTCGCTATTCGTGTAACGACAACGAAAACATTAATAAATTGACAACCCACTTCCATGAAAACTGTATAAATAGCAGACCCTATTAGTCCAAACCATATCACAACACAAGCTTGTTTCATCATTTAAATCTCAAGAATAAAAATGGCAAGCGTGAGACTTCATGCATGTCTAGTTCTTCTCATATTACTTTCAATTTCCTGGAGTGAAGCTCGTCTGCTTAATCCAGACGAAAGAGATGTGAAAAACTTAACCAGGCTAATTCGATTGTTGGGCGAAGGTGCCAAGGAAGTATTAAAAATCAGACCAGGAGAGGCCAACCACAGAGAAGAGCTTGGTTCAGTCCAAACGGGTGAGCCCTGGAGGTCCTGACCCCAGACATCATGCTATACAACAGTAGTGAAGATATTTCCTACAAGATACTATCAGTAAATGAACAACCTTTATGACACGTAGTAAAAATGAGCATCAATAACTTGGCATAACGCGAGTAATAAGATTTTGCAGCTCATGATCTTAAGCATTTATTATCAGTGAGCAGGGAAGTGCAGCGTTGTTGTTGTTGAATCTATGACTTTGTAATGGAATGCATATGTAAGATCTTTTGGTCGTACAAGTTGATTAATATTATATATGAAGGTTTGAGTACTGTTATTCTTATATATTTTTCTAATTACAAGTATATAATATAATTGAAGAAAGAGGAAATGATAATTTTGAAAGTCACGAGTAAAACCTCAAACCATCTCGACCTAGCAAATAAATCCATTTTTATGTGTTGTAATTAGCAATAATTGATTAATATAATTAATTTGATTTTCTACATAAGACCTTGCATTTATTTTTGAATAATAAGTTACACAAATATATAATATTGAAATATCACTCAACTTAAATATTTAAAACTATATATAAGCAAAATCCAATGTGTACAATATTTATAAACTAAATTAGAAGTTCGTGTTTTTTTTTTTTTTTTTTCTTTTTGAGTTTGTTTATGGTATATGTTTCTGCAAGCAATTCTTCTATAATAAAAATGTTTTAATTTTATCTTTCGTTTGGGTCATCTAACCAGTATGTTAGATGCAATTCAGTAGAATAATAATATAAAAAAGATTAAAAAATGAAGTGACAATTGGGAGAAAAATAAATGTATTCTAAAGTTTTAAAAATTATAACAATGAACCTTATATCAAAATATCTTTATAATATTACAATTGTTATAAATTAATGGGTGTGTGGATGCCACTCTTTGGTATTCCATAACTCTCCTTTTAATATCTTTTATTTACTTCTTTTAATGTTATATGTAACTTATGCTTTTACTTATGGTTCTTATGACTCTTTGTCTATAAATAGAGAATGTAAGAATGTGTTTGATGCACAATTGAACAAGAGAACAAAAAGTTACTCTTTCTCTTATGTTTTTCATTTCCTCTATTATTTATTAATTGATTTTAAGAATAATACGTTATCAGCATGAATCTGGTATGAGAGATTTAATTCATTGACTTGTTTCTTTACTAATTGATTCAAATAATTTTATGAACATTGATCTATAGGAATTGCTATTTTTTTGAATATCTTGCATTCGAAAGTAAGTTCGGATTTTCTACATTCCAAAGTAAGTTCATTATCATTAAACATATATTTTGGTATCTTATTTTATAAGATCTTCCTTTTACCTTTCTTATCTGTAATCTAAAGTTTGCAAATGAAAATTAAAATTAAAAATTTTAGATTACAAATAGAACTAGAAGTTTTATAGTCTCAATTTCATTAGAACTAGAAATCTATATTCTAAATTTGTTTAGAACCAGAAGTTCTACACTTCCAATGTAATTAAAATTAGAAATTTTGATACATTTACCTATTAGAATCAAAAGTTCTATAGTCCTAATTTATTTGAAATTAGAAATTTTATTTAAATTCTAATTAAATTTTGTTGACTTTCATGCACAATATGGGCAATTGTACATGTCAAATAATTGTAGTTACTTGAAGCAACATAATCGACCTTTGGCTGTTTTATAAAAAGAGTGTACTTTTGACTATGGGTCTAAGTAAACACAAAAGGCAATAAAATACATAAATTTTTGTTTTGTGTTTGAAGCCAATATTATGCATATACATATACATAGAAAGCAATGTAGCTCTCTCGGGTTTTGAAAAATTAAATAAATAAAGATTGAACAAATTTAGTCATGCGAAGTTATGTTCCTACATTTTGGGTATGACATAATGGTTCCATTACATTCGTTTTAATTGATTGGATTCTCGATGAACGGATTAAATTCGAGTTTTTGTATTTTATTTTAAATTTAGAACAAGAAGTTCTAGATTTTCAATAAATTTATTTTCAATTTTATTTGAATCTCAAAACCTGAAGTTTCAGATCATTCCTTCGATTCTAGATTAAAATTTATTTAGATTTTGGAACCAGAAGCTTCAAAATTACAAATGAAAAAGATTGAAAAAAATTAAATCAATTCGAATTGGATATGAAAAGAATGCCTTTCGAACCCAAGTATGTAGATTTGAAAACATGTCTTCTTATTCAGAGTGAGTAGAGACTTAAATGTCTTTCATACTAACTTTTGTTCATGATTTTAGGATTTACAAATCATGAAATTTAGGTTGGTAATTACATTAAAATATTTATTTTCTATTTATGGATTTAGCACATTGAGGTTTGTATTTTCATACTTATGCATTTAATACGGATTCTACATAACAATCTTATGCCTCATGTTATACATATAAAATATGCTGGTGCTATTGTTAAGACGTCACCTTTTCCGGTGATGGCATGTGTCTGATAATGGCATGAGCTACTAGATATGGGTACTAGGTATCAACAACTGTTAGGGTTGATAGTGATTTTGTTTGAGTTCTTTTATAATTACGGTGTGATTGTAATTTTCTTAAAACCCGAAGTTCTAAAACTAATTACAGTGATTGATGTGATTTGAAAAAGAATTTCAATCTCAATCTATCACAACTTGAAGTTTTGAGTTACTATCAAATTGAACATGTAATTATAAAACACAATCACATCATAGCTTGAAGCTTTGGTTGTTTGGGAAGAACAACAAAATGCGGAAATCATGTACATGATATATATTTTGTCTTATGTTTTAATAGATTATTAAATATTCATTACAATTCATTACAATTATATTTTGAAGAATTGTTCATTAATTTATTGTAATCTATCTAAAGGATTACGGTATGTATATTTTTTGGTAAAAGATTTTTATAGAAATATTTATGTATATTTCATTACCAAATAAATGAATTGGGATGATTTAAACAATTTGTACTTCAAATTTGCTCATGAAGTAGCAATGTTAATGATTATAGGGTGAAAAATCATTTATCTTGCATGACTTAATTAATTAATATTATTATCTGGAGTGAATGTTAAAACATCTAATAGTCATGATGATAATTATGGTCAATAAAGTCTCATCGATCATAATAAATTTTAATCATTAGAAGTGGAATTCACTCCAAAGCAAATTAAGAAAAGTGCTTACGATTGGTGAATATGAAGTTACAATAATTGTATACCTGAAGTATACATAAATATTATATTAATCTTTTACCAATTATATATAAAGGCTCTAAAAGAGAAAATTATATATTACAAAGTGAAAAATAATAATATTGTATATAAGTGACACTTTGTTTTTTCAATAGATTCTGAAGAAATCTATTTAGATATACATTAAGAAAAATTTATTGTATTATTTATACTGTTATATGCTAGAAGTATATTTTATGATTGAGACTATCCTATGATAAAAAATTGTGATGAATCAAAATTTTTTCTTCTAATAATACAAAGAAAATGATGTATCACATGATTGAAAGAATATGGATATCCATTATAAAACCCGAAGATTCTTACTTAGTAAATGTTCCTAAAAGACAATAATTAATATTACGTTTTGGTCCCTTCAGGACGCTATGTGCTTGGTCCCTGAAAGACAATACGTGACATTTTAGTCATTGAAGAATAGTGTGATAGCCTAATATATCCTTGAAGGATGGTAAGATAGTATAATTAAATCTCAGAAGGACATTGTAATAATGTAAATAAGTTCATGAAGAATAACAAAATAAGACCAATAAATAAATTTTCTCATCATTATAGGGAGAAAAGGATAAAATTAGAAAATTTAACAATATAAAATTACAATTGGTATGCATCATTGAT
This sequence comes from Litchi chinensis, assembly GCA_019925255.1. Lineage (NCBI taxonomy): Eukaryota > Viridiplantae > Streptophyta > Magnoliopsida > Sapindales > Sapindaceae > Litchi > Litchi chinensis. The sequence goes on along the minus strand of CM034469.1, from coordinate 21,076,347 downwards.
TGCAACGATTATTGTATAAGTCATATGAACTTGAAGTTCAAAGGATCGTTTACTTGCAAATTACATATTCGAATGATTTTATACTCATTGCCAATATATTAACCAGGATGATTGTTCTTGAAGAACAATTTACTTAAATGACAACAAATAAATCATTTATTATATACAGAAGTGTGAAAAGTAAATTTTGTTGTAAAGTTGTTATTCCTTGAAATGAATAATGAAAGATCATGATCATTTTAAAAATTACGCTCAAGTTATATGTAATTTTCATCATATGAATAAAGACTCCTGAGAAGTTAAATGTTTTTAAAGAGATATAACTCTTTGAACAAGGAATAAAGTTATATAATCTCTCCCTATAATAGTCAAAAAAGGGATCTTAATTGTATATGGAAATGTGCCTATGTCTAAACTACAAATATTATAGTTTGTCCTAAGAATATGTGAAATTTTACTATAACCTTGGAGAGGCATGTGTACTAAAAACTTAAAAAAAATTGAGATATCATATATTTATTGCTCTGCATATTTATAGAAAAATAATAAAAATATTGAATAACATATTATGGATAAATGTCGACATAAAAATTGTTAATCATAATAAAAGTAAAGTTATATTTATGTAGTTGTATTAAACTTGTTATGTGGACACTTGAAGACGTCATATGTTTTGATCAAAATAATTACTCATATGAAAATTAAGACAGTGAGAGATAATTGTATCTCAAAAGGTACTGTAGAAACTAAATATTGAAAATGTGACAATAAAATTGTCTTATATTTGATTTCATATGATGAGAATTAACAGCCTTTATAGAGATTAGTACCCTAGAAGTGATACAATATCTTGAAGAGATATAAAATCTTAGAAATATAGAAATTTTCTTGAATAACTGTGGAGTTGTGATAAAATCATCATTTACAATTTATTTGCATATACAGTCGCTACTGAGATTATAAATGATGATCATGAACCATATAGTATCAATAAGTATTGAAAAAGGTATGATCAGCTTAAGTGGAAAGAAGCAATTCAAGCAAAATTAATTTCATTAGCCAAATGTGACATATTTGGACCAATAGTCCAGATGCCTAAAGGCGTCAAACCAATTGGATACAAACAAGTATTTTACTTGAAAATGTAATGGGAAAACAAATCATTAGATATGACATTGATTATGATGAAACGTATCCACCTATGATGGATACAATTATATTTCGATTTTTCATTAGTTTGGTGGTCTTGAAAAGACTTGAAATTTGCCTTATGGATGTGGTAACGAGATATTTATATGGGTCATTAGATACCAATATATACATGAAAATCCTTGAAGGATTTAAAATGCCAAAAGCATATAATTCAAATTCTTGTAACTTGTATTCAATAAAGTTACAATGGTCTTTATATGACTTAAAGCAATTCAAATAAATGTGGTACAATCATCTTAAGGAATACCTCATAAAGAAATGATATATTAATGATCCTCTATGTACATGTATATTCATAAAGAAATCAGAATCTGGATTTGCAATTGTGGTAATATATGTCGATGACATAAATTTAATTAGAACTTCTGAAAGCTCTTAAGAACTGTTGAATCTCTGAAAAGAGAATTTGATATATAAGATTTTGGGAAAACAAGATATTATCTCGACTTGAAAATCGAACACAAATTAGAGGGAATATTAGTCCATCAATCAGTTTATGTTGAAAAGATTTTAAAAATGATCAACATGAATGAGGCACATCCTTTAAGCATCACTATGGTATTCATTCTTTGGAACCAAAGAAAGATCCATTTCGACCAAAAGATAATGATGAAAAGATATTTGGTCTAGAAGTATTGTATCTTAATGTCATTGGTGCTTTATTATACATGGCACAATGCACAAGACCAGATATTGCATTTTCAATAATTCTTTTAGCAAAGTTTAATTCTACATCAACTCGAAAACACTAGAATGAAATCAAATATATTTTTGATATCTTTAAAGAAATACAAGAGTGATAGTTGTATATTTTTCCGGGGGAGAATATTCTTGATTTTTGGGCATATATGCACTGCATTCTTTTTCCCTTGATCAAGTTTTGTCTTACTAAATTTTATCAGTTAGGTTTTTAATGAGGTAGTATTTGGGCATGTCCAAGAATTTTGAAGGATATTATTTGCGTCGACTTAGAGATTTTTGTTGAAAACACTAAAAGAAGATGTGTTGACATAAGGGGGAGACTATTGCGTATTGTACTCTTTTTCCTTTAGCAAAGGTTTTTCCCATTGAGTTTCTTTGGTAAGGTTTTTAATGAGATAGTTCGGACCACAAATTATACAAGAATTATATACTTTTTTTCCCTTTACAAGGATTTTTTTCCATAGGGTTTTTTCTTAGTAAGGTTTCTAATAAGACTTTTTTTTTTTTTTTTGTACAGTAAACATCCAGAGGGGAGTGTTATATATTAATGGGTGTGTGGATGCCACTCTTTGGTATTTCATAGCTCTTCTCTTATTATCTCTTATTTACTCCCTTTAATGTCATATGTAACTTATACTTTTACTTATGGTTCTTATGACTCTTTGCCTATAAATAGAGAATGTAAGAATGTGTTTGATATGCAATTGAACAAGAGAATAAGAAGTTACTATTTCTCTTATGTTTTTCATTTCCTCTATTATTTGTCCATTGATTTTAAACTTTTATTTCATAACAACAATATCATTTTTTACATAATTATTAATCAAAACCTTGATTTATATTTAGTGGGCTAGAACTCTATTTTCTCTTCTTTGCCTTAACCTTTGCCTCTCACTCAAACCCTAACTCTTTTTTTCTCTCATCCGTCGACCCCTATCCTACCGCTTTTCCTTCATCCATCTATGGGTAAGATGGATGGGCCATATATTTTGGTCGTAGATTTCTTTTATTGATTGTTTCACATTTGATTAATCTCAGTTCTAATTTTGTAATTTCATCTTTTTAGGTAATATTGAGTTGTTTATCAATCGTTTCACTCACTCTAAACCTCACAATTCACCATTGCAGAGTCCAAATGCCACTAAGCCACCTGCATTTGTCTTTAGATATCTTATTAGATCTAATTGTATTTGTCTTTATATTTCATTCCTTAACTCTGTCTGTTTGTCTACCTCTCAATCAGTTCCATTGAGGATTCTTTGTTTTTCTGATCCAAGTATAGATAGGAAAACTCTATAAGTCAACTGTTTGTTTTTTTTTTTTTTTTCACAAAAACTCGTACAAGTGGCCGGATGACTAATTGATTTGTTAATGTCTACCATTTAATAGCAACAGTTCTTGATTTTGACATGTATTTTTTTTCATTATAGTTAATAAATTTGTGCTTGTTGTTATGGAAAATTGTAAGAACCAAAATTTAATAAGATCAGTTGAATGCTTATACGTAAGTTGATTTTAAATATAAATCTCAAAGAAAAGGAAAACTAAATATGCTCTACCAATGTCCATGGTCCGATTAGTAATAGCACTTAATATTCATACTCAGTATTTGATACAAGATTTTCAAAAACAATGCATATGTCATATATGGGTACTTCTTAGCCTACATTGTACCAAAAGTTGTCTCTACTATCTGTTGAATTCTTTAGCATGACTATAATTTCTCATTTTAGCAGGAGTTGCCACTTTTATTTTTCAACATCAAATGAAATAGAATGAAACGGAACAACTTCTACATAGAAGTTTCTTAAGAATTGAGAATTCATGCCTATAATAAAAAATTTGGTTTTCACAAAATGGCAGGTACAATCAGCCCACCATTTTAGTAAGTGGAATCATCCTAAGGTCACATAAAAGGAAGAGAACATGCATAGCCTTAGTAGAAAAGGTCATGCCAATGCAGACAAGAATAAGGCTAATGTAGACAATAATCTAATTTGTATGTATTGCAACAACAAAAAGCAGTTTTTTTGGTAAGAAGACAAAAGGGTTGTGACTCTTGACTCTTCCAAGGCCAATGGCGGTGCCACGACAATTTTAGAAGAAGATCCTCTCTTCTGAGGCCTTCTATCAGTTTTGTTACTAGTCTAAAACAGCGCGAATCATGATCATAACAAGAGTTGGACTAACTAATAATGTGGATTTCCTAACGTTGGACCAAAACAATATAATAAAAGACATTACTTTTCGACCACCAATGGTTGATACGTAGGCTAGTCAGATGAGCATCAGGTGGAGTGTTATTTAGCATTCTCAAAAGGCAGCTAAGATTGTGTGTTCTTTCAGTATTTGCAAATCACAATTAGAAGTGCCATTATAATGTTTTTGATCCAATATGGTCAGTTTTTGCCTTCTCGCTATCGGTGTAAAGATAATGAAAACATTTGTAAATGGACCACCCACTGCCATGAAAACTGTATAAATAGCAGACCCTATTAGTCCAAACCATCACGACACAAGCTTATTGCATCCTTTAAATCTCAAGAAGAAAATTGCAAGCGTGGGACTTTAGGCATCTCTCGTTCTTCTCATATTGCTTTCAATTTCCTGGAGTGAAGCTAGTCCGCTTAATCCGGACGAAAGAGATGTGAAAAACTTAACCAGGCTAATTTGATTGTTGGGCTAAGTTGCCAAGGAAGTACTAAAAACCAGACCAGGAGAGGCAACCACAGAGAAGAGCTTGGTTCAGTCCAAACGGGTGAGCACTGGCCAGACATCATTCTGTACAACAGTAGTGAAGATATTTTATATAAGAAACTATCAATAAATGAACATCTTTAACTTAGCATGGATGCGAGTAATAAGATTTTGCAGCCCCGTGATCATAAGCATTTATTATCAGTGAGCAGGGAAGTGCAGCATTATTGTTTTAGTTGAATCTATGACTTTGTAATGGAATATGCATATAGCATTATTGTTTTAGTTGAATCTATGACTTTGTAATGGAATATGCATATGTAAGATCTTTTGGTCGTACAAGTTGTTTAATAGTATATATGAAGGTTTAAGTACTGTTATTCTTATATATTTTTCCAATTACATGTATAATATAATTGAAAAAAGGAGAAATAATGATAAATTTGAAAGTCTTGATTAAGTGAATGACTGTCAAAATTTTGATATAAATCATGAAAGTACATGACCTAATATAAGTAACTGATTAAGATAATTAGTATTTATTGTTGTTAAAATTTTGATAATGACTATGGATGATTAGATACCAGCAAGAAGGAGTATGCTTAATGCAGAAACCAATTTCCGAATATTAATTCTTGCTCGGTGATGTTTGTTTAATTTAATTAAGTTACCACTAAATCCAATAACTCAACACCTTCCATGCATGCACTATATTTTAATAAAAAAGAAAAAATTGTGTAATGTTTACACATATAAATCCATTTCGATATTTGTTTTAATTAACAATAATTGATTAATATAATTAATTTGATTTTTCCACATGTCCTAGCCTTTATTTTGGAATAATATGTTACATACTATTGAAATATCATTCAACTTAAAAAGTTTAAAGCTACAAGTACAATCCAATGTATACAATATTTGGAAACTTAATTAGACGTAGGTGTTTTTTTAGAGTTTGTTTATGGTATGCGTTTCTGCAAGCAACTCTTCTCTAATGCAAGTGTTCTACTTTTATCTTTCCTTTGGGTCATCCAATCAATACGTTAGATGCAATTCAATAATTATTAGTGAAATAAACTATAATCTTTTTGTGAATTCCTCGTTCTTATGTTAAGGTTTGTTGAGCTAAAACATGGGAAAAAAATGACATTATAACAAAATTTAAGTGTCCACACCTTAGAATTTACATGTCTACATATAGGTATATTGATCTGGTAGCGGTGTCTTTCAAAATGATAATTACGTGTTCAAGTAACACTTAATGCGCTTTTGAATCATTATATATGATCTCCTAATTCAAGCAAATAAAACAAACAAACTCAAAAAAAAAAAAGAAAAAAGACAATTATAGTTATTCCAATACGTATTTAACAAAGCAAAAGCAATATGAGATTTCTTCCTAACCTTTTTTTCTAGCTTACTTTTCAGAAGAGAATTTAAGTTTAAATGAACTACTTGCATGTATAGTAGAGCAAAAAAATATTAGTAATTTTGACTATCAAGTATTTCATATATTGATGTTTCACTTTATTATAAGAAGTCAACGAAAAATAAAGAATCCCATCAAGGAAAAAATAATGCTAAAACACAGTTTTAGGAGGGCAATGGTTTCTGCATTTATGTTTCCATTACCGTTACGTGAAGAAGGGGTGACGGAATGGTGTCAGATACACCGAGGAATAGTCTGAGGTTGAGATGGTTCATCATTATGGATCTCATGGTACAATTAAATATTGCATCCCTTATGCATGCAATATCTTGCTTAATTACACATCCCTTCATAATTCAAATAATGATTAGTATTTTCTTCTCTTTATATTGATGATAAAGCTTAATATCCTATCATACATATTTACTAGCAATATTTGTGAGAAGTTTTCTCTCATTTATTATGAGAGTACATTTTTCGATGTCATTTGAGTGTGTAAGTTTTTAGCTACACATATAGTATTTAATATTTATAAGTTCTGATAAATACTTAGCTTTTATTGCTAGAATACCTTCAATATGTATAAATATATATATATATATACACAATGTATCTTGGTTAAATTAATATATGCAAGTCTGAATGAGTACTTAATGAATTGTATATGTTTAAACTTTAGGTTTATTTATATATGTTTAAAAAATATGAAGCACATAGAGGTACTTAGTGTAGAGAAGGTTGTTTGATTAGCTAGAGAGAAACAGCGAATTTGTAAAATGAAGACGTACCTAATAACCTAATGTAGGTAAATGACAATAACAGTTCTCATCATGCAGTGGCTGCGTCAGACAAATGAGTTTAATTAAAAGGATCTTATCCTCCTTTCTTTTTAATTAGAGTATTATTGCTCCATTGATGCTCAAAAGAATCTTATCTTCCTTTCGTTTTAGAATATTATTCCTCCATTGATGCTCAAACAATCCTGCTGAATCTTTAACTATTACATTTATACATTTTTTCTAAAAAAAAAAGTTACATCTTATACGGTTGGCAGCAAGACGGAAGTGACCTAAAAATTCTATGGCTTATAATGTTTTTAACATTTCTATCCTGGGACCATATTTTTTAGACAAAACTGCCTTATATTATATCAGTTCATCTCCCACAATTCACCTACGATTTGTTGTACACTCCCCTACCAAGTCTTGATACCTTTTGTAGAGGAAACTCATTATGAAAATGTATCTAATGTCTATATATCACAAAACAAATTATATTTAATATAGAAAAATAAGATGAATTCAATCATACAACACAAATATTTACATGAAAAATCCAAACTAGGGAAAAACCATGACTCTTAGAATGATAAGGGAAAAATAGCACTATGTAGAAAATTGTTACAATCTTTACAACTATATACTTGATACTCTATCTAACTCAAACGCTTAATTACAACTTACTATTGAGTACCAAGTCCAGAGCTCACAATTGAGTCCACCGCTCACACTTTATAGATGTTTAACTACATCTTGGTGCATTATTTAAATAAAGATTAAGTCTCCTATTTATTGTTAGAAAATTGGTAATAATAAGAATATGTACCAATATAATATTAAAATTTTGAAAAATCTCCAAATTACAAAGAATTTGCATTAGAGGAACAAAATATAAAATAAAATAAAACAAAAATACTTGTGTTGAGGCTTGTAATAACTACGATGTTCTTAAGACAAATTCGCTACTCATCCTCTAAGTTGTTCAGCTTTTGTCTAGTAAGATACAACAACACCAACCAGACTCATCTGGTGAACTGATCTGCACCTGAATTTCTATCACTTTTGGCACTTATAATTAAAGATAGTATTTGAGAGAAAATAAACTAAAAAATAGAATGGATTCTGGATTGTCACAAAACAACTAGAAATGATGTCAATTTATCTCCATATGAGATGGTTACAAGACTGATTTTAAATGAGTCATTGAACCAATTAATAGTTACGCTTTGAAAATTCAAATCTACATTTAACACTGGTGGTTACAATTTGAATATTTAATTTTACAATTCATGGCAATTAAAACTACAATTCAATTCTATAGGTAATACTTGTAGGCAAAAATAAGGCTAATGTAGGCAACAATCTAATTTGTAAGTATTGCAACAACAAAAAGCAGTCTTTTTTTATACGAAGACAAAAGGGTGTGTCTCTTGAATCTTCCAAGGCCAATGGCAGAACCACAACAATTTTAGAAGAAGATCTTCTCTGCTGAGGCCTTTTATTAGTTTTGTTACTACCCTAAAAGAACGTGAATCATTATCATAACAAGAATTGGACTAACTAATTGTGGATTTGCTAACGTTGGACCAAAACAATATAATAAAAGAGACTACTTTCCGACCACCATTGGTTGATACATAGGCTAATCAGATGAGCGTCAGGTGGAGTGTGATTTAGCATTCTCAAAAGTCAGCTAAGATTGTGTGTTCTTTTAGTATTTGCAAATCACAATTACAAGTGCCCTTTTTATGTTAATATTGTCAGTTTTTGCCTTCTCGCTATTCGTGTAACGACAACGAAAACATTAATAAATAGGCAACCCACTTCCATGAAAACTCTATAAATAGCAGACCCTATTAGTCCAAACCAGATCACAACGCAAGCTTATTGCATCATTTAAATCTCAAGAAAGAAAATGGCAGGCGTGAGACTTTATGCATGTCTAGTTCTTCTCATATTACTTTCAATTTCCTCGAGTGAAGCTCGTCCGCTTAATCCAGATGAAAGAGATGTGAAAAACTTAACCAGGCTAATTCGATTGTTGGGCGAAGGTGCCAAGGAAGTATTAAAAATCAGACCAGGAGAGGCAACCACAGAGAAGAGCTTGGTTCAGTCCAAACGGGTGAGCCCTGGAGGTCCTGACCCCAGACATCATTCTATACAACAGTAGTGAAGATATTTCATATAAGATACTATCAATAAATGAACAACCATTATGAAACGTAGTAAAAATGAGCATCAATAACTTAGCATGGATGCGAGTAATAAGATTTTGCAGCTCATGATCTTAAGCATTTATTATCAGTGAGCAGGGAAGTGCAGCATTGTTGTTGTTGAATCTATGACTTTTTAATGGAATATGCATATGTAAGATCTTTTGGTCGTACAAGTTGTTTAATATTATATATCAAGGTTTGAGTACTGTTATTCTTATATATTTTTCTAATTACATGTATATAATATAATTGAAGAAAGAGGAAATGATAATTTTGAAAGTCACGAGTAAAACCTCAAACCATCTCGACCTCGCATATAAATCCATTTGTATATGTGTTGTAATTAACAAAAATTGATTAATATAATTAATTTGATTTTCTACATCAGACCTAGTCTCTATTTTCGAATAATAAGTTATATAAATATATAATATTGAAATGTCACTCAACTTTAAAGTTTAAAACTATATATAAGTACAATCCAATGTATACAATATTTAGAAACGAAATTAGAAGTTGGTACGTTTTTCTTTAGAGTTCGTTTATGGTATATGTTTCTGCAAGCAATTCTCTAACGTGCATGTTTTAATTTTATCTTTCATCTGGGTCATCTAATCAGTATATTAGATGCAATTCAATAATTATTAGTAAAAAGAAAAGGAAAAACTTCAATTTAGAGGAAAAACTTCAATTTAGTTCCTAAGTTTTGATGTTATCTCTACTTTTTAAACTCAGTTGCTTAAATGCTTCATGTAGTCCCTAAATTATTAGAAAACTCTTCATTTTGGTCTATAACGTTAGTAAACTATTAGTTAAATTTAATGTTGTAAGGGTAATTTCGCCTTTAGACATATGTACGCCACGTGCCAAATAAGGGAAAACTTCAATTAATTCCTAGCTTTTGATATTATCTCTACTTTTTAAATTTGTTTGGTTCAATGCCTCATGTGGTCCTTAAATTATCAGAAAACCCTTCATTTTAGTCCTAACATCAAATTTCTGTTAATTGATTGTGATAGAAATGGCAAAAAGATGATGTTATTCTTGACAGTTTATTCACATGTTAAAAAAATAATTTTATCCTTATTAAAAAGAAGGATCTATAATTTTGGCTAGTTGTTGTTTTACCCTTGCTATTATTTAAAATTCTAAATTACCATTTCACCATCAAGTCTTTTAAAATGTATTAAATTATCATTCACCAAAATCCAATAAAATTTTAACACATATCACATAAATTTTAAAATTTAAAAAATAAATAATTTACAACCAATTAAAATCCAACACATGTCACTATTTCACAATTAAAATATTTAATTACTGCAAAAATAAATAATATTTTTTTAAAAATGAAAATAATTCATTTAAAAAGTATTAAAAAAATAATGATTTTTTAAAAAAAATCTGAAAATAATTAATCTTCAACCTCTTTTTCTTATCTTGAACCTCTGATTTTTGTCATTCTACATCTCCAATCAATCATATAATTAACCCAATATCAAACAACACTTCAATCATAATAATAAAGAAACGGTTTTTTTTTTTTTTAAACAAATCTTTCCTTTGCTTACAAGATCTTTGAAGCCAAATGTCATGGGCTCGAACCGGTCGTTAGAGAGAGACTATTCTCTAAAATAAAGACAGTTCTCGATGACATCTTCGATGAGGTCCACAACGACAAGATCTTGGACATGCTTAACACCAGGGAGTCGGGGAAGTTATCACTGATCAACACACTAATGAACCAGATGGTGAAGGGAAGCTTGAAAAGATCAGATGGAGTCATCATTGAAGCTTGGAGCATCAACCTAGAGCTTTTGATCCAAACTCAAGCCTGAACTTATCAACGATGGAGCATCTGCTCCCTCTATCGGAGATCAGCGATGGAGTTTGATGCTCCATCAATGATTGTCCATGAGGCTCCATCATTGAATGAGCATCTCTGTTGCTCTAATTTATTTATTTATTTACTTATTTTTTGTTTTTCTTCTGCCACTTCAATTTGTGTTTCTTTTTTGTTTTTGTTTTTTCTATTAATTCATTTTTATTTTTGTATACTTTGTTTATTTTAATTCTTCAACTGTATTAATATGTTTGAATATTTTTAATTATTTTTTTTGATAATAACCTATAAAATTTGTTCCTTTATTTTTATTTTTATATTTTTAAATATTTATTTAATATTATGATTAAATTTTTATAATTAGATATCATAATCCTAATTAAAAATAAAATAATTATGTATTTTTAATTTCTTAATTTTTTGTGTTGATGTGAGGCGTATAGATGTCTAAAGATGAAATTCTCCCACAATATTAAAATAGCATGACTTTTCATTCAACTATTAGTGTTTCATAAACTTGTTATTTAAAACATTCAAAATTCAACCCAACAAGCTTTCAATTTCTTCTCTCTCTCTCTCTCTCTCTCTTGCTCACTTGCTATGCATGTGTCTATATATACATATATACATATATACATTTGAATTAAATAAGAGATGAAAATGTAATTAGAAGAGAGAATATAATAAATGACTGAAATTAGTGATCCTAACAATTTAAAAGTAGGGATGTATAGAGATTTTTTTCCCCCTCAAATAGCAATTAATCTAAGTTCATAGTATTAACGTTAAGTTTTGAATATTATAGATTTTCATTCAAGAATCAATATTATCCTTTTTTCAGCTAAAATGTTAAAGATCCAACCGAACCAACTTAACCAACTTTAGATTTTTCACTTTCCTTTTTAATTTTCTTCTTTTAACTACTAATGTAAATAACCATACAAGTTAATATAAGTTATTCATTAAGTTCTAATTATTTTGTACTACAAACACTAAATTATTAGAAATGAAATAAACAGTCCAATTCAATTTTGTATCAACTAGCAAAATGTTGCAATAAAATAAAATGCACACTAAAATTTAGTTACAATAAACTCGTGTTAGTATTGCAAACTACCATAAAATTTTTTCTATTCTAAACTATTTAATCACATAAACAGATGAACCAAAAATTATATAATTCCGATCAAGTATCGAAAAGCTGAACAACCATAATAGCTTTTAATGATAATAATAAAATTGTGTTATTTTAATTTGTAGCAATCTTTAATGATTTACTCTAGTTTGATGTTGTGTTCATAAGACCTTGCATAAAATAAACAAAAATACCTAAAAATAAATACTAGTAAGCAGACCATTTGGATTAAATACTGGAATAATAATATAAAAAAGATTAAAAAAATCAAGTTGTTATAAAACAAATGCAATATTAAAATATTACAGAATAAGAACAAAACCTAAAATTAAAACACAAGAAGAATTTTGGAGAGAGAGTAGCTATTTTATTCTTTCATTTCTTGTATATGGATAAATCATACAAATTTATGTACTTTCTATTTATAGGCTAAGAATCATAAATGTAGGAAATAGAAAATGCATAAGTTATACATAACATTAAAACACTATTATGATGATTATTATTTGAGTGATAATGATTTTTAATGTGAAGGTTATAGAAAACATTAAGACATTATTATGATGATTATTATTTGAGTGATAATGATCTTTAATGTGGAGGTTATAGAATACTAAAGGGTGACATCCAATTGATTTATAACACTCCCCCTTTGGATGTCCACTGTACAAAGAATATGTCTCATTAAAAACCTTATCAAGAAAAAACCCTATGGGAAAAAAAAATCTTGATAAAGGAAAAAGAGTACATAATTCTTGTATGCAGTAACCTCCCCCTCATGCTAATATGTCTTTTTTTAGTGAATTTTAACAAAATTCTTTGAACCGACGTATGCCAATCTTATTCACCAATTTGGACATACCAAATATTGTCTCGTTAAAAACCTTGTCAGGAAAACTCAGTGAGATAAAACCTGATCGAAGGAAAAAAAAGTGCAGTGCACATATGTCAATATAAGATAATCCCCCTGAAATGTATACAAATGTTACTCTTGTAGTTCTTCGAAGATATTAAAAAATATGTTTGACTCCATTCCAGTGTCTTCGAGTTGATAGACTAGTATTCCCTTTGATTAGTGCTTGATCTTTAGGCTAAGACAATATTTTGTTTTCTCAAAATCTTATATCTTAGTTCTCTTTTCAAATATTTAACAGTTCTTAAGAGCTCTTCAGGAGTTCCAATTTAATTCATGTCATTGGCATATATTGCTACAGTTGCAAATCCAAATTTTGATTTCTTTATGAATACACAAGGACATATAGATCACTAATATATTTTGCTTTTGTAAGATATTCACTAAGACGATTATATGACATTCATCCAGATTGCTTTTAGCCATATAAAAATTATTGTAACTTTATTGAATACAAGTTACGAAAATTTGAATTATATGCTCCAGACATTTTAAATCTTTTAAGGATTTTCATGTATATATTGGTATATAATGACCCATATAAATACGTCGTTAATACATCCGTAAGGCACATAGGTGAAAATGTTTCATCTCGTTACGTTTTCAAAACAAATACCAATTTATTTTCAACAGGTTTGACGTCTTCAAGAGTCTAAACTATCGGTCCAAATACATCACGTTTGGCTAATGAAGTCAATTTTGCTTGAATTGTTTCATTCCACTTAGACCAATCAAGCTTTTTTCAACACTCATTGATATTATGTGGTTTATGATTATCATTTATACTCACAATAGCTATTACATATACAAATAAATTGTCAATGATTATTTTATCATGACTCCACAGTTCTCTTAAGGATTTTTTTTTTTTTTTTTGTATTTTCAAGATTTTGTATCTCTTTAAAAGATTTTACCACTTCTGGGGCACTAGCTTGTGCAGGGGCTATTAATTCTCATCATATGAAATCAACTATAAGACAATCAATATTAGGTTTCTGCAATAAACCTTTAAGATATAATTATATCTCACTGTCTCAATTTTCATATAAGTAATTATTTTAATCAAAATATACGACGTCTTCAAGCGTCCACATGATAGGTTTAATACAGCTACATAAGTATAACTTTGCTTTTGTTTTGATCAATAATTTTTATGTCGACATTTATCCACGATATGTTATTCAATATCCTCATCATTTTTCTATAATATGCAGAGTAATAAAATATAAGATCTTAATTTTCTTTAAGTTTTTAGTGTACATGTCTCTTCAGGGTCTACTGTAAACTTTCATATATTCTTAGGCCAAACTATAATATTTATAGTTTGAGCACATACACTTTTCCATATATAATTATGATCTCTTTTGAGTTTTATAGGGAGAGATTAAAGAGTTTTATCTCTTTAAAAATATTTAACTCTTCAAGAGTCATATTTACTTGATGAGGATTATATATAGCTCGAGCGTGATTTTTAAAATGATCATGATCTTTCATTATTCACTTCAAGGAATAATAACTTTACAACCAAATTTACTTTTTATACTTCGAATGATTTATTTGTTACCATTGATATAAATTTTTCTTCAGGAACAATCACCTGGGTTAATGTATTGGCAATGAGTATAAAATCATTCGTGTATATAATTTTCAAGTAAACGATCCTTTAAACTTCAGGTTCATATGACTTATATAATAATCGTCATAATGAATGATGTATGCCAATTGTAATTTCACGTCGTTAAGTTTTATAATTTTATCCTTATTCTCCCCCTAACGACGAGAAAATTTATTCATTGACATTACTTTGTTATCCTTTATAAATTTATTTGCATCATCATAATATTCTTTGGGACTTATTTATATTATCATAATATTTTTTTGGGACTTAATTATACTGTCTTACTATTCTTCAGGGATATATTAGACTATCATGTTATTTTTCAATAACTAAAATGTCACATAGTGTCCTTCAAGGACCAAACACATAGTGTCCTTTAGGGATCAAATTGTAAAATCAATTATTGTCCTTCAGAGACATTTACTAGGTAAGAATCTTCAGGTTCTATAATGGATATCCATATTACTTCCAATAATTTGATACATAATTTTCTTTGTATTATTGGATAAAAAACAAACTTTTGGTTCATCATAATTTTTGATCATATTATACGTATGATAATATGATAGTCATCATAAAATATGCTTTTGATATATGACAGTATGGATAATACAAATGTGATATACTTTTATTAATGTTTATCTAAATAGATTCCTTTAGGATCTATTAAAGCAACAAAGTTTCACATATATAACATTGTTGTTTTTCACTTTGTAATATGCAAATTTGCTCTTCTGGAGTCTTTATATATCAATAAAATATTTATGTATACTTCAAGCATACAATTATTATAATTTCTTATTCCACCAATAGTAAACATTTTGCTTACAGGCTGCAAGATAAACAAGCTGCAAAAGAGGAATCTGTTATGCCAGGAAGGGAAAATAATACTGGGTAATAAAAGTCTAGATTTATCTTTCTTTTTTTCTTTTGGGTCTTTAGCTATAAACTTTTTGTGTTTGAAGTGCCGTTAAACTTCTTTAATCTGCAAACTGACTTGATTGTGCAAGTCTAAAGCCAGTTAAGTATCACTTTCATCTGCTATTGATCATTTTATTCAGTTACCTGGTTTATTATCTTCCTCACATTCCAAGGATTTTGCAAATTCACTTTTGTCCATTGTTATGGGTAATATAGGAGGATGACATATTGCAAACCAAAATATCAAATATTGGCACAAAATAATTTTATTTTCTTCTATATTTCAGGCAGTCCGTTTGTAATGTTGGTTCACATATTGAATTTTAGATACCATCACCTTATGTCTATTTTTACTGTTTAGCTTGGGTTTGCTAATCATATCTTTCATTGATCTCAATATTTTCTTGTTTAAGGGAGGGCTTCAACACTAATGATGCACAAGTTGGAAAAAAAATTGGTTGTTTTAAAGTCACTATCCAAAGAATTAACAAAAACTGAACCTATTTCGGAGGAAAGTAAAAAGAATGATAAAAGTCTTAACAATATTAGGTGACAGCAATTTCTGGATCTGTTAGCAATTTTGGATCTGTTTTACATTAAAAGCTTTTATTTAGTGACATTAGGCTGAAATAATGTCTCCTAAGAAATGGATTTGATCCTTTAAATTTAGACCAACACATTATCGTTTTTTATTTTCAACTGACACGGTCTGATGCAACTTGCAGCAGGAGGGGTATGAATATTGACGGTGTACAAGTTGGCAGCAAATTTGGTGGTAATTCAAGGTCTCAGAAAAAGGAAACAACTATCGCGAAACCTGTTCAGCTAAGAAGTGATAAGAGCTCAATGTAAGACATCTATAGCTCAAGATACATATGAGTTTTTAATGATTTAGATTTGAAGGGTTAAAATGGTTTGCTTTAGGTTGAATGTTGAGTGTTTGATATAGTAGAAAGGCATTGCATCTGAATTTGAGTAATGATCCAGTCCCTCCAGAAGTAATGCTTATAATGAAGTTCAAAACCTTTGGATTACGTAAACTCCAATGCTGCAATTTGGCATTTGTGCTTTTGGTATGTTGATCTAAAACATATGATCCTGATAGTTGTAAAAGTGAGAGTTTCTTTCATCCAAAATGCTAAAAGTGAGAGTTTATTTATTTTTATCTAGAATAGTAGAAGTGAGAGTTTCTGCATTCATTTTTGTGTTAAGAGTCAAGAATTTCTATAACATAAAAAATGAAGTGAGATACAATAGTTAGACCTGGAAGAGAAAAGACTCTCTTTCATTATTTGTACACTAAATTTATAATTGTTTGCTTCTACTTCTTGATACAATGCCTTTTACCGAAACTGAAATCTTCCTCTCATCCCACCGTCTTCATAGATTTATGAATTAGTAAGTGTTGAATCGAGTTTCCACCCTACTTTATGCACCAAATATTTTAGTTGGTTTAGCATATTGATTTCCGTTTTTGTTTTCACTTTTTGGAGGGTTAGCTTTTATATTAGGCATACATTGGTTTTTATCTTTGCAATGGTTTATTATATTTTTTGTGAGATGTTCTGTCATTTTCTGCCATTTTTCTGTTTTATCTGATGATCATTTTGCTTCCGCTACCCTTTTATGATTTGGACTTCAGAAGAAGGATATCAATGCCCTTATGGTTTTCAATGTTTATCTTATATGTTTTAAAACGTGAAAACCTTCTTTTCAAAGGAAAAAGAAAAAACAATTTATGAATATTGTAATTTTTTGTGATAAGTTAGCTGTGCCTTTGATTGGGAAACATTATTTTGAGGGAAACGTTTGTGATGCTGTGCAAATACCTAGCAGATTTCAAGCGAGTCCTTCTAGCCAAACTGAAAAGATAGCTAAATCAAGTACCCAGGCAAGTGGAAATCCTAAATTTGTGATTTCAAGCCTGGAATCTATCCGGAACCTGAAGAACCATTCTGCTGAGGGGCACAAAATTGGCAAGAGGACACCTGAACTTTCTAGCTTGAAAATTTTGAGGTATGATGCAAACAAGGCACTTCATGTTCTTCAATGTCTATATTTATAAAGCAAGGTTATAAAACCTCCTAGAAACTGGACCTTTCTCATCACAGGACAGCAGGAGCTAACAGAGATATCCCTAATTCTACTGTTCTGAGGCAAAATAATTCCGTAAGAAACTTGGAGCAGAACACAAAACTTGCAAGCAATACAACATCCAAAATTACCTATCCTGTTGACGGCATAGATAAACAAAAGCCTCTAACCCCATCCTTGAAGCGGAAAATATCCAAGGTCATTCAAGTTTCAATTTCACTAATTGCTCTTATAGTTTATAAATGATATAAAAGCTCAGTTTTAGTTTGAAGCTGCAGACATTCTGTTGTAGAATCTCTTGTGATGGTCGACTAATAACTACTATGGATCCATCTGGCAGGAGTCAAATGCAGATTTAGTGTTGTTGAAGCCTCTTAAACGTCTCTCTGAGTCACCAAAGGAAAGCAGGTATCATAGCACTTTTGACTATATCTATCATAGTAGGTATCTTTAAATTTAAAGTACTCAATTATGTGCTGGAATATCACAATCTTTCTCCTGAAACCTGCAGAAGTTTCAAAGAATCTTCAGGAAAAGCTGTTGAAGAAGAGGTATCAAACTAATAAAAACCTTGGGGCTTGATGACTATGGAGAGTACTGAAATTTGTATGGAACTTAAATTAGGTTGAAATCTGGTACTCAGTAAATTTCTAACTTCAGATAATTTATCTATTGGCTAGACTTGCAATAATGAGAATCAAGCAGAGAGTAGGACCAAGAATGTTCTCCATGACCAACCAGCCTCCAGACTTAAAGTTTCTGAGGAGGTTAACATGACTGAAATAGAAATTCCATTTGTCATGGAAAATGATGGAAATGTAGAAAAGGCAGAAGCATACATGAAAGGGCTTGAAGATGTAAGTATTCCATGACTCTGATTTCTACTTACAAATTAACTTTTTTTTTTTTTTTTTTTTCTTTTTAATAAAGCTTATCAAACCATGGCACTAGTTGAAAAAATCTCAAACGATTACTCTATTGAGAACCGATGAAAATACTAGCAGAAGAATCGCAATATGTGCAGTTAAAATATTGTGTCAAATATTATCACTTCTCTGAGTCTTCCTTGTTTCTAACCACTGTCTACATAATAGTGAAGCATGTACTTTGATCAAACCTGCAGTCTATTTAAACTGAGTTGCAGTTCTAGATATGGGGTTGTTATTGACCTTGATGTTATAACTAGTATAAATTTTTTCTCTGCAGATATGCAGCATGCTGAAGAAGAAACATGAGGAAGCCAAAGAAGTACTGGTTCAAGCTATTGTGAATAACAACAATCTGCTCATCCTTAACCATCCAATCTATGAAGAGAAGATATCCTTCTAATTATTTTTCCTGCTTTATTGTTTTCCTTTTTGTATTCGTATTACTATGATAATAGATTTGAACTTCCTTCACGTTTGAAAACATTCGTATGGTTCAGGACTTTGCCACACAGTTGACGCTCAAGGAAATTCCAGTTGATCGTTAGGATTAAGAGTTGCCCTGTTAAGCTACCTTAGTCTCGCAGATTCATTTCAAATTTTGTTTGTTTTCAATAATAACGTCTTGTGCCATGCAAATTTCAGGTCCAGAATATTTGTTCTCTTTCTGCTACAATTTGATGATGGCAACGAGTCTCTGGGATTATGCCGAAATGTTAAAGAGCTCGAAATAATAATCTCATAGGTTAAATTTCTTTAATATTTCTATCCTCTGCTCTTACAGGTTCGTTAAACATAGCTTGGTTCTGATTTCTTATTGTATGCTTTTTCCATGACTACATGAATGGACAAGTTGAATTTTTCCACTTCCAGTGGATCAAAATATTATTGGATACAGTAATTGCCTTATGGAAGTCCTAAAGAGCTCAAAAATTCAATGTCATAGCACCTCTGTTTAACACTAGGAATGCAATGAAAGACAGGTTGGTTTAGTTTAGGCAGAAATTTGTTCCTTTCTGCGACAAGTATGCAACTTATCAGTGCTACTTCTAACCTAAGCTGAATTTGCTCCTGGCAGCACCTAGTTTGACGCATTTTCATAGCAGTATCGTAATCTTTCTTGCCCTATCTCATTCGTGTTATATTTTACAGCCCACATTTGGTCAACTAAATTTCAGATACACTTAAACAAATGGATAAATACTACTCAACATGGTTTAGGGGTAGAGAGACTTTTTTTAGTTCGATAATGACTAAGTTGGAGTCTCCCACCACAATATTAAAGAAAAAAAAAATAAATAAATGGAATTTTTTCTTTTATAAATTTGGTTGTAATTATATCATATATTTTCATAAATCGTATGCGGATGTAATTAAATATCAATTCTCGAGTTGGGTTGTTCACTGTCATAAATATATATTTTTTAATCTTCCTTTTTTTTTTAACGTTTTTTACTTTTATCAAATCACATTTAATCAAAATCATATTAAAAATATTAAGTATTAAAATAAAATTTCCTTCAACTATTAGTATTTTTATAAACCTTTTAGCTAAAATATTCAAAATTCAACTTAATTGGCTTTCAATTTCACACACGTAGGCATGTGTGCATGCACGCACGCACTAAAGTCGGTTAAGTTGGGTTAAATTTTAAACATTTTAGTTGAACAACTTATAATATTGATTCTTGAATGAAAAATCTATAATATTTCAATACTTAATATTAATTATATGAACTTAGATTAATTGTTATTTGAGAAAAAATATCCAAAGTGAATGTTCCATATTTGGGAATCCGTTTCTCAAAATCAATATACATTTCAATATCTCAAAGAATTATTATCATTTTCTCTATTGAAGTTTGAGAAATCATCATTTTCCCCTTTGATATTTATAAAAACATAAAAATACCCCCTTGCCAATACATATTGATGCATACTTTCATACGTGGTAAATATACATTTATACTCTTCTATATATGGCTAATTTAATTTTATATTCAATCAACTCTAAGTTAGCTGAACTTGTATGATACTTTTTTTTTTAAACAGCAACTTGGTTGACACTTAATCCTCCTGAACATTGAAAGGGCCGGACACACTAAGGACCCGTATTGTTTCACAAGCATGACCCAATCATGGGTGGTTTCAGCCCACCAAACTTGCATTCATTTTTTTTTTTTTTTAACTTACACTAGAATTCGGTTGCCATCGGCAGCGCGAAAAAGCGCGCCTTTCAATCTTTGTATTTGCGCCATCCCTACAATTTTGTATGTTTTGTTATCAAACTTGAAACTTAAAACAAACCAAACAAACCTGAAAAAGAAAACTCTCAATTTCTCCCTCCACATCCATGAAAATGAACCACTTGAATTTTACCTCTCATATGACATATCTCCCCTCCAAAACCCCCCATTACAAATACTTTCATGCCTCCCCCATTTCACCATCTCTCACAAACAACAATGGCTCTCCTCTCTCTTTGTGAAAATAACAACAAAGAAAATATCCCTTCTTTCCCTTCAAAGAAGACCACCACCATCAAGAAAAGAAGAAGAGTCAGATACCCTCTTCAGGATATCACCAATCTCTTCAATTCGCAAGTAGATTCATGTCCAGTTGCACTCATTAATGCAGCATCTCTTGTTTCTTTCCAACTCAATTCAAGGAAAAGAAGAGCTGGGGCGGGTTTTGAGTCAACGTCCAAGGAGACTCATTTGGTTTATTCGAGTCGAAGTTTCAGATAGCTAAAGATCTGCAGTTACAAATCTGAATTGTTTGTGCAGCTCTCAATCAGTTCCATTGAGGGTTCTTTGTTTCTCTGATCCAAGTATAGATAGGAAATCTCTATAAGTCAATTTTTATGCTAAACATTGATTTTTGTTTGTTCTCAAAAACTCGTACAAGATGTTGAGCAATTGAATTGTCAATGGCTACCATTTAACAGCAACAGTTCTTGGTTTTGACATGGTTATTATTATTTTTTTTCTGTCATTATAGTTAACAAATTTATGCTTGTGGTTGCGGGAAATTGTAAGAATCAAGATTGATTTAGATCAGTTTAATGTTTATACGTGACTTGATTCTAAATGTAAATCTCAAAGAAAAGAAAAACTCAATATGCTCTACCAATATCCGGTGCAGCGATTAGTACTAGTACTTAATATAAATTTTGATATATGATTTTCAAAAACAATGCATATTTCATATATGGGTACTTCTTAGCTTACAAATGTTGACTATTTTCATTTTAGTAGGAGTTGTTTTGTTTTATTTTTCAACATCAAATGAAGAATGAAACAGTATAATTTCCATCTAAAATTTTCATTTTGAAAATGCACGCCTGTAATAAAAAATTTGATTTTCATAGGACGGCAGGTACAAAGTCAGCCCACCATTTTAGTAAGTGGAATCATCCTAAGGTCACTTAATATGAAGAGAACATGCATGGCCTTTGTAGAAAAAGTAATATAATGCCGACAAAAATAAGGCTAATGTAGACAACAATCTAATTTGTAAGCATTGCAACAGCAAAAAGCAGTTATTTTTTTTAAGAAGACAAAAGGGTGTGTCTCTTGACATCATCCTTATTGTAGCCTCCTCTGGGTTGACTACCTCCATAAACTACCAGAACCTGATTCCTCTCTTCTGAGGCCTTGGGTATCAGTTTTGTCTGCTATACAATAATAACCAAGCAAGCAAAACACTAATTTTTTAGTCTTCTTTTGCCCCTCAGCAAGAGAGATAATATTGTCAAAAATGATTTTTCCCAAATCAACCTGCACTCATGTACCTACGTCAAATATAAAGAAACCAAAACCTTCTGGTACAGTAGAGTAGTGTGCAGTGGGCCACCAATTTACCATTGCAATCTTATGCAATACTGAGTACTTGGAGGTTAAATCAGAGGTTTTAAAAGTCTCCTTGGAAACAGGGCAATCTGCAAATTCCCCCATCAGTCCAGAGGCCACAACATCCATGTCATATTCCTCAGCAAATTCATTGAACTCATATGCGGGGACTTTCAAAAAATCTAAAATCACTTTGGGAGAAAATTCATAGATATGACCCCTCTCGTATCTTGACTGGGCCTAATAGATCATAACTATTGATGTGATTACAGTGTCTCATCTCACGCATAAATCTCTGGGCCACTAGAAAATTGCAAGCGTGCTCAGGACTTTAACATCTCTCGTTCTTCTCATATTGCTTTCAATTTCCTGGAGTGAAGCTAGTCCGCTTAATCCGGACGAAAGAGATGTGAAAAACTTAACCAGGCTAATTTGATTGTTGGGCTAAGTTGCCAAGGAAGTACTAAAAACCAGACCAGGAGAGGCAACCACAGAGAAGAGCTTGGTTCAGTCCAAACGGGTGAGCACTGGCCAGACATCATTCTGTACAACAGTAGTGAAGATATTTTATATAAGAAACTATCAATAAATGAACATCTTTAACTTAGCATGGATGCGAGTAATAAGATTTTGCAGCCCCGTGATCATAAGCATTTATTATCAGTGAGCAGGGAAGTGCAGCATTATTGTTTTAGTTGAATCTATGACTTTGTAATGGAATATGCATATAGCATTATTGTTTTAGTTGAATCTATGACTTTGTAATGGAATATGCATATGTAAGATCTTTTGGTCGTACAAGTTGTTTAATAGTATATATGAAGGTTTAAGTACTGTTATTCTTATATATTTTTCCAATTACATGTATAATATAATTGAAAAAAGGAGAAATAATGATAAATTTGAAAGTCTTGATTAAGTGAATGACTGTCAAAATTTTGATATAAATCATGAAAGTACATGACCTAATATAAGTAACTGATTAAGATAATTAGTATTTATTGTTGTTAAAATTTTGATAATGACTATGGATGATTAGATACCAGCAAGAAGGAGTATGCTTAATGCAGAAACCAATTTCCGAATATTAATTCTTGCTCGGTGATGTTTGTTTAATTTAATTAAGTTACCACTAAATCCAATAACTCAACACCTTCCATGCATGCACTATATTTTAATAAAAAAGAAAAATTGTGTAATGTTTACACATATAAATCCATTTCGATATTTGTTTTAATTAACAATAATTGATTAATATAATTAATTTGATTTTTCCACATGTCCTAGCCTTTATTTTGGAATAATATGTTACATACTATTGAAATATCATTCAACTTAAAAAGTTTAAAGCTACAAGTACAATCCAATGTATACAATATTTGGAAACTTAATTAGACGTAGGTGTTTTTTTAGAGTTTGTTTATGGTATGTGTTTCTGCAAGCAACTCTTCTCTAATGCAAGTGTTCTACTTTTATCTTTCCTTTGGGTCATCCAATCAATACGTTAGATGCAATTCAATAATTATTAGTGAAATAAACTATAATCTTTTTGTGAATTCCTCGTTCTTATGTTAAGGTTTGTTGAGCTAAAACATGGGAAAAAAATGACATTATAACAAAATTTAAGTGTCCACACCTTAGAATTTACATGTCTACATATAGGTATATTGATCTGGTAGCGGTGTCTTTCAAAATGATAATTACGTGTTCAAGTAACACTTAATGCGCTTTTGAATCATTATATATGATCTCCTAATTCAAGCAAATAAAAAAACAATTATAGTTATTCCAATACGTATTTAACAAAGCAAAAGCAATATGAGATTTCTTCCTAACCTTTTTTTCTAGCTTACTTTTCAGAAGAGAATTTAAGTTTAAATGAACTACTTGCATGTATAGTAGAGCAAAAAAATATTAGTAATTTTGACTATCAAGTATTTCATATATTGATGTTTCACTTTATTATAAGAAGTCAACGAAAAATAAAGAATCCCATCAAGGAAAAAATAATGCTAAAACACAGTTTTAGGAGGGCAATGGTTTCTGCATTTATGTTTCCATTACCGTTACGTGAAGAAGGGGTGACGGAATGGTGTCAGATACACCGAGGAATAGTCTGAGGTTGAGATGGTTCATCATTATGGATCTCATGGTACAATTAAATATTGCATCCCTTATGCATGCAATATCTTGCTTAATTACACATCCCTTCATAATTCAAATAATGATTAGTATTTTCTTCTCTTTATATTGATGATAAAGCTTAATATCCTATCATACATATTTACTAGCAATATTTGTGAGAAGTTTTCTCTCATTTATTATGAGAGTACATTTTTCGATGTCATTTGAGTGTGTAAGTTTTTAGCTACACATATAGTATTTAATATTTATAAGTTCTGATAAATACTTAGCTTTTATTGCTAGAATACCTTCAATATGTATAAATATATATATATATATACACAATGTATCTTGGTTAAATTAATATATGCAAGTCTGAATGAGTACTTAATGAATTGTATATGTTTAAACTTTAGGTTTATTTATATATGTTTAAAAAATATGAAGCACATAGAGGTACTTAGTGTAGAGAAGGTTGTTTGATTAGCTAGAGAGAAACAGCGAATTTGTAAAATGAAGACGTACCTAATAACCTAATGTAGGTAAATGACAATAACAGTTCTCATCATGCAGTGGCTGCGTCAGACAAATGAGTTTAATTAAAAGGATCTTATCCTCCTTTCTTTTTAATTAGAGTATTATTGCTCCATTGATGCTCAAAAGAATCTTATCTTCCTTTCGTTTTAGAATATTATTCCTCCATTGATGCTCAAACAATCCTGCTGAATCTTTAACTATTACATTTATACATTTTTTCTAAAAAAAAAAGTTACATCTTATACGGTTGGCAGCAAGACGGAAGTGACCTAAAAATTCTATGGCTTATAATGTTTTTAACATTTCTATCCTGGGACCATATTTTTTAGACAAAACTGCCTTATATTATATCAGTTCATCTCCCACAATTCACCTACGATTTGTTGTACACTCCCCTACCAAGTCTTGATACCTTTTGTAGAGGAAACTCATTATGAAAATGTATCTAATGTCTATATATCACAAAACAAATTATATTTAATATAGAAAAATAAGATGAATTCAATCATACAACACAAATATTTACATGAAAAATCCAAACTAGGGAAAAACCGTGACTCTTAGAATGATAAGAGAAAAATAGCACTATGTAGAAAATTGTTACAATCTTTACAACTATATACTTGATACTCTATCTAACTCAAACGCTTAATTACAACTTACTATTGAGTACCAAGTCCAGAGCTCACAATTGAGTCCACCGCTCACACTTTATAGATGTTTAACTACATCTTGGTGCATTATTTAAATAAAGATTAAGTCTCCTATTTATTGTTAGAAAATTGGTAATAATAAGAATATGTACCAATATAATATTAAAATTTTGAAAAATCTCCAAATTACAAAGAATTTGCATTAGAGGAACAAAATATAAAATAAAATAAAACAAAAATACTTGTGTTGAGGCTTGTAATAACTACGATGTTCTTAAGACAAATTCGCTACTCATCCTCTAAGTTGTTCAGCTTTTGTCTAGTAAGATACAACAACACCAACCAGACTCATCTGGTGAACTGATCTGCACCTGAATTTCTATCACTTTTGGCACTTATAATTAAATATAGTATTTGAAAGAAAATAAACTAAAAAATAGAATGGATTCTCAATTGTCACAAAACAACTAGAAATGATGTCAATTTATCTCCATATGAGATGGTTACAAGACTGATTTTAAATGAGTCATTGAACCAATTAATAGTTACGCTTTGAAAATTCAAATCTACATTTAACACTGGTGGTTACAATTTGAATATTTAATTTTACAATTCATGGCAATTAAAACTACAATTCAATTCTATAGGTAATACTTGTAGGCAAAAATAAGGCTAATGTAGGCAACAATCTAATTTGTAAGTATTGCAACAACAAAAAGCAGTCTTTTTTTATACGAAGACAAAAGGGTGTGTCTCTTGAATCTTCCAAGGCCAATGGCAGAACCACAACAATTTTAGAAGAAGATCTTCTCTGCTGAGGCCTTTTATTAGTTTTGTTACTACTCTAAAAGAACGTGAATCATTATCATAACAAGAATTGGACTAACTAATTGTGGATTTGCTAACGTTGGACCAAAACAATATAATAAAAGACACTACTTTCCGACCACCATTGGTTGATACATAGGCTAATCAGATGAGCGTCAGGTGGAGTGTGATTTAGCATTCTCAAAAGTCAGCTAAGATTGTGTGTTCTTTTAGTATTTGCAAATCACAATTACAAGTGCCCTTTTTATGTTAATATTGTCAGTTTTTGCCTTCTCGCTATTCGTGTAACGACAACGAAAACATTAATAAATAGGCAACCCACTTCCATGAAAACTCTATAAATAGCAGACCCTATTAGTCCAAACCAGATCACAACGCAAGCTTATTGCATCATTTAAATCTCAAGAAAGAAAATGGCAGGCGTGAGACTTTATGCATGTCTAGTTCTTCTCATATTACTTTCAATTTCCTCGAGTGAAGCTCGTCCGCTCAATCCAGATGAAAGAGATGTGAAAAACTTAACCAGGCTAATTCGATTGTTGGGCGAAGGTGCCAAGGAAGTATTAAAAATCAGACCAGGAGAGGCAACCACAGAGAAGAGCTTGGTTCAGTCCAAACGGGTGAGCCCTGGAGGTCCTGACCCCAGACATCATTCTATACAACAGTAGTGAAGATATTTCATATAAGATACTATCAATAAATGAACAACCATTATGAAACGTAGTAAAAATGAGCATCAATAACTTAGCATGGATGCGAGTAATAAGATTTTGCAGCTCATGATCTTAAGCATTTATTATCAGTGAGCAGGGAAGTGCAGCATTGTTGTTGTTGAATCTATGACTTTTTAATGGAATATGCATATGTAAGATCTTTTGGTCGTACAAGTTGTTTAATATTATATATCAAGGTTTGAGTACTGTTATTCTTATATATTTTTCTAATTACATGTATATAATATAATTGAAGAAAGAGGAAATGATAATTTTGAAAGTCACGAGTAAAACCTCAAACCATCTCGACCTCGCATATAAATCCATTTGTATATGTGTTGTAATTAACAAAAATTGATTAATATAATTAATTTGATTTTCTACATCAGACCTAGTCTTTATTTTCGAATAATAAGTTATATAAATATATAATATTGAAATATCACTCAACTTTAAAGTTTAAAACTATATATAAGTACAATCCAATGTATACAATATTTAGAAACGAAATTAGAAGTTGGTACGTTTTTCTTTAGAGTTCGTTTATGGTATATGTTTCTGCAAGCAATTCTCTAACGTGCATGTTTTAATTTTATCTTTCATCTGGGTCATCTAATCAGTATATTAGATGCAATTCAATAATTATTAGTAAAAAGAAAAGGAAAAACTTCAATTTAGAGGAAAAACTTCAATTTAGTTCCTAAGTTTTGATGTTATCTCTACTTTTTAAACTCAGTTGCTTAAATGCTTCATGTAGTCCCTAAATTATTAGAAAACTCTTCATTTTGGTCTATAACGTTAGTAAACTATTAGTTAAATTTAATGTTGTAAGGGTAATTTCGCCTTTAGACATATGTACGCCACGTGCCAAATAAGGGAAAACTTCAATTAATTCCTAGCTTTTGATATTATCTCTACTTTTTAAATTTGTTTGGTTCAATGCCTCATGTGGTCCTTAAATTATCAGAAAACCCTTCATTTTAGTCCTAACATCAAATTTCTGTTAATTGATTGTGACAGAAATGGCAAAAAGATGATGTTATTCTTGACAGTTTATTCACATGTTAAAAAAATAATTTTATCCTTATTAAAAAGAAGGATCTATAATTTTGGCTAGTTGTTGTTTTACCCTTGCTATTATTTAAAATTCTAAATTACCATTTCACCATCAAGTCTTTTAAAATGTATTAAATTATCATTCACCAAAATCCAATAAAATTTTAACACATATCACATAAATTTTAAAATTTAAAAATAAATATTTACAACCAATTAAAATCCAACACATATCACTATTTCACAATTAAAATATTTAATTACTGCAAAAATAAATAATATTTTTTTAAAAAATGAAAATAATTCATTTAAAAAGTATTAAAAAAATAATGATTTTTTTTAAAAAAATCTGAAAATAATTAATCTTCAACCTCTTTTTCTTATCTTGAACCTCTGATTTTTGTCATTCTACATCTCCAATCAATCATATAATTAACCCAATATCAAACAACACTTCAATCATAATAATAAAGAAACGGTTTTTTTTTTTTTTTAAAACAAATCTTTCCTTTGCTTACAAGATCTTTGAAGCCAAATGTCATGGGCTCGAACCGGTCGTTAGAGAGAGACTATTCTCTAAAATAAAGACAGTTCTCGATGACATCTTCGATGAGGTCCACAACGACAAGATCTTGGACATGCTTAACACCAGGGAGTCGGGGAAGTTATCACTGATCAACACACTAATGAACCAGATGGTGAAGGGAAGCTTGAAAAGATCAGATGGAGTCATCATTGAAGCTTGGAGCATCAACCTAGAGCTTTTAATCCAAACTACAGCCTGAACTTATCAACGATGGAGCATCTGCTCCCTCTATCGGAGATCAGCGATGGAGTTTGATGCTCCATCAATGATTGTCCATGAGGCTCCATCATTGAATGAGCATCTCCATTGCTCTAATTTATATATTTATTTACTTATTTTTTTTTTTTCTTCTGCCACTTCAATTTGTGTTTCTTTTTTTTTTGTTTTTTTTTTATTATTCATTTTTTTTTTATTTTTGTATACTTTGTTTTTTTTAATTATTCAAACTGTATTAATATGTTTGAATATTTTTAATTATTTTTTTTTGATAATAACCTATAAAATTTGTTCCTTTATTTTTATTTTTATTTTTTAAATATTTATTTAATATTATGATTAAATTTTTATAATTAGATATCATAATCCTAATTAAAAATAAAATAATTTTGTATTTTTAATTTCTTAATTTTTTGTGTTGATGTGAGGCGTATAGATGTCTAAAGATGAAATTCCCCCACAATATTAAAATAGCATGACTTTTCATTCAACTATTAGTGTTTCATAAACTTGTTATTTAAAACAATCAAAATTCAACCCAACAAGCTTTCAATTTCTTCTCTCTCTCTCTCTCTCTTGCTCACTTGCTATGCGTGTGTCTATATATACATATATACATATATACATTTGAATTAAATAAGAGATGAAAATGTAATTAGAAGAGAGAATATAATAAATGACTGAGATTAGTGATCCTAACAATTTAAAAGTAGGGATGTATAGAGATTTTTTCCCCCTCAAATAGCAATTAATCTAAGTTCATAGTATTAACGTTAAGTTTTGAATATTATAGATTTTCATTCAAGAATCAATATTATCCTTTTTTCAGCTAAAATGTTAAAAATCCAACCGAACCAACTTAACCAACTTTAGATTTTTCACTTTCCTTTTTAATTTTCTTCTTTTAACTACTAATGTAAATAACCATACAAGTTAATATAAGTTATTCATTAAGTTCTAATTATTTTGTACTACAAACACTAAATTATTAGAAATGAAATAAACAGTCCAATTCAATTTTGTATCAACTAGCAAAATGTTGCAATAAAATAAAATGCACACTAAAATTTAGTTACAATAAACTCGTGTTAGTATTGCAAACTACCATAAAATTTTTTCTATTCTAAACTATTTAATCACATAAACAGATGAACCAAAAATTATATAATTCCGATCAAGTATCGAAAAGCTGAACAACCATAATAGCTTTTAATGATAATAATAAAATTGTGTTATTTTAATTTGTAGCAATCTTTAATGATTTACTCTAGTTTGATGTTGTGTTCATAAGACCTTGCATAAAATAAACAAAAATACCTAAAAATAAATACTAGTAAGCAGACCATTTGGATTAAATACTGGAATAATAATATAAAAAAAGATTAAAAAAATCAAGTTGTTATAAAACAAATGCAATATTAAAATATTACAGAATAAGAACAAAACCTAAAATTAAAACACAAGAAGAATTTTGGAGAGAGAGAAGCTATTTTATTCTTTCATTTCTTGTATATGGATAAATCATACAAATTTATGTACTTTCTATTTATAGGCTAAGAATCATAAATGTAGGAAATAGAAAATGCATAAGTTATACATAACATTAAAACACTATTATGATGATTATTATTTGAGTGATAATGATTTTTAATGTGAAGGTTATAGAAAACATTAAGAATTATTATGATGATTATTATTTGAGTGATAATGATCTTTAATGTGGAGGTTATAGAATACTAAAGGGTGACATCCAATTGATTTATAACACTCCCCCTTTGGATGTCCACTGTACAAAGAATATGTCTCATTAAAAACCTTATCAAGAAAAAACTCTATGGGAAAAAAAAATCTTGATAAAGGAAAAAGAGTACATAATTCTTGTATGCAGTAACCTCCCCCTCATGCTAATATGTCTTCTTTTAGTGAATTTTAACAAAATTCTTTGAACCGACGTATGCCAATCTTATTCACCAATTTGGACATACCAAATATTGTCTCGTTAAAAACCTTGTCAGGAAAACTCAGTGAGATAAAACCTGATCGAAGGAAAAAAAAAGTGCAGTGCACATATGTCAATATAAGATAATCCCCCTGAAATGTATACAAATGTTACTCTTGTAGTTCTTCGAAGATATTAAAAAATATGTTTGACTCCATTCCAGTGTCTTCGAGTTGATAGACTAGTATTCCCTTTGATTAGTGCTTGATCTTTAGGCTAAGACAATATTTTGTTTTCTCAAAATCTTATATCTTAGTTCTCTTTTCAAATATTTAACAGTTCTTAAGAGCTCTTCAGGAGTTCCAATTTAATTCATGTCATTGGCATATATTGCTACAGTTGCAAATCCAAATTTTGATTTCTTTATGAATACACAAGGACATATAGATCACTAATATATTTTTCTTTTGTAAGATATTCACTAAGACGATTATATGACATTCATCCAGATTGCTTTTAGCCATATAAAAATTATTGTAACTTTATTTAATACAAGTTACGAAAATTTGAATTATATGCTCCAGACATTTTAAATCTTTTAAGGATTTTCATGTATATATTGGTATATAATGACCCATATAAATACGTCGTTAATACATCTGTAAGGCACATAGGTGAAAATGTTTCATCTCGTTACGTTTTCAAAACAAATACAAATTTATTTTGAACAGGTTTGACGTCTTCAAGCGTCTAAACTATCGGTCCAAATACATCACGTTTAGCTAATGAAGTCAATTTTGCTTGAATTGTTTCATTCCACTTAGACCAATCAAGCTTTTTTCAACACTCATTGATATTATGTGGTTTATGATTATCATTTATACTCACAATAGCTATTACATATACAAATAAATTGTCAATGATTATTTTCATAGAAGTAATTATTTTAATCAAAATATACGATGTCTTCAAGCGTCCACATGATAGGTTTAATACAGCTACATAAGTATAACTCTGCTTTTGTTTTGATCAATAATTTTTTATGTCGACATTTATCCACGATATGTTATTCAATATCCTCATCATTTTTCTATAATATGCAGAGTAATAAAATATAAGATCTTAATTTTCTTTAAGTTTTTAGTGTACATGTCTCTTCAGGGTCTACTGTAAACTTTCATATATTCTTAGGCCAAACTATAATATTTATAGTTTGAGCACATACACTTTTCCATATATAATTATGATCTCTTTTGAGTTTTATAGGGAGAGATTAAAGAGTTTTATCTCTTTAAAAATATTTAACTCTTCAAGAGTCATATTTACTTGATGAGGATTATATATAGCTCGAGCGTGATTTTTAAAATGATCATGATCTTTCATTATTCACTTCAAGGAATAATAACTTTACAACCAAATTTACTTTTTATACTTCGAATGATTTATTTGTTACCATTGATATAAATTTTTCTTCAGGAACAATCACCTGGGTTAATGTATTGGCAATGAGTATAAAATCATTCGTGTATATAATTTTCAAGTAAACGATCCTTTAAACTTCAGGTTCATATGACTTATATAATAATCGTCATAATGAATGATGTATGCCAATTGTAATTTCACGTCGTTAAGTTTTATAATTTTATCCTTATTCTCCCCCTAACGACGAGAAAATTTATTCATTGACATTACTTTGTTATCCTTTATAAATTTATTTGCATCATCATAATGTTCTTTGGGACTTATTTATATTATCATAATATTTTTTTGGGACTTAATTATACTGTCTTACTATTCTTCAGGGATATATTAGACTATCATGTTATTTTTCAATAACTAAAATGTCACATAGTGTCCTTCAAGGACCAAACACATAGTGTCCTTTAGGGATCAAATTGTAAAATCAATTATTGTCCTTCAGAGACATTTACTAGGTAAGAATCTTCAGGTTCTATAATGGATATCCATATTACTTCCAATAATTTGATACATAATTTTCTTTGTATTATTGGATAAAAAACAAACTTTTGGTTCATCATAATTTTTGATCATATTATACGTATGATAATATGATAGTCATCATAAAATATGCTTTTGACATATGACAGTATGGATAATACAAATGTGATATACTTTTATTAATGTTTATCTAAATAGATTCCTTTAGGATCTATTAAAGCAACAAAGTTTCACATATATAACATTGTTGTTTTTCACTTTGTAATATGTAAATTTGCTCTTCTGGAGTCTTTATATATCAATAAAATATTAATATAATATTTATGTATACTTCAAGCATACAATTATTATAATTTCTTATTCCACCAATAGTAAACATTTTGCTTACAGGCTGCAAGATAAACAAGCTGCAAAAGAGGAATCTGTTATGCCAGGAAGGGAAAATAATACTGGGTAATAAAAGTCTAGATTTATCTTTCTTTTTTTCTTTTGGGTCTTTAGCTATAAACTTTTTGTGTTTGAAGTGCCGTTAAACTTCTTTAATCTGCAAACTGACTTGATTGTGCAAGTCTAAAGCCAGTTAAGTATCACTTTCATCTGCTATTGATCATTTTATTCAGTTACCTGGTTTATTATCTTCCTCACATTCCAAGGATTTTGCAAATTCACTTTTGTCCATTGTTATGGGTAATATAGGAGGATGACATATTGCAAACCAAAATATCAAATATTGGCACAAAATAATTTTATTTTCTTCTATATTTCAGGCAGTCCATTTGTAATGTTGGTTCACATATTGAATTTTAGATACCATCACCTTATGTCTATTTTTACTGTTTAGCTTGGGTTTGCTAATCATATCTTTCATTGATCTCAATATTTTCTTGTTTAAGGGAGGGCTTCAACACTAATGATGCACAAGTTGGAAAAAAAATCGGTTGTTTTAAAGTCACTATCCAAAGAATTAACAAAAACTGAACCTATTTCGGAGGAAAGTAAAAAGAATGATAAAAGTCTTAACAATATTAGGTGACAGCAATTTCTGGATCTGTTAGCAATTTTGGATCTGTTTTACATTAAAAGCTTTTATTTAGTGACATTAGGCTGAAATAATGTCTCTTAAGAAATGGATTTGATCCTTTAAATTTAGACCAACACATTATCGTTTTTTATTTTCAACTGACACTGTCTGATGCAACTTGCAACAGGAAGGGTATGAATATTGACGGTGTACAAGTTGGCAACAAATTTGGTGGTAATTCAAGGTCTCAGAAAAAGGAAACAACTATCGCGAAACCTGTTCAGCTAAGAAGTGATAAGAGCTCAATGTAAGACATCTATAGCTCAAGATACATATGAGTTTTTAATGATTTAGATTTGAAGGGTCAAAATGGTTTGCTTTAGGTTGAATGTTGAGTGTTTGATATAGAAAGCATTGCATCTGAATTTGAGTAATGATCCAGTCCCTCCAGAAGTAATGCTTATAATGAAGTTCAAAACCTTTGGATTATGTATACTCCAATGCTGCAATTTGGCATTTGTGCTTTTGCTATGTTGATCTAAAACATATGATCCTGATAGTAGTAAAAGTGAGAGTTTCTTTCATCCAAAATGCTAAAAGTGAGAGTTTATTTTTTTATCTAGAATAGTAGAAGTGAGAGTTTCTGCATTCATTTTTGTGTTAAGAGTCAAGAATTTCTATAACATAAAAAATGAAGTGAGATACAATAGTTAGACCTGGAAAAGAAAAGACTCTCTTTCATTATTTGTACACTAAATCTATAAATATTTGCTTCTACTTCTTCATACGATGCCTTTTACCGAAACTGAAATCTTCCTCTCATCCCACTGTCTTCATAGATTTATAAATTAGTAAGTGTTGAATCGAGTTTCCACCCTACTTTATGCACCAAATATTTTAGTTGTTTAGCATATTGATTTCCACTTTTGTTTTCACTTTTTGGAGGGTTAGCCTTTATATTAGGCATACATTGGTTTTATCTTTGCAATGGCTTATTATATTTTTTGTGAGATGTTCTGTAATTTTCTGCCATTTTTCTGTTTTGTCTGATGATCATTTGCTTCCGCTGCCCTTTTATGATTTGGACTTCAGAAGAAGGATATCAATGCCCTTATGGTTTTCAATGTTTATCTTATGTGTTAAAACGTGAAAACCTTCTTTTCAAAGGAAAAAGAAAAAACAATTTATGAATACTGTAATTTTTTGTGATAAGTTAGCTGTGCCTTTGATTGGGAAACATTATTTTGAGGGAAACGTTTGTGATGCTGTGCAAATACTAAGCAGATTTCAAGTGAGTCCTTCTAGCCAAACTGAAAAGATAGCTAAATCAAGTACCCAGGCAAGTGGAAATCCTAAATTTGTGATTTCAAGCCTGGAATCTATCCGGAACCTGAAGAACCATTCTGCTGAAGGGCACAAAATTGGCAAGAGGACACCTGAACTTTCTAGCTTGAAAATTTTGAGGTATGATGCAAACAAGGCACTTCATGTTCTTCAATGTCTATATTTATAAAGCAAGGTTATAAAACCTCCTAGCAACTGGACCTTTCTCATCACAGGACAGCAGGAGCGAACAGAGATATCCCTAATTCTACTGTTCTGAGGCAAAATAATTCCGTAAGAAACTTGGAGCAGAACACAAAACTTGCAAGCAATACAACATCCAAAATTGCCTGTCCTGTTGATGGCATAGATAAACAAAAGCCTCTAACCCCATCCTTGAAGCGGAAAATATCCGAGGTCATTCAAGTTTCAATTTCACTAATTGCTCTTATAATTTATAAATGATATAAAAGCTCAGTTTTAGTTTGAAGCTGCAGACATTCTGTTGTAGAATCTCTTGTGATGTTCGACTAATAACTACTATGGATCTATCTGGCAGGAGTCAAATGCAGATTTAGTGTTGTTGAAGCCTCTTAAACGTCTCTCTGAGTCACCAAAGGAAAGCAGGTATCATATCACTTTCGACTATATCTATCATAGTAGGTATCTTTAAATTTAAAGTACTCAATTATGTGCTGGAATATCACAATCTTTCTCCTGAAACCTGCAGAAGTTTCAAAGAATCTTCAGGAAAAGCTGTTGAAGAAGAGGTATCAAACTAATAAAAACCTTGGGGCTTGATGACTATGGAGAGTACTGAAATTTGTATGGAACTTAAATTAGGTTGAAATCTGGTACTCAGTAAATTTCTAACTTCAGATAATTTATCTATTGGCTAGACTTGCAATAATGAGAATCAAGCAGAGAGTAGGACCAAGAATGTTCTCCATGACCAACCAGCCTCCAGACTTAAAGTTTCTGAGGAGGTTAACATGACTGAACTAGAAATTCCATTTGTCATGGAAAATGATGGAAATGTAGAAAAGGCAGAAGCATACATGAAAGGGCTTGAAGATGTAAGTATTCCATGACTCTGATTTCTACTTACAAATTAACTTTTTTTTTTTTTTTTCTTTTTAATAAAGCTTATCAAACCATGGCACTAGTTGAAAAAATCTCAAACGATTACTCTATTGAGAACCAATGAATATACTAGCAGAAGAATCACAATATGTGCAGTTAAAATATTGTGTCAAATATTATCACTTCTCTGAGTCTTCCTTGTTTCTAACCACTGTCTACATAATAGTGAAGCATGTACTTTGATCAAACCTGCAGTCTATTTAAACTGAGTTGCAGTTCTAGATATGGGGTTGTTATTGACCTTGATGTTATAACTAGTATAAATTTTTTCTCTGCAGATATGCAGCATGCTGAAGAAGAAACATGAGGAAGCCAAAGAAGTACTGGTTCAAGCTATTGTGAATAACAACAATCTGCTCATCCTTAACCATCCAATCTATGAAGAGAAGATATCCTTCTAATTATTTTTCCTGCTTTATTGTTTTCCTTTTTGTATTCATATTACTATGATAATAGATTTGAACTTCCTTCACGTTTGAAAACATTCGTATGGTTCAGGACTTTGCCACACAGTTGACGCTCAAGGAAATTCCAGTTGATCGTTAGGATTAAGAGTTGCCCTGTTAAGCTACCTTAGTCTCGCAGATTCATTTCAAATTTTGTTTGTTTTCAATAATAACGTCTTGTGCCATGCAAATTTCAGGTCCAGAATATTTGTTCTCTTTCTGCTACAATTTGATGATGGCAACGAGTCTCTGGGATTATGCCGAAATGTTAAAGAGCTCGAAATAATAATCTCATAGGTTAAATTTCTTTAATATTTCTATCTTCTTCTCTTACAGGTTCGTTAAACATAGCTTGGTTCTGATTTCTTATTGTATGCTTTTTCCATGACTACATGAATGGACAAGTTGAATTTTTCCACTTCTAGTGGATCAAAATATTATTGGATACAGTAATTGCCTTATGGAAGTCCTAAAGAGCTCAAAAATTCAATGTCATAGCACCTCTGTTTAACACTAGGAATGCAATGAAAGACAGGTTGGTTTAGTTTAGGCAGAAATTTGTTCCTTTGTGCGACAAGTATGCAGCTTATCGGTGCTACTTCTAACCTGAGTTGAATTTGGTCCTGGCAGCACCTAGTTTGACGCATTTTCATAGCGGTATCGTAATCTTTCTTGCCCACATTTGGTCAACTAAATTTCATGTACACTTAAAACAAATGGATAAATACTACTCAACATGGTTTAGGAGTAGAGAGACTTTTTTTAGTTCGATATTGACTAAGTTGGAGTCTCCCACCACAATATTAAAGAAAAAAATAAATAAATGGAATTTTTTCTTTTATAAATTTGGTTGTAATTATATCATATATTTTCATAAATCGTATGCGGATGTAATTAAATATCAATTATCGAGTTGGGTTGTTCAGTGTCATAAATAATTTTTTTTTAATCTTTCTTTTTTATTTAATGTTTTTTACTTTTATCAAATCACATTTAATCTAATTCATATTAAAAATATTAAGTATTAAAATAAATTTTCCTTCAACTATTAGTATTTTTATAAACCTTTTAGCTAAAATATTCAAAATTCAACCTAATTGGCTTTCAATTTCACACACGCAGGCATGTGTGCATGCACGCACGCACTAAAGTCGGTTAAGTTGGGTTAAATTTTAAACATTTTAGCCGAACAACTTATAATATTGATTCTTGAATGAAAAATCTATAATATTTCAATACTTAATATTAATTATATGAACTTAGATTAATTGTTATTTGAGAAAAAATATCCAAAGTGAATGTTCCATATTTGGGAATCCGTTTCTCAAAATCAATATACATTTCAATATCTCAAAGAATTATTATCATTTTCTCTATTGAAGTTTGAGAAATCATCATTTTCCCCTTTGATATTTATAAAAACATAAAAATACCCCCTTGCCAATACATATTGATGCATACTTTCATACGTGGTAAATATACATTTATACTCTTCTATATATGGCTATTTTAATTTTATATTCAATCAACTCTAAGTTAGCTGAACTTGTATGATACATTTTTTTTTTTAAACAGCAACTTGGTTGACGCTTAATCCTCCTGAACATTGAAAGGGCCGGACACACTAACGACCCGTATTGTTTCACAAGCATGACCCAATCATGGGTGGTTTCAGCCCACCAAACTTGCATTCATTTTTTTTTTTTTTAATACACTAGAATTCGGTTGCCATCGGCGGCGCGAAAAAGCGCGCCTTTCAATCTTTGTATTTGCGCCATCCCTACAATTTTGTATGTTTTGTTATCAAACTTGAAACTTAAAACAAACCAAACAAACCTGAAAAAGAAAACTCTCAATTTCTCCCTCCACATCCATGAAAATGAACCACTTGAATTTTACCTCTCATATGACATATCTCCCCTCCAAAACCCCCCATTACAAATACTTTCATGCCTCCCCCATTTCACCATCTCTCACAAACAACAATGGCTCTCCTCTCTCTTTGTGAAAATAACAACAAAGAAAATATCCCTTCTTTCCCTTCAAAGAAGACCACCACCATCAAGAAAAGAAGAAGAGTCAGATACCCTCTTCAGGATATCACCAATCTCTTCAATTCGCAAGTAGATTCATGTCCAGTTGCACTCATTAATGCAGCATCTCTTGTTTCTTTCCAACTCAATTCAAGGAAAAGAAGAGCTGGGGCGGGTTTTGAGTCAACGTCCAAGGAGACTCATTTGGTTTATTCGAGTCGAAGTTTCAGATAGCTAAAGATCTGCAGTTACAAATCTGAATTGTTTGTATATCTCTCAATCAGTTCCATTGAGGGTTCTTTGTTTCTCTGATCCAAGTATAGATAGGAAATCTCTATAAGTCAATTTTTATACTAAACATTGATTTTTGTTTGTTCTCAAAAACTCGTACAAGATGTTGAGCAATTGAATTGTCAATGGCTACAATTTAATAGCAGCAGTTCTTGGTTTTGACATGTTTTTTTTTTTTTTTTCCTTGTCATTATAGTTAACAAATTTGTGCTTGTGGTTGTGGGAAATTGTAAGAATCAAAATTGATTAAGATCAGTTTAATGTTTATACGTGACTTGATTCTAAATTGAAATCTCAAAGAAAAGAAAAACTCAATATGCTCTACCAATAGCCGGTGCAGCGATTAGTACTAGTACTTAATATAAATTTTGATATATGATTTTCAAAAACAATGCATATTTCATATATGGGTACTTCTTAGCTTACAAATGTTGACTATTAGTCTCATGTTAGTAATAGTTGTTTTGTTTTATTTTTTCAACATCAAATGAAATAGAATGAAACAGTATAATTTTCATCTAAAATTTTCATTTTGAAAATGCACGCCTGTAATAAAAAATTTGATTTTCATAGGACGGCAGGTACAAAGTCAGCCCACCATTTTAGTAAGTGGAATCATCCTAAGGTCACTTAATATGAAGAGAACATGCATGGCCTTTGTAGAAAAAGTAATATAATGCCGACAAAAATAAGGCTAATGTAGACAACAATCTAATTTGTAAGCATTGCAACAGCAAAAAGCAGTTATTTTTTTAATATATATATATATATTTTTATATTATAAGAAGACAAAAGGGTGTGTCTCTTGACATCATCCTTATTGTAGCCTCCTCTGGGTTGACTACCTCCATAAACTACCACAACCTGATTCAAACCTGTGAGATACTAATGTGGTTTGGGTAGCAGATGCTGGCTCTGCAATACAATAATAACCAAGCAAGCAAAACACTAATTTTTTAGTCTTCTTTTGCCCCTCAGCAAGAGAGATAATAACGTCAAAAATGATTTTTCCCAAATCAACCTTCACTCATGTACCTACGTCAAATATAAAGAAACCAAAACCTTCTGGTACAGTAGAGTAGTGTGCAGTGGGCCACCAATTTACCATTGCAATCTTATGCAATACTGAGTACTTGGAGGTTAAATCAGAGGTTTTAAAAGTCTCCTTGGAAACAGGGCAATCTGCAAATTCCCCCATCAGTCCAGAGGCCACAACATCCATGTCATATTCCTCAGCAAATTCATTGAACTCATGTACGGGGACTTTCAAAAAATCTAAAATCACTTTGGGAGAAAATTCATAGATATGACCCCTCTCATATCTTGACTGGTCCTAATAGATCATAACTATTGATGTGATTACAGCGTCTCATCTCACGCATAAATCGCTGGGCCACTACTATTTTAAACTTTGGCATGTGTGCTCAGGTTGCTTAAACTTCTCTAATACCATGTTTAACTTTGCAAATTTCATAATGTGACTATTTATGTGTTTTTAAAAAGTGATGCATATATTGAAAGATGGCTTTACAATCCAGAAAACTAATTTATTGGATTTTGTCATTTATTAATATATTACAATGAAGCTATTTCAAAAAAAAAAAAAAAAAGTATATTACAATGAAGCACTTTTCAGCATAATGTTCGAATGGATTTAAACAAACTAATTCATTCATACAATCACCCAAACACACAAACGGAACTCAAAGTTCATGTAACAGCAACCTCCCTATAAGTTTCAAGCTAATTCTATAGTTTTTAAAGTAAGGGGTCGTATGTTTTTTCCACTTAAGATTTAATAATGTTAAATTATACCTGTTACGTTGTTTTTATTTGTTTTTTTTAAGTGGTCAAATAACTCAAAACTACCCAAAAACAATTAAAAAATTTAAGTAAAAATTTTAAACTTTTCATTTAATTGCAATCATTCTATGATATTTAAAAGTTTTTATTCCAAATCTATCCTCCCAAAAATAACATAATTTCAAATTTATTCAAATTTTATATTACTCAAATTTTCTATTCTTTTTTTTTCCTTGATACTTATAAAAATTATATTTGAAAAGAAAAACCTAAATATATCTCATCCCAAATTATCTTGGAATTAAACTAATATATTATAATTTATAATTTAAACATTCATTATATTTACTAGCAGTATTTGTGAAAAGTTTTTTTCCTCATTTATTATGAGAGTATATTTTGGGATGTCATTTGAGTAGGTAAGTTTTTAGCCACACATATAATATTTAATATTTATAAGTTCTTATAAATACTTAATTTTTAGTGCTAGAATACTTTTATTATATATATATGTATGGATATAATGTATCTTGGTTAAATTAGTATATGCAAGTCTAGATGAATACTTAATGAATTTTATATGTTTAAACTTGAGGTTTATTTATATATGTTTAAAAAATATGAAGCACATACAGGTACTTAGTGTAGAGAAGTTTGTTTGATTAGCTAGAGAGAAACAGCGAATTTGTAAAATGAAGACATACCTAATAACCTAATGTAGGTAAATGAAAATAACAGTTCTCATCATGTAGTGGCTGCATCAGACAAATGAGTTTAATTAAAAGAATCTTATCCTCCTTTCTTTTTAATTAGACTATTATTGCACCATTGATGCTCAAAAGAATCTTATCTTCCTTTCGTTTTAGAATATTAGTCCTCCATTGATGCTCAAACAATCCTACTGAATCTTTTACTATTACAATTATACATTTTTTTTGAAAAAAAAATTTGCATCTTCTACGGTTGGCAGCAAGACCGAAGTGACCTAAAAATTCTAGGGCTTATAATGTTTTTAACATTTCTATCCCGGGACCATATTTTTCAGACAAAATTGCCTTCTATTACATCAGCTCATCTCCCACAATTCACCTACGATTTGTTGTACACTCCCCTACGAAGTCTTGATATCTTTTGTAGAGGAAACTCATTATGAAAACTTGTGTAATATCTATCACAAAACAAATTATATTTAATATAGAAAAATAAGATGAATTCAATCATACAACACAAATATTTACATGAAAAATCCA
Source organism: Litchi chinensis (assembly GCA_019925255.1). Taxonomy (NCBI): domain Eukaryota; kingdom Viridiplantae; phylum Streptophyta; class Magnoliopsida; order Sapindales; family Sapindaceae; genus Litchi; species Litchi chinensis. The sequence goes on along the minus strand of CM034469.1, from coordinate 21,034,087 downwards.
CACTAGGGAAAAACTATGACTCTTAGAATGATAAGAGAAAAATAGCATAATGTAGAAAATTTTTACAACTATATACTTAATACTCTCTCTAACCCAAACCATTAATTACAACTTGCTATTGAGTATCAAGTCCAGAGCTCACAATTGAGTCCATTGCTCACACTTTATAGATGTTTAACTACATCTTGATGTATTCTTTAAATAAAGAATAAGTCTCCTATTTATTGTTAGAAAATTGGTAATAATAAGAACGTGAACCAATATAAAATTAAAATTTTGGAGACTTTCTAGATTACAAAGAATTTATAATAGAGGAACAAAAAATAAAATAAAAACACTTGTGATGAGATCCATAATAACTACAGTTTTTTTAATACAAATTTGCTGTTCATCCTCTGAATTGTTCAACTTTTGTCTCCGAAGTACAACAACAGCAACTAGACTCATCTAACGAACTGATCTATATCTGAATTTTTATCATTCTGGACACTTACAACTAAAAATAATGTTTGAGAGAAAATAAACTAGAAAATATAATGGATTCTCAGTTTTCACAAAACAACTAGAAATTATGTCAAGTTATAGTCTCCATGTAGGGCGGTTACAAAAATGATTTTAAATGAGTCATTAAACCAACTAACAGTTATGCTTTGAAAATATAAATTTACATTTAACGTCAGCGGTTACAATCTGAATATTTAATTTTGCAATTCATGGCAATTAAGACTACAATTCAATTTTATAGTTAATATTTGCAGGCAAAAATAAGGCCAATGTAGGCAACAATGTAATTTGTAAGTATTGCAACAACAAAAAGCAGTCTTTTTTTATAAGAAGACAAAAGGGTGTGTCACTTGACTCTTCCAAGGCCAATGGCAGTGCCACGACAATTTTAGAAGAAGATCTTCTCTTCTGAGGCCTTCTATCAGTTTTGTTACTACTCTAAAAGAACGTGAATCATGATCACAACAAGAGTTGGACTAACTAATTGTGGATTTCCTAACGTTGGACCAAAACAATATAATAAAAGACACTACTTTCCGACCACCATTGATTGATACATAGGCTAATCAGATGAGCATCAGGTGGAGTGTGATTTAGCATTCTCAAAACTCAGCTAAGATTGTGTGCTCTTTTAATATTTGCAAATCACAATTAGAAGTGCCCTCTTTATGTTAATATTGTTGGTTTTTGCCTTCTCGCTATTCGTGTAATGACAACGAAAACATTAATAAATTGACAACCCACTTCCATGAAAACTCTATAAATAGCAGACCCTATTAGTCCAAACCATACCACAACACAAGCTTATTGCATCATTTAAATCTCAAGAATGAAAATGGCAAGCGTGAGACTTCACGCATGTCTAGTTCTTCTCATGTTACTTTCAATTTCCTGGAGTGAAGCTTGTCCGCTTAATCCAGATGAAAGAGATGTGAAAAACTTAACCAAGCTAATTCGATTGTTGGGCGAAGGTGCCAAGGAAGTATTAAAAATCAGACCAGGAGAGGCAACCACAGAGAAGAGCTTGGTTCAGTCCAAACGGGTGAGCCCTGGAGGTCCTGACCACAGACATCATTCTATACAACAGTAGTGAAGATATTTCATGTAAGATACTATCAATAAATGAACAACCTTTATGACACGTAGTAAAAATGAGCATCAATAATTTACCATGGATGGGAGTAATAAGATTTTGCAGCTCATGATCTTAAGCATTTATTATCAGTGAGCTGGGAAGTGCAGCATTGTTGTTGTTGAATCTATGACTTTGTAATGGAATGCATATGTAAGATCTTTTGGTCGTACAAGTTGTTTAATATTATATATGAAGGTTTAAGTACTGTTATTTTTATATGTTTTTCTAATTACATGTATAATATAATTGAAGAAAGAGGAAATGATAATTTTGAAAGTCACGAGTAAAACCTCAAACCATCTCGACCTCGCATATAAATGCATTTTGATATGTGTTGTAATTAAAATAATTAATAATATAATTTGATTTTCTACATAAGACCTAGTCTTTATTTTCGAATAATAAGTTATATAAATATATAATATTGAAATATCACTCAACTTAAAAGTTTAAAACTATATATAAGTAAAACCCAATGTATACAATAATTAGAAACTATATTAGAAGTTGGTGTCTTTTTTTAGAGTTTGTTTATGGTATATGTTTTTGCAAGAAATTCTTCTCTAACGTGAATGTTTTAATTTTATCTTTCATTTGGGTCATCTAATCAGTATATTAGATGCAATTCAATAATTACTAGTAAAAGGAAAAGGAAAAACTTCAATTTAGTTTCGAAGTTTAGATGTTATCTCTACTTTTTAAACTCAGTTGCTTAAATGCTTCATGTGGTCTCTAAATTATCAGAAAACTCTTCATTTTGGTCTCTAATGTTAGTCAAATTTGATATTATAATGGTAATTTTGACTTTAGACATCTATACCCCACGTGCCAAATAAGGGAAAGCTTCAATTTAGTTCCTAACTTTTGATGTTATATCTACTTTTTAAACTTATTTGCTTAAATATCTCATGTGGTCCTTAAATTATCAAAAAACCTTTAATTTTAGTCTCTAACATCAAATTTCTATTAATTGATCGTGACGGAAAGGACAAAAGATAATGTTATTCTTGATAGTTTATTCACATGTTAAAAGAACAATTTACCCTTATTAAAAAGAAAGATCTATAATTTTGCCTCATTGTTGTTTTACCCTTTCTATTATTTCAAATTCTAAGTTGCCATTTCACCATCAAATCTTTTAAAATGCATTAAATCATCATTCACAAAATCCAATAAAAATTTCCCATAAGTCACATAAATTTAAAATTTTAAAAAATAAATAATTTACAACCAATTAAAATCCAACACATATCACGATTTCACAATTAAAATATTTAATCACTACAAAAGTAAATAATGATTTTTTATAAAAAAAATCATTATTAATTCAAGTAAAAAGTAATGATTTTTTTTTTTAAAAAAAAATCTGAAATAATTAATCAATGATTTTTTTTTTTTAAATCTGAAATAATTAATCTTCAACCTCTTTTTCTTATCTTGAACCTCTATTTTTGTAAATCTTCATCTCCAATCAACAATATAATTAACACAATATCAAACAACACTTCAATTAGAATAATAAAGAGATGCTTTTAATGCGTTTTTTTTTTTTTAAAGGACAATTAATCTTTCATTTGGTTATAGGATCTTCAAACCCAGATGTCATAAGTTCGAACCGGTTGTTGGGGAGAAGCTGTTCTCCAAAATAAAGACAGTTCTCAATGACATCTTTCGCGAGGTCCACAACAACAAGATCTTGGACATGCTCAACACTAGGGATGTGGGGAAGTTATCACTAATCGACACACTGACGAACCACATCGTGAAGGGAAGCTTGAAAGGAGTAGATGGAGTCATCACTGTAGCCTAGAGCATCAACCTGGAGCTTCTGATCCAAACTGAAGCTCGAACTCATCAGCAATCAAGCATCTGTTCCCTTTATTGGAGATCAGCGATTGAGCTTAATGCTCAATCAGTGATTGTCCATTAAGCTCCATCACTGATGGAGCATCTTTGTTGCTCCAATTTATTTATTTATTTATTTTTGTTTTTCTTCTGCTACTTCAATTTGTGTTTCTCGTTTTTTTTTTTTTTTTCTATTAATTCATTTTTATTTTTGATACTTTGTTTATTTTAATTCTTCAAATGTTTTAAGACGTTTGAATATTTTTAATTAAATTTTTTAATGACAACCTATACATTTTTTCCTTTATTTTTATTTTTATATTTTTAAATACTTATTTATTATTATGATTATTTTTTTTTTATAATTAGATATCATAATCCTAATTAAAAATAAAATAATTATATATTTTTAATTTCTTAATTTTTTGTATGACACATGGTGTATAGTGTCTAAAGATGGAATTACCCCTACAATATTAAAATATCATGAATTTTCATTCAACTATTAGTGTTTCATAAACTTGTTTGTTAAAATATTCAAAGTTCAACCCAACTGGCTTTCGATTTCCTCTTTCTCTCTCTCTATGTGTGTGTATATAAATACAAACATGCATACATACATTTGAATTAAATAAGAGATGGAAATGTAATTAGAAGAGATAATACAATGAATTAAATAAGAGATAGAAATATAATTAGCAGAAAGAATACAATGAATGACTGAGATTAGTAATCTTAACAATTTAGAAGTAGGGATGTATAGAGATTTTTGTTTTCTCAAATAACAACTAATCTAAGTTCATATTATTAGCGTTAAGTTTTGAAATATTATAGATTTTCATTCAAGAATCAATATTATCATTTTTTTCAGCTAAAATGTTAAAAATCCAACCGAACCAACTTAACCGACTTTAGATTTTTCACTTTCCTTTTTAATTTTCTTCTTTTAACTACTAATGTAAATAACCATACAATTTAATATAAGTTATTCTTTAAATTCTAATTATTTTGTACTACAAACATTAAATTATCAGAAATGAAATAAACAGTCCAATTCAATTTTGTATCTGCTAGCAAAATGTTGCAATAAAGTAAAATGCACACTAAAATTTAGTTACAATAAACTCGTGTTTGTATTGCAAACTACCATAAAAATTATTTATTCTAAACTATTTAATCATATAAACAGATGAACCACAAATTATATAATTCCAATCAAATCAAGTATCAAAAAGCTGAACAGCTATAATAGCTTTTAATGATAATAATAACATTGTGTTATATTAATTTGTAGCAATCTTTAATGATTTACTGTAGTTTGATGTTGTGTTAGTAAGACCTTGCATAAAATGAACAAAAATACCTAAAAATAAATACTAGTAAGCAGACCATTAGGATTAAATACTGGAACAATAATATAAAAAAGATAAAAAAAAGTAGGTGACAATTTGGAGAAAAATAAATTTATTCTAAACTTTTAAAAATTATAACAATGAACCTTATATCAAAATATCTTTATAATATTACAATTGTTATAAATTAATGGGTGTGTGGATGTCAATCTTTGGTATTCCATAACTCTCCTCTTATCTCTTATTTACTCCCAGTAATGTCATATAGAGAATGCTTTTACTTATGGTTCTTATGACTTTTTGCCTATAAATAGAGAATGTAAGAATGCGTTTGATACACAATTGAACAAGAGAATAAAAAATTACTCTTTCTCTTATGTTTTTCATTTCCTCTATTATTTGTTCATTGATTTTAAGCTTTTATTTCATTATACGTTATCAGCACGAATTTGGTATAAGAGATTTAATTCATATAACTTGCTTCTTTACTATTTGATTCAAATAATTTTATGAACATTGATTTATGGGAATTGCTATTTTTGAATCTCTTGCATTCGAAAGTAAGTTCAGATCTTCTGCATTCGAAAGTAAGCTCATTATCATTAAACTTATATTTTGTTATTTTATTTTATAAGATCTTCCTTCTACTTTTTTTTATCTACAATATGAAGTTTGCAAGCAAAAATTAAAATTATAAGTTTTAGATTTCAAATAGAACTAGAAGTTTTATAGTCTCAATTTCATTAAAAACCAGATATCTATATTTTAAATTTGTTTAAAACTAGAAATTCTACACTTCCAATTTAATTAGAATTAGAAATTTTGATACATTTACCTATTAGAACCAGAAACTCTATAGTCCTAATTTATTTAAAATAAAAAATTCTAGTTAAGTTCTAATTAAATTTTTTGACTTTCATGCTCAATATGGGTGCAATCGTACATGTCAAATAATTATAGTTGTCTGAAGCAACATAATCGGCCGTTGTTTGTTTATAAAAAAAGTTTACTTTTGACTATGGGTCTAAGTAAACACAAAAAGGCAATAAAATACATAAATTTGTGTTTTGTGTTTGAAGCAAATATTATGCATATACATATACATAGAAAGCAACGTGGCTCTCTCGGGTTATGAAAAATTAAATAAACAAAGATCAACGGATTTAGTCTTGTGGAGTTATATTCTTATATTTTGGGTATGATATAATGGTTCCATCAAATTCACTTTAATTGATTGGATTCTCGATGAAAGGATTGAATCCAGGTTTTTGTATTTTATTTTAAATTTAGAACCATAAATTCTAGATTTTTAATAAATTTATTTTCAATTTTATTTGGATTTCAAAACCTAAAGTTTCAGATCCTTCCTTCAGTTTTAGATTAAAATTTATTTAGATTTTGGAACCAAAAGTTTTAAAATTACAAATAAAAAAAATTGACAAAATTAAATCAATTTGAATTGGATACAAAAAGAATGCCTTTCAAGCCCAAATATGCATATTTGAAAACATGTCTCCTCATTCAAAGTGAGTAGAGACTTAAATAATTTTTATACTAACTTTTGTTCATGATTTTAGGATTTATAGATCATAAAATTTAGGTTCGTAATTACATTAAAGTATTTATTTTCTATTTATGGATTTAACACATCGAGGTATGTATTTTCATACTTATGCAGTTAATATGGATTATATATAACGATCCTACATCTCATGTTATACATTTAAAATCTGTCGGTGCCATTGTTAAGATGTCCCTTTTTCTGGTGCTGGCATAAGTCTGATAGTGGTATGAGCTGCAAGATTTGGGAACTAAGTACTGACGACTGATAGGCTTATTGATAGTGATTTTTTTTGAAGTCTTTTATAATTAAGGTATGATTGTAATTTTCTCAGAACCTGAAGTTCTAAATTTAATTATAGTTATTGATGTGATTTGAAAATTAATTTTAATCTCAAATCTATCAAAACTTGAAGTTTTGAGTTACTATTAAATTAAGCATGTAATTATAAAACACAATCACATCATAGCTTGAAGCTTTGGTTGCTTGGGAGGAACAACAAGATGCAGAAATCAAGTATATGATAAATATATTTTCTTATGTCTTAATTAATTATTAAATATTCATTACAATTCGTTATAATTATACTTTGAAGAATTGTTCATTAATTTATTGTAATCTATCTAAAGGATTATGATATGTATGGTTTTTGGTAAAAGATTTTTACAGAAATATTTATGTATATTTCATTACCAAAGAAATGAAGTGGGATGATTTAAACAATTTGAACTTCAAATTTGCTCCCGAAGTAGCAATGTTTATGATTATGGGGTAACAAACCATTATCTCACATGGTTAAATTAATTAATATCATTTTCTGGAGTGAATGTTAAGTCATCAAATAGTCATGGTAGTGATTATGGTCAATAAAGTCTTAACGATCATCATAAATTTTAACCACCAGAAGTGGAGTTCACACCAAAGCAAATTAAGAAAAGTGCTTACGATTGGTGAGTATGAAATTATAATAGTTGTATACCTAAAGTATACAAAAATATTATATAATCTTTTACCAATTATATATAAAGGCTCCAAAAGAGCAAATTATATATTACAATGTGAAAAACAACAATGTTGTATAAGTGACACTTTGTTTTTTTAATAAATTCTAAAGAAATCTATTTAGACATACATTAAGAAAAATATAGAGTATTATTTATATTGTCATATGTCAGAAGTATATTTTACAATTGTGACTATCATCATAAGTATTATATGATCAAAATTGTGATGAATCAAAAGTTTTTCATCCAATAATACAAAGAAAATGATGCATCAAATGATTGGAAGTAATATGGATATCCGTTATAAAACCCAAAGATTCTTACCTAGTAAATGTCTTTGAAGGACAATAATTGATATTACAATTTGTCCCTGAAGGACACTATGTGTTTGGTCCCTAAAAGACAATACGTGACATTTTAGCCATTGAAGAATAATATGATAGTTTAATATATCTTTGAACGATGGTATAATAATATAAATAAGTCTCAGAAGGATATTATAATGATGTAAGTAAGTTCATGAATGATAACAAAATAAAGCCAATAAATAAATCTTCTTGTCATTAGGGGGAGAATAAGGATAAAATTAAAAAACTCAATAACGTGAAATTACAATTGGCATGCATCATTTATTATGACAATTATTGTATAGGTCACGTGAACTTAAAGTTCAAAGGATTGTTTATTTGAAAATTGCGTATTTGAATTATTTGAATGATTTTATATTCATTGTCAATATATTAATCTGAGTGATTGTTCCTAAGTAATAATTTACTTAAATGACAACAAATAAATCATTCATTAAATACAGAAGTGCTAAAGTAACTTTTTTCGTAAAGTTATTATTCTTCGAAATTAATAATGAAAAATCATGATCATTTTAAAGATTACGCTCGAACTATTTGTAATCCTCATTATTTAAATAAAGACTCCTAAAGAGTTAAATGTTTTTAAAGAGATATAACTCTTTAAACAAGGAACAAAGCTATATAATCTCCCCCTATAATACTCACAAAAGGGATCTTAATTATATATGGAAATATGCATGTCTAAAGTATAAAATAATATAGTTTGTCCTAAGAATATGTAAAAGTTTACATTAACCCTTACAGAGGCATGTAAACTTAAAGGAAATTGAGATATTATATTTTGTTGTTTTGCATATTTATAAAAAAATGATGAGGATATTGAATAACATATTATGGATAAATGTCGATATAAAAATTATCGATCAAAATAAAAGCAGAGCTATACTTATATAGTTGTATTAAATTTGTTATCTGAATACTTGGAGACGTCATATGTTTTGATCAAAATAATTACTCATATGAAAATTGAGACAGTGAGATATAATTGTATCTCAAAGGTTTACTACAAAAACTCAATATTGATAATGTGAAAATAAAATCATCTTATAGTTGATTTCATAAGATGAGAATGAACAACCTTTGCAGAGGTTAGTACCCCAAAAACGGTATAATCTTCTAAAGATATATAAAGTCTTGAAAATATAGAAATTTTCTTAGAGAACTGTGGAGTCGTGATAAAATCATCATTTACAATTTATTTGCATATGCAGTAGCTACTGAGATTATAAATGATGATCATGAACCACATAGTATCAATAAATATCGAAAAAAGCATGATTAGCCTAAGTGGAAAGAAGCAATTCAAGCAGAATTGATTTCATTAGCCAAATGTGATGTATTTAGACCAACAGTCCAGATGCCTAAAGACGTTAAACTCATTGGATGTAAATGAGTATTTTACTTGAAAATGTAATGAGAAAACAAAGTTGTTAGATATGAGATTGGTTATGATAAAACGTATTCACCTGTGATGGATACGATTACGTTTCTATTTTCATTAGTTTGGTGGTCTCCAAAAGACATGAAATTTGCCTTATGGATATGGTAATGAGATATTTATATGGGTCATTAGATATCAATATATACATGAAAATCCTGAAGGATTTAAAATGCCAGAAGTATATAATTCAAATTCTTGTAACTTGTATTCAATAAAGTTACAATGGTCTTTACATGACTTAAAGCAATTCAGATGAATGTGGTATAATCGTCTTAGTGAATACCCTATAAAAGAATGATATATTAATGATCCTATATGTCCATGTATATTCATAAAGAAATTAGAATTTGGTTTTACAATTGTGACAGTATGTGTCAATGACATGAATTTAATTGAAACTCCTGAATCTCTGAAAAGAGAATTTGAGATATAAGATTTTGGGAAAACAAGATATTATCTCGAACTGAAGATGGAGCACAAGTTAGAAGGAATACTAGTCTATCAATCAATTTATGTTGAAAAGATTCTAAAATGATCAACATGAATAAGGCACATCCCTTAAGTATCCCTATGATATTCATTCTTTGGACCTAAAGAAAGATCCATTTCGACCAAAAGATGATGATGAAAAGATACTTGGTCTAGAAGTACTGTATCTTAATGTCATTGGTGCTTTATTATACATGGCACAATGCATAAGGTCAGATATTGCATTTTTAGCAAATCTTTTGGCAAAGTTTAATTTTGCACCACAAAAACATTGGAATGGAATCAAATATATTTTTGATATCTTCAAAGAGCTGCAAGAGTGATAGTTGTTTATTTTTCGGGGGGAGAATATTATTGATTTATGGGCATATATGCACTACACTCTTTTTCCCTTGACTTGGTTTTGTCCCACTAGATTTTACTGGTGAAGTTTTTAATGAGGCAGTATTTAGGCACATCTAAGAATCTCAAAAGATATTATTTGCGTTGCTCAGAGATTTTTGTTGAAAACACTAAAAAAAGATGCATTGACATGAGGGGGAGACTATTGCGTACTACATTCTTTTTCCCTTAGCCAATATTTTTCCCATTGAGTTTTTTTGACAAGGTTTTTAATGAGGCAGTTCTGAGTGCAAATCGTATAAGAATTATGTATTCTTTTCCTTTTATTAGGATTTTTTCCCATAGAGTTTTTTTCTAGTAAGGTTTTTAACGAGACATTTATTATTATTATTTTTTGTATAGTGGACATCCGAGGGGAAGTGTTATAAATTAATGGGTGTGTGAATGCCACTCTTTGGTATTCCATAACTTTCCTCTTAATATCTCTTATTTAGACTTCGTTTGGTACAACTTCTTCAAATAGATTTTTTAGAAGTAGATATTTTGGAAATAGATCTTTTAGAATAAAGTTGTTAGTTGTTTGATTGTCAAATAAAAAAGATCTTTTAAATTATAAACTGTTTGATTAAATTACTTTTAAAACACTTTTATATTATCAATTTATCAAAAAGGACATGAGATAGAAGAGTAGTATATTTATTCTAGGAATGTAATTGCTTCAACTTCAATCATAAAAATTTAATCAATCATAATAGTAATAAAGATTTTCTTGTTCACTCCTAGTTTAATTGGCCTTAAGAAATAAAATTATAGTGTGTATATATATATATATAAATATCAGCCAAAACCAATTAAAAAAACAAAAACAAATACACACAAAAAATATAGAAAACTTACTGTGAGGAGTTCTTACATATTTTTTTGAAATAAAAGTGAATAAAAGTAAAAACTATGTGTTTATATTTATAAAGAAAGTGCAATAAAATTATAAAGGTATAGAGATATTAACAAAATAAAATAGAGGTAGATTATACATTTTAATCTTTTTCAGTTTTTTTAATTCTTCAAAAGCTCTACTAGAATATCAATCAAACAAAATAAAAAAAAATCAAGTAGAGTTTTTAATATTAAAAAAATACTTTTTATTAGTAGATAAGTTATACTAAACATACAATTACTCCATTTAATGTCATATGTAACTTATGCTTTTGCTTATGGTTCTTATGATTCTTTATCTATAAATAGAGAATGTAAGAATGTGTTTGATACACAATTGAACAAGAGAATAGAAAGTTACTCTTTGTCTTATGTTTTGCATTTCCTCTATTATTTGTTCATTGATTTTAAGTGTTCATTTCATAACAACAATATCATTTTTTACATAATTATTAATCAGAACCTTGATTTATATTTAGTGGGCTAGAACTCTATTTTCTCTTCTTTGCCTTAACCTCTGCTTCTCACTCAACCCCTAACTCTTTTTTTCTCTAATCCATTGACCCCTATCCTACCACTTTTCCTTCATCCATCAATGGGTAAATCGATGGCCTATAGTTTGGTCGTAGATTTCTTATATCGATTGTTTCATTTTTTATTAATCTTAGTTCTAATTTTGTAATTTCATATTTTTAGGTAATTTCGAGTTGTTCATCAATCATTTCACTCACTCTAAACCTCACAATTCATCATTCCAAGTCCAAACGCCACCATAGCCACCTGCATTTGTCTTTAGATATCTTATTAGATCTTATTGTATTTGTCCTTATATTTCATTCCTTAACTCTTTCTATTTTAGTTTCTTAGATTTCTTATACGTTTTGTTATATGTGTTTTATGGACTCACTAAATGGGCTGGTAAAAGCCTAATGAAGGCCCAGTCAAATCAGCCTAAATGCGAAGGCCCATTAGATAAGACCCATTAGACAAGACCCAGTTATCAATTTAGGCCTAGTAAGCTCTACAGCTCAGCTCGCCCCAACGAGCTCTTCAGTTCACATTAGTCAGCTCATTTCACAACTTAATTACAGTTCGCAATGAAGTTCGCTCTATATATATCTCGCTACTCAGCGAGGTCTAGCTCGAGGTCGCTCAAGACAGTGAACAGTTCGTTTAGAAATCAGTTAATATCAAATCTTCCAGATATGGCAGTTACCCAATCTAATCGTGATTCTCTCACCAGATATGGAAGTTAATTCAAATTCAAACCCAGTCAACGTTATCTCGGATTTTATGGAACATATTCCTGATTTTATTCAAACAGATTAGGAAGTGTAATTTATTCATGATTCTCTTCCTATTTTATTGTTACTAGATCTGTAACATTACTTCCCCTATAAATAGGGGTTAAAATCATTGTAACAGGGACGATACAATTAATAGTATACTGTCACTCTGCAGAATTTTAAAGAGACAACCGTGGACGTAGGCGCACTCGCTGAACCACGTTAAAAATCTTTTGCTTTCTTGTTTTGTTCTTAGTTCTTCGTTGTATTATTCTTGGTTTTTGTGTTTATCAAATTGATTGCAGGTACTGGACATTGAATTCTCGTCGACTAGATTTCAACGTCGACATTTTGGCGTTAGAAGAAGGGCCCAACTGCAATATTTTTCATCTCAATTCATCGATTCTGATAACATGGCAAGGACTAGAACAACCAAGTATGTGAGCTCACAGGCTGACCAGGCAGAAAGCCAGCCCAGTCACCATCAGCATGATGCGCAGCGGGTGGAAGGTGCACCAATGCATGCAGCAGGTACGTCGTATGGTCAGGTAGCTGGTGCTGCAGCAAACATGCTGCCTTTGCCTCCCCGTTAACCAGTTCCAATCGCCCCAGTAGTTGATGGGCAATATGCGTGGTATCAGAGGCAAGAGGCGCTGGAGAACACAGTCAGATAGCTCACAGAGCCGTCAATATATTGGTGCATGCTCAGGCACAGAACGTACCTAGGGTTGAGGTTCAGGCACCAAGGCATGTGCCCCAGCAGCATGAAGCAATGCAAGTGCCCAAAAGGCCAGCAAGGGAAATCTCGTGACCTGCCGGCTCAGTTCGTTCCTCTAATGCGCGCTCTAGAGCTGAAGGCCACCCTATTCGTGAGGAAAGGGAAATCGCGTGCCCAGCAAGCCTGGTAGTAAGGTTGAGCTAGGATGGAAGTTAGCGGGTAAAAGTTGGGCATGGTGGGGTCCGAGTTGCAGCTCGGTATGTGGATGAAGTGAATGAGTGGCATGCGAGATCCCATCAGCCTGAAGGTTTGTTCGAAGGGCATGAGAGATATGACCCAGAGTACCATTCCTCAGGTCGCAACCACAGGAGGAGATATGAGCCCCGAGACCCACAAGTAAAGGAGCTCCTCCAGAGAGTCTAACAGTTAGAAGCGCGACCTGGAGCCCTGGAGCAGCGTGGATACTATGGGGAAAGGACCTCATTTACAAGAGAAATTAAGACGCAGCTTTTTCCTCCGAGGTTCAAAATGCCAAACATTCAGCAGTACAATGGGGACAGTGATCCCTATGATTATCTTGATGCTTTTAACGTCCAGATGGACCTGCAGATAGATAATCCTATGGTGAAGTGCCGTGTATTTCCAGCTACTTTGAGAGACATTCTAAGGACATGGTTCAAAAATCTCCCGGCTCGCAGCATAGGAAGTTGGGAGGTATGTCAATAGAAGTTCATTGGCTAGTACAGGGCACTAAGAAGGCAGCTCGCACCATCTTACCACCTGACCACTATTTTCCAGCGTCACAGTGAGTCGTTCAAAGATTATATCACCAGGTTTAGATGCGAGGTCACGAATGTTGAAAACCCATCAGACGAGAGTATTCTGACAGCGATCTCGGCTGGGCTGCGTAAGGATGGGAAGCTGTATGAGAGCATTTACAAGTCCCCAGTAAAAGACTTGAGAAAATTTTACGAGCGAGCTATAAAGGAAATCAGGTGGGAAGAGACCTTCAGCCCAAAGAAGCCCAACCAGAAAAATGAAGCGGGCAGTTCCAGCCAGATGAAAAGGAGAAATAATGGCAGGAATGAGGGAGAAGGTAGGAACAGTGGCTCGAACAACCAAATTGCTAAAAATGCGAGGATAGAGCTAATGAATGAGCGACCTCAGCGTCAAGGTCGCTATGAAAATTACAGCATCCTGTCAGACTCGCAAGACAGGATCTTTGCAGCGGAGAGGAACAAGGAAGACTTTGGAAAGCCCTACCTTTTAAGAGCCTCTGTTCAGCACAAAGACATGAGTAAGTTTTGTGCCTATCATAATGAGGTCGGGCACAACACTTCAGATTGCTGGACGTTGAAGGACGCCATTGAAAAGTTGATCAGGAAAGGTCGCTTGAGGGATTATATGGTCAGACCTGCAAACTCGCAACCTCTACAACAACAACCTCAACAACAGCCAGCACAGCAATAGCCCCAGCGAGCTGAGCCAGAGCATGAGTCTGCGGTAAGAGCTATTTTTACAATTTATGGTGGCCCCCATATCACAGGAGCGTCAAATAGGTTGCATGAGAGGTATGTCCGAGAAGCAAATCATACATTTCAGGTCAGTGGGTCGAAGGGACTTGCTAAGAAAGCCAAGACGACCTCAGATGAGATTGTTTTCACTCAGGAGGATGCTAGAGGTGTGATCTGGCCACACAATGATGCGCTGGTTATACGAGCTAAAATCAGCAACATGGAAGTACGGTGCATCATGATAGATACTGGGAGCTCGGTGAATGTGATGTACAGAAACTGTTATAATCAGATTGGGCTAGGAGTAGAGTAACTGAGGCCTTCCCCAGAGCCTCTTTATGGTTTCACTGGAGATGCTGTTGTACCAGTGGGCCAAATCAAGTTGCCACTCACGCTCGGGGAGGCAGGTCGCCAGGTAACTGTGTTGGTAGATTTCTTGATTATTGAATGCCCATTAGCATGCAATGTGGTTCTGGGAAGACCTTCGTTGAACGACCTGGATGCAGTTACTTCAACCAGGACTCTTACAATGAAATTTCCAACCCTTAATGACATTGGATGTGTTCGGGGGGAACATCACTTGGCTAGGAGATGCTATGAAGATGTTGTGAAGATGGGTGTAAGAGGAAAGAAAGTGAACGTGGTTTCAGGGGGCGAACCACGAGCTATGACTGAGAAAGGGGTCAGTCATGATTTGGACCCTCGTGAGGTAGATGCAGACCGAGCTACTGGGCCGGTCGAAGACTTGGAAGATGTTCAAGTCAACGAGGTAAATCCAGAGGGGTGCCTGAAGTTGGGAAAAGGTTTAGCTCTAGAACTAAGAGCCCAGCTCGCTGACTTCCTGAAGGCGAACTTGGATATGTTCGCGTGGAATCATGAAGACATGGTGGGGATAGACCCTGAGGTGATGTCACATAGGTTGAATATTGATCCTCACCATAAACCAGTTTGCCAGAAGATGAGAGCAATGACAGGGGAGCGCTACTTAGCATTGAAAGAAGAGGTAGATAAGCTGCTGGCCAACAAGTTTATCCGAGAAGCTTACTACCCGACCTGGGTCGCCAATCCCGTGTTGGTGAAGAAAAAGAATGGGAAGTGGAGAACGTGTATTGACTTCACTGATTTGAATAAGGCGAGCCCGAAAGATAGCTTTCCCTTGCCAAGGATAGACCAGCTCGTGGATGCTACAGCTAGACATGAGCTCCTGAGTTTTATGGATGCATACTCAGGTTATAATCAGATCCCAATGGATCCCGAGGATGAAGAGCACACCTCATTTGTGACAGATCGCGGATTATACTGCTACAAGGTGATGCCATTCAAGTTGAAAAACGCAGGAGCGACCTACCAATGCTTGGTAAACATGATGTTTGAATAGCATATTGGAAAGACTATGGAGGTCTACGTGGATGATATGTTAGTAAAATCCAAGCAGGTGGGTGATTATGTGTGCGACCTGGGGGAGATGTTTCAAATTCTAAGAAGCTACCAGATGAAACTGAATCCATACAAGTGCGCGTTTGGGGTAACTTCTGGGAAGTTTTTGGGATTTATGGTGAACAGCAGAGGTATTGAGGCTAACCCTGAGAAGATCAGAGCACTGATCGACATGAGGTCGCCGACGAAGGTAAACGATGTGCAGAGCCTTAATGGTCAGGTCGCAGCACTAAGCAGGTTCATCTCGAAGGCTACGGATATGTGCATCCCATTTTTCGATATTTTAAATAAGGCAAAAAGCTTCGAGTGGACCAAGCAATGTGAGATTGCCTTCCAGCAGTTGAAAGAATACATAGGGCGAACTCCACTTCTTTCTAAGCCCAAAGAATGAGAAAAACTGATTCTGTACTTGAGAGTGTCTCAGCAAGCTTTAAGTGTTGCATTGGTGAGAGAAGAAGAGAAGACGCAGCTTCCAGTGTACTATATAAGTAAAAGGCTACAAGATGTTGAAACCAGATACTCGTAGATGGAGAAGCTTGCTTATTGCCTGGTGGTCGCATCGAGGAAGCTACGACCTTATTTTCAAGCTCATACAGTCGAAGTCCTCACCCAGTATCCACTGAAGCAGGTTTTACAGAAAGCAGACACCCCAGGTCGCCTGTTAAAATGAGCAGCGGAGCTCGCACAGTTTGACATTCAGTACAAGCCAAGGACGGCTATCAAGGCTCAAGCTCTGGCAGACTTCATTGCAGAATTTACAAGGCCTGTGGATGATGAAGCTGAATCTTCTAAAGGTCCGACCTGAGAGCTTTATGTTGATGGGTCATCCAACGAGCAGAGGGCTGGAGCTAGGATTCTGCTAATCAGTTCTGAAGGCCACAAAATCCTTTGTGCCCTAAGGTTTGGTTTCTAGGCTACGAACAATGAAGCTGAATATGAAGCACTGCTCGCAGGGTTGCGCTTGGCTAAGGAGATGCGAGCTGAATGATTGATGGTCTTCAGCGACTCACAGCTCGTGGTTTGCCACATACTGGGGAGTATCAAACCAAAGGACCAAAAATGGCTCTGTACCTCCAGAAAGTTCATGAAATGCTAAGTGCTTTCCAGAAATGCGAGGTGAAGCAGATCCTACGAGCTCAGAACGCACATGCAAATGCATTAGCTCTCTTTGCGATCACACGAGATGCAGACTTCCTGGGGGCAATCCTAGTAGAGTTCCTACCAGCTCCAAGTACGAAAGAGAAGAATTTGATGATGGCCATAACTGTGCAGCCCAACTCCTAGATGGGTCCGATTTTGAACTATCTACAAGATGGGAAGCTGTCGAGTGATAAGTTGGAAGCACGGCGCTTGCGAGCTAGAGCAGCCAGGTACTGCATCTACGATGACGTGCTGTATAAGAAGGGGTTTTCAGCTCCACTTTTGAGATGCATAGATGACTAAGATTATGAGGCGGTAATGAGGCAGATACATGAAGGGCATTGTGGGAACCACGCTAGGGGGCTGTCTTTAGCTCAAAAGGCACTTCGACAGAGTTTCTATTGGCCCACCATGAAGCAGGATGCCATCGACCTGGTCAAGAAATGTGACAAGTGTCAGAGGTTCGCTCAGGTTCCGCGAGCTCCACCAGCTTATCTCCAACAAATGGTGAGCCCGTGGCCCTTTGCAATTTGGGGGATGGATTTGATTGGGTCTTTGCCAACAACTCGTGGAAGATGCAAGCATGTCGTGGTCGCAGTTGATTACTTCACTAAGTGGGTTGAAGCAAAGGAGTTGGCTAAAATTTCCACTACAAAGATTGAAAATTTTGTGTGGAATAATATTATTTGCAGATTTGGAGTCCCACAGCAAATCGTGA
Organism: Litchi chinensis; assembly: GCA_019925255.1. NCBI lineage: Eukaryota > Viridiplantae > Streptophyta > Magnoliopsida > Sapindales > Sapindaceae > Litchi > Litchi chinensis. The sequence continues at coordinate 21,016,297 of CM034469.1, read as the reverse complement.
CGGACAATAGGACCCAGTTCACTAGTGACTAGTTTCTCAGGTTCTTCAGCGACCTCAAGATCGTCAAAAGTTTCTCAGCAGTGGACCATCCACAAGCCAATGGCCAAGTTGAAGTGTGAACAAGATTATCAAGCAGACCCTGAAAATGAAACTGGAAGCAAAGAAATGAGCGTGGATAGACGAGCTTCAGAAGGTATTATGGGCTTACAGAACCACAGCTCGCAGCACCACAGGCGAGACCCCCTTTTCGATGGTATATGGGTCTGAGACCATGATCCCAGCAGAGTTAGAAGTCATCTCACAGTGAAGAGCGACATTCAATCCAAATAACAATGACCAGTTACTTGCTGCAAACTTAGACTTGCTTGAAGAAGTCAGAGAAACAGCCAGGTTGAAAGTAGCTGTCTATCAGCAAAGGATTGCGAGGTACTACAACAAGAAAGCTCGAGTTCACAGTTTCAATGCAGGAGATCTAGTATTGCGTCTCATTCTACTTGGAGCTTGCAAACCCAGTGATGGGTCTTTAGGCCCAAATTGGGAAGGACTCTATGTCGTCAAAGCAAGTTTGGGAAATGGAGCTTATCGTTTAGCCAATATGAATGGAGCTAAGGTCCCTCGAACTTGGAATGTCGAGCATCTTCGACCATATTATCAGTAACTTTATTTGTTACGTATAATTCAATCTTATTATAGATAATGAAAGCTCCAGTTCCCTCATGATATGCATTATTTCACTAAGTTAATGGGTTAAGTGCTGATTAGCTCGCTGCTCGCTAAAAATGAAGAAGAGCCTAAAAAGCAGGCGAGGTTATGTACCCCTGCATAGCTCGCTAAAATTAAAGAGCCTAAAAAGCAAGCGAGGTTAAGTCCCCCTGCATAGCTCGCTAAAAATGAAAATAGCCTAAAAAGCAGACGAGGTTATGTACCCCTGCATAGCTCGCTAAAATAAAAGAGCCTAAAAAGCGGGCGAGGTTATGTATCCTTGCATAGCTCGCTAAAAATGAAAAATAGCCTAAAAAGCAGGCGAGGTTATGTACCCCTGCATAGCTCGCCAAAAATGAAAAGAGCCTAAAAAGCAGGCGAGGTTATGTACCCCTGCATAGCTCTCTAAAATTAAAGAGCCTAAAAACCAGGCGAGGTTAAGTCCCCCTGCATAGCTCGCTAAAAATGAAAAAGAGCCTAAAAAGCAGGCGAGGTTATGTACCCCTGCATAGCTCGGTAAAATTAAAGAGCCTAAAAAGCAGGCGAGGTTAAGTCCCCTTGCATAGCTCGCTAAAATTAAAGAGCTTAAAAAGCAGACGAGATTATGTACCCCTACATAGCTCGCTAAAAATGAAAAAGAGCCTAAAAAGCAGGTGAGGTTACGTACCCCTGCATAGTTCATCAACACTCCAATATGGCAGAAAGAGGTTCTGATCAGTTGCTTATATTACAAAATTTTGTTAACTGTTGAATTAAGCGATTGCTTAAGTTATTATATCAGATTTCGAACAAGTTTATGTTATAACAGTTAGCTCGCAGGAAATCTTATGAATTATAAAATAAAGACATGCAATGTGTTACAACAAATACAATAAACATAAACACATTCAATAGAGGAGATATGAAAAAATAAATTCTATTAAATTCAAAAATTCTCTACAAATTGAAGTTGAAAGAATACAAGTGCAAAAAACGGGCTCTTAGTTTCGAGCTGGAGAACCGGGCCCTAAGAGAGAGTCTTCACTAGAAGACGAGCTAAAAGATTCAAGGTCACCAACGGGCTCAGCTTGAGGAGTTGTGCCAGGAGCCTGTGTTGCTAGAGGAACTTCATCAACTGGAGATGAGGTAGTCTCAGTCTTGAACTCCTCCACAGCTCGGAGTCCCTCATTGCCAAAGATAGAAAAATCCATGTCAGGATGGGACATCCATAACATGTAAAGAAAATTACGGCATGTTCTTTCCTCAGCCTCATCTTTGGCTTCACCAACTTGATCCTCCGTTTCCTGAATAGATCTTTCTCGGAAAGCCATCAACTCTTCGAAGGCGTCATTTGCTCGGCGATTAGCAACCTCGGCTTCTTGATACGCAGCCCCTGCTAGTTGATCGGCTGCTTCAACTAGCTTCTCGGCAGCCTCAGCCCGCTGTAGCACATTCTCCACTTTCTACTCTGCAGCCTCAGCTCACTGCACTGCATCTCCCACTTACTGCCTTAGCACCTCAGCTCTATGTTCGGCCTCTTTAGCTCGTTGAGTGGTAGCTTCTACTCTTTCAGCCCGTTGCTCAATAACCTCAACCCGCTGCACTGCGGCATCAATTTGTTGCCCGAACACCTCATTTTGTTTCTCCGTAATCCCAGCTCGTTGTTCAAACTGCCTCAGCTCGTCCTTCACCTTGTTCAATTCACCTTTTGCCTTGTCACGTTCATCTTCACAATTACGTATCAAGGCAGCGAAGTGCGATCTGGAAGCATCATAATCACTTTCTAATTGTGCCAGAGCTTCCTCGGCAGTCTGTTTAGCTATGTTCACTGCGGCCAGCATTGCCTCATGGCCCTCAGCGAACCTTTTCCCTCCTTGGACCCTCTTGGTCAAGGATGTTATCTCCTCCTTAGCTTTCTCCAGCTCGTTCTCCAACTTCTTTATTTGTTCTTCAGCATATCTGGTTCCTCTCCTCCGCTTCATTGATGCAAGAGTAGCTTGAAGTTCCACAAATTAATATTTGATAAAGTAAAAAAAAAAAAAAAAAAGTCAGGAGATAAGGTAAAAATGAGCTACCAGCATGACATGTCGGGTTGGGTAATCGTCCAAGTCCGTACCCCTGAGGGACCTATTCTCCAAGGGTCTCGTTTGACCCAGCATGATTTTTGACCAGTTGTCAAGAAGGACACTTAGGTATCTCCCCACAGGTCCGTCTTCAGGGTTAGGCATGGTTGGCGATGGAGTCTCCTTAGCCTTTGCGACCTCAGGCTCTTCGCTCCTGTAGGCATGACGTTTAATGATAGAGGTGTGTGTAGCCAATTTCTTTGTTTTCTTCTTGCTGGTACCAGCTTGGGCTTCTTGGGGCGGTACCTCAGGTGGAACGTCCCCTACTTTAGGCTGCGAGCTGGGAGCTAGATCCTGGAGAAAATCGGCTGTTGCTTCAGAAGGTGGCACCTCGCTAGGAGCGGCGACCGTGGGAGATTTTGCCTTAACAAGTCGCTTCGAGCGTTTTGAAGGAGCGACTGGAGAGACTGAGGTTTCAGCATGTCGCTTTGATGGAGTAGCTGAAGAAGCTTTAGCAGGTCGCTTCAGGGGGCACTCTAGAAGAGTAAGTTTCTTCCTCTTGGTTGGAGCTCGCCCAGAGGATGAAGCGGGAGCTGGAGGAATAGCTATTCTAGAAGCACCTACTAGTGAGGTACGAGCTGGAACCGATGCCTCTTCAACAGCTGTTGGAGCTGTTGGACTGGAAACTAAATTTGTTTGGGCAGGTGGAGATGGAACCCGTGGAGTAGTTGTTCGAACAGGGGAAGGAGTTGAATTTATTTGTACAACAGCAGTTTTCTGAGCTGGAGCTGTCCGAGCTGGAGTTGGGGCAGGAGCTTCTGTATCTGCTCGCAAAGTGATGGTAGGACTTAGAGATGATCGAGGAGTGGATGTATCCTCTTCCTCGACAGAGACTTCAAGGACAGAAGGAAGTATAAGGTCATCGTCCATGCTCCCTAAGTCCTCTTCAGGTCTTAGTAGCGGAGAATCCTCAGAACGAGCAAGGCCATGAGCCTGGAGAAGGGTGGTATCAAATTTACTGCTGATGCTCGCTTCACCTGAGTTCGTAAGCACCTTGAGAGCCCTTCTATCCTCGTCGCTGAGAGGAGACTGGTCCATTTTCAGCTCTATAAAGCAAAATGTTAAAAAAATAATAATAAAAAAAATAAATAAATTTAGCTCGCTAAAGATTCCCCTCTGCATACCTGGTTTCAGAACGAAACTGAAATTGTTAAGACCTATGAGAGAAGGGCATGAGACAAAGAACCAGCTCGTCTTATATGCCCCGATGTTAGATTTGCCCTTCGTACCTCCTTGGGGTAAGAGTTTCTTATATTCCGACGGACGAGCTGTGAGATAATATATGCCATCTGGTTTTTCCCCATTTTTAGTGCTCAAAGCCTTGAAGTTGTAGAGGTGTTGGACGATTTTTGGAGTTGGGGGAGGAAGGCTAGAGTCAACGAGGTCAGCTGCGCATATGAATTCGGTGTTAACTGGAATGGCGCAAGCTTGACTGTGTTTAGGAACTCAATCAGGTAAGGATGAATGGGGAACCTTAGTCCGTGCTCGAGATGTTGGGTACTGACAGCGACGTACCCCCATAGAGGATAGCATGCATGGCTTGCAGGAATGGGTGACAATGCACGACAACCCTTAGGGATGTGAAATTGAAGAGCAAGCCCTATCAGATCGAAAAGACCCAATGTAGAGGAATTGTGTGCGAATGTCTCGCGATTCTTTCTTTCTTCGCGAGCTTGTCGTTCTGCAGCCCGAGCCTCATCCAACTCATGAGCCTCTCTACCTCGAGCTGCTTCATTAATATTACAAGCTCCACTTGAAGACATCTGTATAAAGGGAATATGTTTAGGTCGCAAGGAATAGATGACCAAAATGCTAAAAAATTTTCTAAGTTTCCTATTTCGCAGATCGCTCATTCAGTGGGGGGCTCAATCTATCAAGAAACAATCTACGAGCTAGCATTTTATAGGTATCTAATCCAACAGTTAGCATGCATAGCAGACCACAAACAATAATCAGGTCTCAAACAAACATGCTATAGGATCGAATCAACAGAAGTTGAAAAGTCGTGTTCAACAAAAAACTCAGAACATCAAAAGTTTAACATCAAGAACATGACGTATTCAGACCATCTCAGACACAGCAACGACAAGATGCAAGCACAATGCAACATTAACTCAACAAGATAAGTCAAAACCTGAAAGTTTGAAGTAAGAAATCAGAAGCTTACCATGAATCTCTAATCAGGTGATGAAAAACGGCGATCGAAAACGAGATTTTCGTAGAGAATCGGTTAAAGTCACAGCAAAGTAGAAGCTGAATCGCTAAAGAAAATGACAAGTGAAAGGGGCAACAGAGGGGCTCCACCAGTTTATTGACATTTATTTTTTCATTATAGTTAATAAATTTGTGCTTGTGGTTGTGGGAAATTGTAAGAACCAAAATTTAATAAGATCAGTTGAATGTTTATACGTAAGTTGATTTTAAATGTAAATCTCAAAGAAAAGAAAAACTAAATATGCTCTACCAATGTCCATGGTCTGATTAGTATTAGTACTTAATATTCATACTCAATTTTTGATATAAGATTTTCAAAAACAATGCATATGTCATATATGGGTACTTCTTAGCCTACATTGTACCAAAAGTTGTCTCTACTATCTGTTGAATTCTTTAGCACGACTATAAATTCTCATTTTAGCAGGAGTTGCCACGTTTATTTTTCAACATCAAATGAAATAGAATGAAACGGAACAACTTCCACCTAGATGTTTCTTAAGAATTGGGAATTCATGCCTATAATAAAAAATTTGGTTTTCACAAAATGGCAGGTACAATCAGCCCACCATTTTAGTAAGTGGAATCATCCTAAGATCACTTAACAGGAAGAGAACGTGCATAGCCTTAGTAGAAAAAGTCATGCCAATGCAGACAAGAATAAGACTAATGTAGAAAATAATCAAATTTGTATGTATTGCAACCACAAAAAGCAATCTTTTTTATAAGAAGGCAAAAGGGTTGTGACTCTTGACTCTTCCAACGCCAATGGCAGTGCCACGACAATTTTAGAAGAAGATCCTTCTCTTCTGAGGGCTTCTATCAGTTTTGTTTCTACTCTAAAACAGCGTGAATCATGATCATAACAAGAGTTGGACTAACTAATAATTGTGGATTTCCTAACGTTGGACCAAAACAATATAATAAAAGACACTACTTTTCGACCACCAATGGTTGATACGTAGGCTAGTCAGATGAGCATCAGGTGGAGTGTGATTTAGCATTCTCAAAAAGCAGCTAACATTGTGTGTTCTTTCAGTATTTGTTAATCACAATTAGAAGTGCCATTATAATGTTTTTGATCCAATATGGTCGGTTTTTGCCTTCTCACTGTCGGTGTAAAGATAATGAAAACATTAGTAAATGGACGACCCACTTCCATGAGAACTGTATAGATAGCAGACACCCTATTAGTCCAAACCATCGCAACACAAGCTTATCGCATCCTTTTAATCTCAAGAAGAAAATGGCAAGCGTGAGACTTTATGCATCTCTAGTTCTTCTCATATTGCTTTTAATTTCCTGGTGTGAAGCTCGTCCGCTTAATCTAGAAGCAAGAGATGTGAAAAACAAAACAGTAGTGAAGATATTTGATATAAGATACTATCAATTAATGAACATCTTTATGACATGTAGTAAAAATGAGCATCAATAACTTAGCATGGATGCGAGTAATAAGATTTTGCAGCCCGCAATCATAAGCATTTATTTTCAGTGAGCAGGGAAGTGCAGCATTATTGTTTTAGTTGAATCTATGACTTTGTAATGGAATATGCATATGTAAGATCTTTTGGTCGTACAAGTTGTTTAATATTATATATGAAGGTTTAAGTACTGTTATTCTTATATATTTTTCTAATTATATGTATAATATAATTGAAAAAAGGAGAAATAATGATAAATTTGAAAGTCATCATTAAGTGAATGACTGTCAAAATTTTGATATAAATCATGAAAGTACACGACCTAAGTAATTGATTAAGATAATTAGTATTTATTGTTGTTAAAATTTTGATAATGACCATCGATGATTAGATCCCAGCAAGTAGGAGTATGCTTAATGCAGAAATCATGTTCAGAATATTAATTCTAGCTTGGTGATGTTTGTTTAATTTAATTAAGTTACCTCTAAATCCAATAACTCGACACCTTACATGCATGCACTATCGTTTAATAAAACAAAAAAAAAGTGTAATGTTTACACATATAAATCCATTTTGAAATTTGTTTTAATTGACAATAATTGATTAATATAATTAATTTGATTTTTCTACATGTCCTAGCCTTTATTTTGGAATAATTCGTTATATATTGAAATATCATTCAACTTAAAAGTTTAAAGCTACAAGTACAATCCGGTGTATACAATATTTGGAAACTTAATTAGACATAGGTGTTTTTTAAGAGTTTGTTTATGGTATGCGTTTCCGCAAGCAACTCTTCCCTAATGCAAATGTTCTACTTTTATCTTTCCTTTGGGTCATCTAATCAGTATGTTAGATGCAGTTCAATAATTATTAGTGAAATAAGCTATAATCTTTTTGTGAATTCTTTATTCTTATGTTAAGGGTTCCTTCTCAACATAAACATTTAGCTAAAACACAGGAAAAAAAAATGACATTACAACAAAATTTAATTGTCCACAGCTTAGATACATATAGGTGTATTGATTTGGTAGTGGTGTCTTTCAAAATGATAATTAAGTGTTCAAGTAACACTTAATGTGCTTTTTGAATCATTTTATATGATCGCCTAATTCAAGCAAATAATACAAAGAAGTTCAAAAGGCAACAAAAAAAAAGACAATTATAGTTATTATTTAACATAGCAAAAACAATATGAGATTTCTTCCTAACCTTTTTTCCTTGCTTACTATTCAGAAGAGAATTTAAGTTTGAATGAACTACTTGCACATATAGAAGAGCAAAAAAATATTAGTAATTTTGACTATCAAATATTTCATATATTGATGTTTCACTTTATTATAAGAAGTCAACAGAAAATAAAGAATCCCATCGAGGAAAAGATAATGCTAAAACACAGTTTTAGGAGACTAATGGTTTTTGCATTTATGTTCCCATCACCTTTACATAAAGATGGGGTGACGGAATTGTGTCAGATATGCTGAGGAATAGTTTGAGGTTGGGATGGTTCATCATTATGGACCTTATGGTAGAATTAAATATTGCATTCCTAATGCATGCAATATCTTGCTTAATTACACATCCCTTCATAATTCAAATAATGATTAGTATTTTCTTCTCTTTATATTTATGATAAAGCTTAATATCCTATCATACATATTTACTAGCAGTATTTGTGAGAAGTTTTCTCTCATTTATTATGAGAGTATATTTTTCCATGTCATTTGAGTAGATAAGTTTTTTACTACACATATAGTATTTAATATTTATAAATTCTGATAAATACTTAACTTTTATTGCTAGAATACCTTTAATATATATGTATATATATTTATATAATGTATCTTCGTTAAATTAATATATGCAAGTCTAAATGAGTACTTAATGAGTTGTATATGTTTAAACTTAAGGTTTATTTATATATGTTTAAAAAATATGAAGCACATACAGGTACTTAGTGTAGAGAAGGTTGTTTGATTAGCTAGAGAGAAACAGCGAATTTGTAAAACATACCTAATAACCTAATGTAGGTTAATGAAAATAACAGTTCTCATCATGTAGTGGCTGCATCAGACAAATGAGTTTAATTAAAAGGATCTTATCCTCCTTTCTTTTTAATTAGAGTATTATTGCTCCATTGATGCTCAAAAGAATCTTATCTTCCTTTCGTTTTAGAATATTATTCCTCCATTGATGCTCAAACAATCCTGCTGAATCTTTAACTATTACATTTATACTTTCTTTTTTTTTTTTGAAAAAAAAATTACATCTTACATGGTTGGCAGCAAGACGGAAGTGACCTAAAAATTCTAGGGCTTATAATGCTTTTAACATTAATTTCTATGCTGGGAGCATATTTTTTAGACAAAATTGCCTTCTATTATATCAGCTCATCTCCCACAATTCACCTACGATTTGTTGTACACTCCCCTCCCATGTCTTGATACCTTTTGTAGAGGAAACTCATTATGAAAACATGTCTAATATCTATCACAAAACAAATTATATTTAATATAGAAAAATAAGATAAATTCAATCATACAACACAAATATTTACATGGAAAATCCAAACTAGGGAAAAACCACGACTCTGAGAATGATAAAAGAAAAATAGCACTATGTAGAAAATTGTTACAACTATATATTTAATATTCTCTCTAACCCAAACCCTTATTACAACTTACCATTAAGTGCCAAGTCCAGAGCTCACAATCGAATCCATCGCTCACGCTTTGTAGATGTTTAACTACATCTTGATGTATTCTTTAAACAAAGAGTAAGTCTCCTATTTATTGTTAGAAAATTGGTAATAATAAGAACATATACCTATATAAAATCAAAATTCTGTATACTCTCCAGATTACAAAAAATTTATAGTTGAGGAACAGAAAATAAAATAAAATGAAACAAAAATACTTGTGTTAAGACCCATAATAACTACGATGTCCTTAAGACAAATTCGTTTTTCATCCTCTGAGTTGTTCAGCTTTTATCTCTCAAGATACAACAACACCAACCAAACTCGTCTAACAAATTGACCTATATCTGAATCTCTATCACTCTGAACACTTACAACTAAGAAAAATGTTTAAGAGAAAATAAACTAAAAAACAAAATGGATTCTTAGTTGTCACAAAACAACTAGAAATGATGTCAATTTATAGTCTCCATATGGGACGGTTAGTGCCACAACAATTTTAGAAGAAGATTCTCTCTTCCGAGGCCTTCTATCGGTTTTGTTACTACTCTAAAACAACGTGAATCATGATCACAACAGGAGTTGGACTAACCAAATGTGGATTTCCTAACGTTGGACCAAAACAATATAATAAAAGACAATACTTTTCGACCACAAATGGTTGATTCATAGGCTAATCAGATGAGCGTCAGGTGGAGTGTGATTTAGCATTCTCAAAAATCAGCTAAGATTGTGTGTTCATTTAGTATTTGCAAATCACAATTATAAATGCCCTTTTTATGTTTTTGACCTGATATGCTCAGTTTTTGCCTTCTCACTAATGATGGAAAGACAATGAAAACATTAGAAAATGGACAACCCACTTCTATTAAAACTGCATATACAGCAGACCTATTGGCCAAGCGTGAGAGTTTATGCATGTCTAGTTCTCATATTGCTTTCAATTTCCTGGAGTGAAGCTCGTCCGCGTTTAATCCAGACGAAAGAGATGTGAAAAACTTAACCAGACTAATTCGATTGTTGGGCGAAGGTGCCAAGGAAGTATTAAAAATCAGATCAGGAGAGGCAACCACAGAGCTTGGAAGACTGATTGCGACGAAAGTAAACCTTATAGACAAAATGATGATGTAAAATTGGCAACGTGGATCTCACAAGACATATATATTAAGTTAAAGAACTTAGTCCAATGTTTTTTTTTTTTTTTTCTCCAAGCTAGTCATAAGCAAAAGCCAATACCGACATTGAAGCATGTAAGTGGGTCTAAATGTGATTCAGACTAAGCCAAAAATGTATGACTCCGCAAAACTGTAGAGGGGGACTTATCTCCTTGGAAGAGAATTCACAGATTAATTGGAACTAGCCAATGTTTGAAATGGGGATATAAGGGGTTTTTAAAGAGAGTTTTAAGCAATTAGAAGATCCCAAGTCTCTTTTCCTGACAAGTGGGCCCTGATATATATAGAATCCAAGATCGGGTCGGCATTAGTTTTTCTGATCAATTCAATACAGTACAAGTAAAAAACCACAAGAAAACAGACATTAACTAATGTGGCCTAGAAGGTCCCTTTTTTACCCACTTTGACAACACAGCCACTGAAAATCTTGTATATACAAGGTTTGTAAGCGGAGGAACATGATACTATCTACGCATATCTTTTAGGCTTTGGCCCCTCAGACATGATAAAGACACTCATTCATTTGTCTTCTTCTCCTAAACCTCTTCATAGTTTCTAATTAGAATTATTAGTCTTATATATACATATGATTATTTTTAGGTAAAAACATGCTAACATTTTTAGTTCAGAACCATCAGTTACAACCATTCATTTTTAGTAAATCCCATCGCATACTATTGTGAATCTTAAATTTGTTTGCATAAGTCCTTAATTAGTACAAAGCAAATACAACCCATTTCTTGTCTTCTTGTTTCAATTAGTCATCGTCCTTGTAGCATTCAGCAGTAAGACAACTAGAAATATTTGGTGGGTGTGTGACTCTGACATACCAAGCTAAAAAGTTGTTCCTATACATGTCGATCTTATAAGTGAAGCTTCAAGTCGGATCAATTGCAAGACAAGCCATTAGCTTATTCCAGGTAGTCAATAATGGACACATTATGTTAAAAAGGAAATACCCAAAAATTTAACTAATAAACATATAACCACAAAACAAAACAAGCAAACATCAGCCACAATGACGTGGCATGATAAACTTTGACAAGTGACACTGAAGACACTGCCACTTGAGATCTTGTATGTCTATAAATATGTCACCACTATTAACTTCAATCTCTACAAGATAAACAGAGCAATATTCTCTGAATTCTTGATAGGAAAATGGTATCGGCTACTCTCAAATTTTGTGTTTTCTTGATGGTTGTATTTCTTTCATTTTCATTGGCCGACACTCCGCCTCTTAGTCCTTCACCACCGGTTCCACACACACAAGGTAGGAACCTGATCATCAGGCTGATTGGAGCTCTAGAAGAAGATGCTTAGCAAGTATTGAACATTGGTAGCGAAAATGAGAAGAAAAACAAAGCCATTTATGAGTCCAAAAGAGCCAGTCCTGGAGGTCCCAATGCACAACATCACTCTAAAAATGAGTAAAGGACCTGTATGAGTCCTTTAATAATTGTCATCCTCTGTCATTGTAGAAATAGGTTGTGAGAAAGGGTTGCATTGGTGATGCATATCTTGTAGTGCATGCTCCATGAATACTTGTAAATTGTAATTTCGATCCCTGCTGTAAATGACTAGAAAAGCAAGTTAAATTTGGATGTCTGTGAGATACTATATGGCCTCCGTTGCCTGCTTTCTGTCACTTGCAGGTTTGGGATCCTTCTTAACAGAAATATGTTACATTACATATATGATATATCCAATTCTGACAAACTGACTTGGCTGATACTTAAAACTCTTAACTATAAACATAATATAAGTTGACAGAAAAAAAAAATCGTTAAACTCGTGTATGTGTACAAGTCAAATCGAGCAGGGAACTTGATTCCCAGTTGCAGCAACTGGATCGGGAGCCATATAGTAGAGGAACATTTTCAATGCATCAATGTTTTACTATGTTTTCCAAGCAGAGAAATGGCGGGAAGCAGAGAATGAATATTTGCAATGCTGTTGGTTAAAAGTGATGTTTAGGATCAGGCCATCCCGGTGGAAGTCTTTGTTACCCCTGCATCTGCCAAGGTTTCTCTCCTGTTAGGCTTCAACTTAGACAAATCGTACCCTAATTCAAGTAAAATGAAACAGCTATCAACTCTTTTCTGCATAGATTTACGCCATTGATAGACACATGCTTCTGAGTTTATCACAAGCAAAGATAAAATGATATTTTGATAGAGGTTGAATTGGCCATATTTTGACAAAACGATATTGGTTCCAAGAGAGATAAGCGGTTACAAAAGTTCTTGTTTTCAGAGGAAAAAAAATAAAAAGAAGTATGATTTACAAATAAATTTTTTCATTTAAAAAAATTCTCTAATAGAATATTTGTCCCCAAAAAGAAAAGGGTAAAACGTGGTTAAAACTCGTTTTTCATCAATGAATATAAATAAAAAATAATTTAGGTATCTGATTTATAATTTGTTACCTCTATAAATATAGCAATGATGTTAATAAAAGATTAACAGTAAAGGGGTTTTGTATATTTTATTATAAATATTATAATGGAAGTTTTTGTGTGTTTCCAAAAAGGTAAAGACACATTTGATCTATAATATCTCAAGGGTTTTTGGCTTTTGCTCCCAATAAAACTACACCAAAACACCTTATATTTTAAATTAATCAATTATTTTAATTCAATTAAAATAAGGGAAAAAAAAAAAAAAAAGACTGTAAAATGTGCATTTAAAAGGTCGAGATGAGATTGGGGTAGCTTAGGTTTGTTGGTTCTAGATAATCAAGAATTTTGAGAGGGCCAAATCCTACTTGCAGCTCGGAAGCCTCAGATCATTTCACGATCGTGAAGCCGAGCACGGGGGGGCTTAGCCTTTTAGTTGTGGGCTGGAGCCCATTCAACTTCTCCTACTTGGCAATTGGATCATTTTTATCAAATTATGTTTTATAAAATTTGTAAACTTTGATTTTTCTAAATCAGCTTTGAAAACTTCCTGAGTTCTTACTGTAATACAATATATATTTTTTTTCGCATATTAATTTAACTGCCACATGTTAGTTAAATCAAAATGATGCTTCAAAAAATTAGAATGCAAAGTGTAAATATTGTTGTTAAAGAAAAGTGTAAGACTATTAATTGTTTATTGTTGATTTTTGAACAGGTACAACTTATTTAGAATTTAAGAGAGGAGGATAACTTATTACTTTAAAATATAAATGTAAGGGATAGGATATGACCACTGAGATATCTTCATTTTGTCAAGAGTCATATTAATTTCATAATAAAATTAAACTCTTTAATCTACTATCATATACAACTAATAAAAGGTAATTCAAATAATTTCTCAAAGTTATCGTTAAACTCTTTTGTTGTTAAGGATTAATATATATCCATTTATCAGTTACCACATCATGATTGAGATCAAATTGGAATTCAAAATGTAGATGTATAACATTGCTCGTCTTAAAAAGATATAATTTTAGTTGTTTGTTAAAAAATAAAATAAAAAAAAATTGTGTAGTAGTATATTTGAGTAAATTTGTAGAATTATAATCACAAGTAAATTATTACTATATCACATCCTCTTTTTTATATGAGTTTTGTACTATTAAATGAATAGTAATTATTAGAGATGAGATTCTATAAATATTTTTATAGAATATTGACTTGTAACTTTACATACTGATTTTGATTGATTGTGTATAAGGGTGCAATAGATTGTATAGGGGCTAGATTGGCCCACTCCAAGCCCAAAACCTGGTTTAAGCAAGGTGCCTTGTATTTTACTTGATACTCAAATTTTATCCCAAACTCAACCTACTTAAGTTGGAGTACCTCGTACTTCGCTTGTTTCAACCATGTTTGTTGAAAAAAAAAAAAAAACATAATTTAAAATACAATTATATTTTAGGAGTACATTTAAATTTTAATTATCACTTAATGTAAATTTATATTTAAATTAATAAAATATTCTTATGTTTAAACATATACTTAAATTCAAACATATGCTTAAAATCTACTATATATCTAAATTCACATATAAACTTGAATTCAATTGAATATAATCTAAAAATATTAATTCTTAAATTTATATATAAATTTTAAACACTAAAATAACTTAGAGAACATCAAAATCATTGAACTTTGCACAATAATGCTAATCTATTAATTAAAAAAATAATAATTCATAATTTCATTTAAGTATCTCATTTACATACAAATATAGTTTAATTCAATCACACGCTTGTAAAAATAAATTAAATAAATAAAATAGTGATGCACAACACTTAAAAATTAACTACAATAATAAAATAATGCTAATAAAAATAACATTATTATGTAATAAAAAAGTAATAAAGTTAGTAATCGGGTCAGGACAAATTAAAAGTATTTGACTCAAACTTAACTTGCATGCAAACCAAGTCATAAGTGGTTGACCCAATCCCATCTTGATTGTAAATTAACTCAAAAACTTTGATCTAAACCCAACCCAATACCTAGTTTTAATACTTTAAACCTACCCAAAAGAGCTTGAGGCGCCACTAGTTTGAACACATCAGGGATTTTTATCATCTCTAATTGTATAACATTATACAATCAACTATATAATATAATAGAGTAGATTTTATTACCCCGAAAATATATATATATATATATATATACAAGATCGCACAACTAATCAATCCTCATTAGATGAATAACTAATTTGATCATTATAATCGATTCAAATTCATAATACGTGACAAGTTTTTTGCATTACCTAAATGATTAAATGAAGTGATTGTATTTGCAGTTTTGGAAAAAAAAAAAATCAATACCATCATTCTATATAATTTGATGATAAATAATACTTATTTAAGCTCCAATCATTACATTGCTAATGATAATATCTTTAAAAATAAAATTTTTAATAATATAAATAATACATGATAACTGTTATTTGAAATATTAAATAGAAGCTTGGATAATTAGAAAATATGAGACAAATAGTGATTTCAAATCTGTGTATTAAGTTTATGAATTCAAATAGTACTTCTTTGGTAGAATGGAATGCATTTAGTACTTAACTACATGTATATCCACTCCTAGATTCATGTATCTTCTAATATAAATAATGATACATTTGAATATTCATGATGAATGTGAACAACTTCTAGACTTTCAAAATTATACTTTCAATAAGCATCTTGTTAAACAAATATATCATCTAAAAAGATTTGTATGGCATGTCTACACTCTTTAGTATCAACGACTCATCCTACTATCCTATCCAAATCAAATAATAAAATTATTAATGATTCCTTGGAGGCAAATCAAAATCCACAATTCCATGTGAATAAGTAGGTACTAGGAACTTTTATAAAGTGAAAAAATTTCTTTAACTGAACTAACTAAACACAATACATGATGCATATCACATATTTGCACGACGAGAATATGTAAACTTGATTGCATTAACTTAGCTAAGGGGCTGTTTGTTTTTTATAAAATAAGTTCTATTTGAGCAAATCACTAAAATTAAGATATATAATGATGTTTGTTTTTTCTAACTTAAGTAAGCAAGTAAGTGTGTGTGTCTATATAAATTCTGACTTATATCTTAATGTATCAATAAATGTAAATTACTATCCCAAATTAACCTCTTATTATTATATTATTCCCAAAATATCCCTAACAAAAAAATCCTCAATTCTAATAAAATCCATAGCCTAACCCTAACCCTAAAATTAACCACATGAGGAGGCTGTCGGTCACTAATCAACTACTGAAGGAAGCCGGTCAGCTTTCTCCCAGAGTCATTGGGAGGAGGCTGCAACCTTCTCTGTGTATGGAGACCACTATCGGCTCCAAACTGTTGCAAGAGGTTGTCGAAATCCACAATTCCATGTGAATAGGGAGGTACAAAGAACTTTTTTATCATGAAAAAAATTTCTTTAATTAAACTAACTAAACGCAATACATGATATATATGGCATATTTGCAGGACAAGAGGTTGTAAACTAAGTGGTCACATTAACTTAGCTCAACCTAATTTTTAGACATAACATAACTCTGAAACTTGAATGATCAATCACTGATCACACTAAGTAATTTTTTGGGACTATAAAATCTAAGAAAGTATCGTAATTCTAAATTTCAACAAATGATTAATATTACATTTTTACCTATTTATATACCTTAAACAAAATAGATGAGAATTTTACTCACTTTTTTCAATATTAATATATATATGGGTTTTACTACTTACTAATTGGGTAACCTTATCCATCAATTACATCCATTGGAAGGTTGTAAGGGTGATTATTGAAATCAATCAAATTGTTATAATTATTGGATAAGGTTATCCAATCAATAAGATAGTCAAATCTTTAATATATTTCGGTTACTATCAATTATTTTCAATCCAACTTTAAACTTTTCACCAATATAATAGAAGCACGCCTGACCAATGAAAAATGACACAGTCCGCCGGCCATGTGGGACGACCTGGATTTAATCCTATAATCACAATAGAATATATTCTACGAGGACACAATAAAATTAATTACCTGAACATGCTTCAACTTTTTTCTAATTCACGAATAAAAGCTGATACTGACAGACATTTGGACTTTGAAGCACGTTAAGCAGCGACAAGCGCTTTGCTGGCTTCTGAATAAGCCAAAAATGTATGACTCCTTAACTCCAATAACAGAATCAGAAAACTGTGTAGTGTTTCTTCTACAATTCAAGGACAAATTCTCAGATTGAAACTATAGCTTCAAGCGGTACTTAGATGAAGAGATTGAGGGGGTTAATATCACACACAGTTTTTAAACTTTTAATCACATAAAAGGTCCCGGGTTATCTTTTGCAGACAAATGAGTGTAATAGGCTCTACGATACATTGAATTCATTGTCTGGTCGGTAATAATTTTTAATGGTGAATGAATAAAATTCATTAGAGTACAAGTATACAAACACAAAACAAAACAAACAAACATTTGCTAGTGTGGCCGACGAGGTCCCTTTTATACCCACTATCGTGATAAAATATAAAAACATTGCCACTCAAATCTTCTATATATACGACACCACTCTAAGCTAGAATCTCTACCAGATAAGCATTGTATTTTCTAGCTACTCTTGTTAACAAAATGGCTGCTAGTTTGAGATTCTATCTCTGCTTGATTTTGATATTGCTTTCAATTTCATTGTCCGAAAATCGCCCTCTTAGTCCTCCACCACCAGTTCCACACATCCAAGGTAGGGACCTGACGAGGCTGATTAGAGCTCTAGGAGAAGATGCTCAGGAAGTATTGAACATTGGTCGCGAAAATGAGGAGAAAAACAAAGCCATTTATGAGTCCAAAAGAGCTAGTCCTGGAGGTCCAGATGCACATCATCACTCTAAAAATGATTAAAGGACTTGTATGAAGGGTGGAAGTAGTGTAAATTTTGATGTTCTGGCATGGTGAAGTACCTTCAAGTGCTTAATAATTGTCGCATCATTTTTGTAGTTACTTTCTTCCCCATCATGTAATAATTAAGGTTCAATAAATAAGTATTTGCTTTGAATAGCTAGCTATAGTTAATGTTATTTTTTCTTATGGGGCGTGATCCACGGGGGGGAAAAAGAACTATAAAATATACACATATGAAGTTGTTTGGATAAAAAAGGATATATGGTGTCACTTTCAGTACAAGGTTAAGTGCAGGAGAAGAGATTTGATTAGCTCATGATATACTCTCACAAAATTAAAGGAACACTAGCTAAGATGGGTAACTGAATATAACAGTAAAGTGGGTCTTCCTTAAAATTGGTGACTACGGATAAGATAAACCAGTATAAAGAATGTTATCCTTTTTGGTCTTAGAGAGATTCCTCTTCTCAGTGCTAAAATAGAATCTCTAAAATGTTGACTGTAATTAGTACTATTATTATTTATCAAAGAAAAAAAGGAGAAAAATTCAAAATTAGCCAAATTCAAAAAAAAAAAAAAATCATTTTTAGCTCATTATAAGAAAAAAAATTGTTTTTAACCCCTTAAACAAATTAATTGCATCTACTATCCCTATTAACCAAAATACTGTTGAGCGTGACAGAAGAACCTCCCGTCATACTTGGAGTGACTAGAGAGCGAGACAAGCAGAACGAGAAAGCCTCTCAAGCGTGACGAGAGAGTCTTTTGTCACGCTTGAGCATGAAGAGAGACTTTCCCATCATGCTTGGGCATGACATATCATGCTTGTATGTGACGGAAGGAAACCGTGATAGGAGAGTCTCCCGTCATGTTTCTCCTATCACAAAATTTTTGAAATTTTACTAATAGGGACATTTTAGGAATCACGATGTATCAGATAAAATTTATTTGTTTGAGAAGTTAAAAATAAATTTTATTTTGTAAGGGATAAAAACGAATTTTGGTTTTAAAATAGGGGTAGTGTTTGAAATTTCCACAAAAAAATAGTACAATTATCTTACGGGCTAGGGAACTATAGCTAGGTGCCTAGATCAGAGCTTAATTAATCGAGGAAAATCTAATACCATAGTTCGTCCCTTGTCACAGTGCAAAACTATACCCTTGATGTGATTCCGTTATTTGTAGAAAAAGAAAATTCTATAAGAATTATAGATGAACCGTTTGTTATAACTTTTGATTTAAAGGGTTATAATATTGTATCGGACTAAATTTAATGAAGATGTTTTGTATTCGAAGCCCGTAAAACTCGATTCTACGAATTAAATTAGAATTACAACACAGACCCAAATGAGTGGAGCACTTTCTTTTATTGATAATTTTATGCTTGGACTACCATATATGATATAACAATACAAAGCTAAGTTGCTTTTTCAAAGCAAATGAAAATATGGAAATGCAAACCATGATCCTTAAATTATTTTTAAGTCAAATTCTCTTTTTCTGCTTTTACGCTTTTCGTACTAGTAACACATTTAATATCCAAAACTTATGCACTTACTTATTTATCCTTTTGTGGCTGGTGGAATATGTAGAATGATCATAATGGGTTTGTTATTTTATTTATTTATTTGTTTTTTTTTTTTATTGAGCACGACTTATACATTTATGCCTTTCTACATGTGTCCCTTCTCATATTTATACTACAACTTGCATGGTCCATATTAAATAAGGTGTCACTATCGTACGTCATTGTAATTGTCTAATTAAGGATGAGTCGTCAGGGTTGCAAGAATTTGACAAAAAACTTTAGATCCCAGATGTTTTAGTGACAAATTGAAGTGTAACTGGATCAGAGAGAGTTCAAGCCTAAATGTAAGCTGGAGATTATAAGCTACATTATTGTACAAGGCAGAGATTATTTAATTATTTGAACAGTTTTGTGGCTTATTGTTGTAATCAAGAGAAAACGAATTCTATTGAATAAAAGTGGCTGTCTTTTCAAGATCATTAAGGTGCATATATACTCCAGTTAGCCGCGTCTAATATGCACTTAACAAGCTATGTGAAATAATTAGTAAATCTATATTTTCAAGAAGCAGTCACTTAGTCGAAATACTATTTGTCTTGTTATGTCATCACATTTTGTCTAACTAATGATCTGCTTTAATGACATTACCATCTTGTCATTATCTACCGGCTTCCGTTGAAAATTATGAGATGATGCAAATGCAAATCCCTTTCCTTGGAATGTTCAAATCAAATAGAACTCATGCTTCATGCTTCTTTGTGTCACAGACCCACCAAATCTTTCTAGTTGTTCAAATGCTACAAAGACAAGGACCTGCAAACTGGAAACAATGAGTCAACAAAAGGGCTGGATTTGTTTTGTATCAATTAGAAAATCTTAAGCAGACAAATTTAAGATCTTTTTCTGTAAATTTTAGCATATAACACTAATAAGACATGGTGAAGAAGTTTAGAAGAAGAAGCCAAAACATTAATGTCTCTTTCATGCTCCAAGCCAAGGCCTAGAAGAAAATGCCTGGAGAGGAGCACAATCCTCTAATGTTAAAAAACCTCAGCCTCCCTTGAGACTTACAATACGCACACTACTGAGATACAGCTAGTGCCCTTTCACAGCAGCTACCACTCAAGACTTCAACAAATCTATTGGAGTGTGGAAAGCATTTAAACTAGAGCCTCCTATGTTTATTAATTTTGATACACTGATCAATTAATTTTAATGTGGTACAGCCTGAATCTTTAGTATCAAATCCGCTTATTTGCTCTTTTGGCAACAAAGCTAGGTGGTCGATCTATTTGAGATTTTGATCTTCTTTGTAAGACCTGATTCTGCAGTATCAATAATGATTGAGATGGCTATCCAACCAAATCTCTCCCAGAAGTGCTCAGTGGACTAGCCCTGTGAGATTCTGAATTTCAGTACTAATTAGAGAATCCACAGAAATTTCAACTAAATATTGAGATCTCTATATCAAAACAAGTTCATATTTTTGTATCTTCACATGCTATTATTAATATAGAACTTTAAACTAGACTTAAAAAATGCTCTTGAGAATGGAAGTCATTAAAATTTAAATCTTTATCTTCTCTTCAAGTGTCACTGGGATAATATAAAGTATTAAGCAAATCACATTACAATTATAGAAGTGTTGCCACAATATTCATTCTTGGTACTCAAATTTATATCACTTTTCTAAGCTAAGGAGCATTTTCTGTTGACTTTTGCTATATGCACCGACTCATATTATACAAATAAAATACATGATAGTGCAAAAGTAAGAAGACCATCATAAACTGCTTAAAATAAACAAGTAAACTGACCTTAGACTATGACTACTGCCAAGGAGGAAAAAAAAAGTCCGACAAACTAGTTTTTGACATTCATTGCTGCAACTGCATGATGATAAATGTGTATATTCCACTTTCAATTAATGACAGATGTCACGGTTGGACATTTATATCTTAAGTAAACTTATCTTCGTGGGAAAAAAAAAAAAACTCTTTCGGTTTAGAGATTTTTAATTGTTTAGGATTTAGTTTAGGAAGTCCTTTATGATGAGAGAAATCTTCTCCAACAAGAAAAGAAAATTCAATCTTTATGGTTGATGCAAGAATTTCAACATTCTCTCAACAAGCGGAAAAACTGTCCCAAGGTTTCTCTGATGATGGTAACGAGATGCTCCTTAGGATACTAGAGATGTTGGGACCTGGGACAACGAATGTGAAGAAGCCCCATGAACAGGTCAGGCTCACCCTTTGCTTGCAAAACAAAGAAAGGGTTAGGGCTTTTGCTGACGGGTTTGACAACAAAAACCCTCTCATGCTTAAGTCAATCTAGAGGCGCCAAGGCAAACCCTATATATATCTCTTAATAAAGTTTAGGTGGGGTTCAATTAGAATCATAAGGGTTTATTTAGAAATCTAAATTAAAGAGCCCAAAGAAAAATTTATTTAAGTGAGCCTAATTAGAATTAGTATGGCCCAATTGTTTTCTAAATACATCCAAGTGTTTTTCAAAATACATCTACCTAAGGACAAAAATGTAAAAAGGGGGATGTGAGAGGGGTAAAATTGTGAAAAAGGAGAATGGAATTCTCTAGAAAGGTAATTGATGGAATTATAGAATTTGTGAAGAGCAATTGATGGAAAAGAAAGAATTCTCTAGAAAGGACAAAAATGAAAATGAAATATTATAAAAAGGGCAAAATTGGAAATGCAAAGGAAAAAAATCTCTAGAAAGGATAAGGATGGAAATAAAATGATATGACAAGAGCAAGATTGGAAATGCAAGAAGATATTTGGTTAGATTTTTATGGAAAAATAAGTGGTAAAAAAGGTGGCTAAGTGGATGGAATTAGGGCCATGCATGAGAGTATATGTGTGTGTGTGTGTGTGTGTGTGTGTGTGTGTGTGTGTGTGATTTTATGTGAAATTAAAAAGCCACTCCACTATTCTCTCATGCTTGGCAGAACACGCCTCCAAAAAGAGAAAGAAAAATCAAGGCAAAAGAGAAAAGAAAGAAGGAAAGAGAAACAAGAACAGGTGACAAAAATCATGGAGGTTTGGAAAAGGATTTGTGGTGAGAATTAGTTTCAAGTTAGAATCAATTTTATTAGTTTAGTTCTTATAAGATCCTAAATAAGTTTTGATGTTATTTTAGGTGGAAAATGGTTCCAAGGAAAAGACAGGTATAAGAAGATTTCCATAAGGCTTGCGAGTAATCTAGTGAGTGGATATTTTCTCTTAACTTGATTTTTTTTAAAGTGTTTTTGTTATGTTTTAATTTTTGTTAGTTTTGAGATTTAAATATATTGTGTGATTTATGAATTTTAATGTATGTGATAAGGTTTTGAATCATGTTTCATGATTTGAGAAAAGTGAATTAGGTTAGTATGCGTGTTTTATGAGATATGGATTTTAGGATGTGTCTTGAGATTTTTAAAGTATACTTAGAATTCATAAATTTTAGATTATGTTTTATAAACTTTAGATTATGTTTTTTTTATCAATTTTAAGATATGAATTGTGATTTATAAAGTATGGATTCTATCTTGGAAAGCTTGAATTATACTTGATAGTTTAAGGATTTAAGATTTTGTTTTATGACAATTAAAGTATACCTTATATTAGAAACTATGCATGTTGGTGATTCTAAATACAATGGATGATTTGTGAGTCTTATAGTTGTATTGAATTCCAAAATGAGGTTTATAAATTAACAAAGTAAGTTTTGATTTTATGGTTTCCCAAATATGTTTTATGATTTAACAAAGTAAGCTTTGATTTTATGATTTTCAAAGTTAGTTTATGATTTAACAAAGTAAATATGTTTTATGGTTTATGAGTTAAATTATTTGATTTTGAAATCCTAAAATATATTTTGTACTCTATGGATTTAAGATTATGTTTTGTTGATTTTAAAAGTATAGTTTATGTTTTGTGAAATTAGAAACTATACCTTTTGGAATCTCTAAAGCATATTTAAGGATTTGTAAACTTTATAAATTGTATTAAGTTTCCAAAGTGTGTTTTACAAACTAATAAAGTAAATTATGTTTTATGGTTTATGAATAAATTAATTGATTTATAAAAGCTTAGAATATGTTTTATAAAGTGCATAAGAAACTATGATTTTTGATAAATATATACATGAATAAGATTTTCATATGTATGGAAAAGATTTTTATTGGAAATTAAAATTTTTAGTATGGAAAGTTTTACAAAAAGTATTTGGAATTTTACTTACAAAAGTGTTTTTAGAAAATATTTAAGAAATGAAAGAGAAATAAAAATGTTTTTAGAACACCAAAGCATGTCCTTCCCTCTAACGATCGTAGGGCATCACGTGAGTAAGACCCAAAAGTCGCCTACCACATATTAGTGCAGAGGTCAGAGAGGTAAGTCATTGGGGATTGAGAGAGAGAGTCATTGAGTTGTCTAGCATATGAATGACAGAGGTTATACCCCTCCCTCTGCGTGTGTATTGGGTATTAGAGTGTGCTATAAGATAAAGGACCAGAAAATAATCGGCTTACATGATTAAGGGTTTTCACAGTATAAGTATCTGGCAAAGCATTGACTTTTACCTTGACAGGTTCGAGCAGGCGGGGCCTTTTGTGGCAGTTGTGTAGTAGAGAGTTTGCGTGTAAAATAAGCGTCTGAGCCCCACACGTATGGCAGAATTCTCGGATACTAATTTGGTGTACAGAACAAATCCAAAATCATATAAAGAAAAAAAAATTATAGATTTTAGATTTTCATATGTACATAATGAGAAATTTCAAAATACAGGAATTACAGAAAGAGATTTTTCAGAAAGTTTGATAGAAAAGTTTTACAAAAAAAAAAATTTATATAGAAATAATAGTTTAGCGATGATATAAAATTTATATCCAGTTTTATTCTCGAATAAAATCATTGAAATTGTTTCTTTTTATTAATGATAAGCTTTGTGTATTATTTAGAAATAATTTAGAAAACTTATTGTTACTACAAGATTTTTTTTTTTAATTTAGTTTTATTATTTTCATATTTGAATTTATATGATTCTTAGAGAAGTAGTTTTGTTACCAGAAACGTTTTATTATGTTTTATTTAGAAATTTTTTGAAAAATTTATATCCACTTACTAGGCATTAGGCTCACTTTTTTATAAAATCATTTTTCCAAGGTTCCACTGTAGGTTCGTGCAGACATTTGCATATTGTGAGAAAGGCCACATGATGATAGAGTGTTGAATTTGTGTATATCATTTCTTTATTTACCAAATTTTGTAAGTATATTTCCAACATAGTTTTACAAACTAACAATCATTTGACAAAGATTTGAAAAAATTATTTTACATGTTTAGTTTATGACTTTCATTATGAGAAGTTTAAAGTTTTTAGGTTTGTACAATTTGCATTTTGATCAAAGTCATTATCATAACTATGATGATTATTCGAAAAAAAAATTTAAAAAATCCAGATTTTCAATCCAGAAGCCCTCAATTTTCACAGGATCCTCCCAGACTCGAGATAGGAGTCGGGTCGGGTCCTGTCATTTAAGCACCCCCGTTATTTGACCGAATTACTAAGGACCTCCCTTGTAGTTTGACATAATCTCATTTTTCCCCTTCTATTAACTATGTTACTGAAAAGTGTGTCCTGACAATTGTAGTGCACATAAAGATGAAATTGTCTCTCAACTATTAAAAAAAAAAGAAAAAGAAAAATATAATTTAATAAAAATTAATTTAAAATATAATTAAAAAAATAAAAATAATTTTTTTGAAAAAAAAAATTATTATAAGATTTGTTTGATGGACAGTGGATATAATTTAAAAAATAATCAAAAAGAAAATTTTAAAAAAAATCAAAAAATTGAAGAGAAAAAAGCTTTAAAGAAAAAAAAAAAAGTCCTTTCTGGGGTAGAGATCCAATCCCCAAATTGGATTTCCACCGTCCATCAAAAGCAATGGACAATTGAGATCCAAATTAGAGATGGACTCCACCTTTGTCTGCTCTCTAGCACCCAACCCGAACGGCCAACCGTACCTATTATCCTTCTTTATCATCTTCAGGTCCATACTTCTCATCTTCTAACTCAATTTTGCTTCTCAATTTTGCATATTCATTCATCAACATCACCCTATTCATCACCA
Organism: Litchi chinensis; assembly: GCA_019925255.1. Taxonomy (NCBI): domain Eukaryota; kingdom Viridiplantae; phylum Streptophyta; class Magnoliopsida; order Sapindales; family Sapindaceae; genus Litchi; species Litchi chinensis. The sequence goes on along the minus strand of CM034469.1, from coordinate 20,990,958 downwards.
TCATCAACATCATCTCATTCATCGCCATTATCAATATCATCATCATAAACATAAATTTATCACCATTATCAACATGAACAACATCAATATTATTTTCTTAAAAAGACAAAGTTAAAAAAATGGAAAAAAAAAAAAAAGAATTATCTTCATTTGGTTGAAGATCAAATGAAGATAAAGATCGTTTCTTGGTTTCAAAACCCAAAGAATCAGATGAAACCCAGATCTAGACAATCTTCACAATAAACCAAATGACCTAGTTTCGTTTGAAGATTGTTTTAATGATCTTTGAATGAACCCAGTCGTCTGGGTTCATTCTTGAACGAACCTAGGTTAACTTGGGTCGTTCGAAATTAAGAGAGGAGAGAGAAGGAAGTTGAGGGAAAAGCTAATCGAGAAGAGAGAAAAAAGTCAAGAGAAAGAGATGGAGAAAAGAGAGAACTACCTTTGATGATGAACACCAGACTTAGAGACCCAAATAAATTGGAATGGATATCCAATCTGGGTCTTCATCTTTGGAAACCTACTCCCATTTAAGTCAAATCTCCAACCAAGCTTTAAAAGAGAGATAAAGAAAATAAAAGGAAAAGATGAGAAAAGGGAAAGAAAAGAAGAGAAGAAGAAGAAAAGGAGACTGGAGAGATAAGATGAAGAAAAGAGAGAGAAGAGAGAGACCGAACATAATTTTTTTAAAACAAATATGAATAATTTTTTAAGCTTTTTATTTTTAAATATTAACAATTGTTAAAGTTCTTTTTTTTTTTGTTTTTTGAATTTTTTTTTTTTTTTTGGACATATTTTTTTATAAAAAAATTATTAGTATGTTTTATTTTAAAATTTTAATTATTTTAAGAATATATAATCTACTTATGCCAAATGCAGTGTACACATGACACTTATCTATTCATTCAAATTTTTTAGACTTATTTTACATTGAATTGATAGTTTTGCCCTTCCTAGTTAACTATCAAACACTGACTTTTAACGTCTAAACATCAAGCAATTTTTTTGACTATTTTTGTAAACTACAGCGGGGTCTTTAGCGAACATCTTCCACCTAGAATTTTCTATAAGAATTGAGAATTCATGTTTACAATAAAAGATTTGGTTTTCATAGGATGATAGGTAAAAAGTCAATCCACCATTTTAGTAAGTGGAATCATCCTTAGGTGAAGAGAACATGCAAAGGCTTAGTAGAAAACGTAATGCTAATGCAGACAAAAATAAGACCAATATGTCGACAACAATCTAATTTGTAAGTATTACAACAATAAAAAGTAGTGTTTTTGATAAGAAGACAAAAGGGTGTGTATCTCTTGACATGAATCATTTTGATATGAGAAAAATCCTAAAAAATTGTCTGATTTTTTACAAATTATCCATTTTCCCTATGTGGTTTCGTTTTTATCCAAAATCACTCATACCATCAATTTTTTTAACAAAAACATTATATAAAGTTAAAATGTTGAATTCCTTTGGTTTAAATAATATTAAAATAATTAAAAGAGATAATCTTAAAAAAAAAAAAAAAACCCTGATTTTTGACACATTATTCATTTTCCTTCATGTAGTTTCATTTTTATCCAAAATATTGTATAACTTTAAAATAAACACCCAAAAGGGTTTTGTTGAAAAATAATTTTTTTCTGATAACCCATTGGGAAATTAACCTTTTTTTTCATATCTTTTCTGATGGATATTTTTTGGACAAAAATACCCACTTCTTTTCAGGTTCACTAGACTTTCCCTCTCTCTACCAAATATTTTTCCCTCTCTCAAGTTGAATTTTCAAATTTTTTCTCTCATTCTCTACCAAAACTGGTCTAGCCTTTTTTCCCGTGGCACCTCTCACCGGCGGGCCTCTCCTCCCTCTCTTCTTCTTCTTCTTCTTCTTCTTTCCTTTTTTTTTTTTCCTGCCTTGGTTCTGGGTTCGTCACCGAACCCAGAACCGACGACAAACCCAGAACCGTCTGGTTCTGGGCTCGTCGCCGAGCCAAGAACCAGATCTGGTTCTGGGTTCGCGATTCGCGAACCAAAACCATATGGTTCTAGGCTGGCGACGAGCCCAGAACCAGATGATTCTGGGTTCTGGTTCTGGGTCGCGAACCCAGAACCAGATTTCTTTCTTTTTTTTTTTTTTTTTTTTGTTTGTTTATTAATGTTATAATGTTGATGATGATGTTGATGAATTGTGGTTGATAATGTTGATGAATTGTGGGAGATTATGGATTTTGATATTGAAGGAATGGGAGGGGTAATTTTGTTCAAAAAATAATAATAATATCAGTTTTGATAATTCAGAAAACTAAAAGTGCAATTCTGTAATTTTAAAAAATATCTTTAAGGACGCTTCTTGGGTAAGAAGCGCCCTCTATGATAAATATTGTAATTACGAAATAACCTTAAAATTTTGTTTAATTACGAATTTCATCCTGAATTTTTAAAAAATAATAATAAGGTCAGTTTTGATAATTTAGAAAATTAAAGTGTAATTTTGTAATTTTAAAAAATATCTTTGAGGGCGCTTCTTGGGTAAGAAGCGCCCTCTTTGATAAATATTGTAATTACGAAACAATCCCAAAAAAAATTTTAATTACGAATTTCATCCTGAATTTTCAAAAAATAATAATAAGGTCAGTTTTGATAATTCAAAAAATTAAAATGCAATTCTGTAATTTTAGAAAATATCTTTGAGGGCGCTTCTTGGGTAAGAAACGCCCTCTATGATAAAATATTATAATTATGAAATAACCCCATAAATTTATTTAATTATGAAATATATGTAATTGAACATTGAGGTTGACATTCTCAACCTTCAGGTTGGGAATCCCAACCTAAAGGTTGGGAGTCCTAATCTTGATTCAACATTTATATTTGAAATCTTAACTTCAAGGATGGGATTCCCAACCTAGAGGTTGAGAATCTCAACCTCGAATGTGGGAATTCCAACCTTGAGGTTGGGAATCCCAAACTTGAATAAACATCTAAGGTTAGGATTCTCAACTTTTAGGTTGGGATCCCAACTTGCAGGTTGGGATCCCAACCTAAAAGTTGAGAATCCCAACCTTAGATATTCAATCCTATTTGGGATTCCCAACCTATAAGTTGGGATTGATTTAAAAAAATACTCATTAAGGGTATTTTTGTCCATTCACGCTTTTTTTCTATTTTTGGATTCCCAACCTCGGGGTTGAGATTCCCAACCTATAGATTGGGATTGATTTCAAAAAATTCTCATTAAGGGCGTTTTTGTCCTTTCAGTGTCTTTTATTAATAATAAAAAATAAAAATGTTACTTTTGAGGATGGCTTCCCAAAAGCGCTATTTTCTCAATTTTCTCTTATAAAATTTCTAAACTTTGATTCTGCTCAATTAGGTTTGAAAACTTCCCGAGTTCTTACTTTAATACAATATATATTTTTGTTTGCATATTAATTTAACTGCCACATGTTAGTTAAATCAAAATGATGCTTCAAAAAGTTAGAATGCAAAGTGTAAAAATTGTTAAAGAAAAGTGTAAGACTATTAATTGTTTATTGTTGATTTTTAAAGAAAAGTGTATCAACGACTCATCCTAGTATCCTATCCAAATCAAATAATAAAATTGATTAAATGATTCCTTGGAGGCAAATCAAAGTCCACAATTCCATGTGAATAAGTAGGTACTAGGAACTTTTATAAGTGAAAACATTTCTTGAACTGAACTAACTAAGCACAATACATGATGCATATCACATATTTGCACGATAAGGATTTGTAAACTTGATCGCAATAACTTAGTTAAGAGGCTATTTGTTTTTTATAAAATAAGTCCTATTTGAGCAAATCACTAAAATTAAGATATATAATGATGTTTTTTTTCCTAACTTAAGTAAGCAAGCAAGCATGTGTGTGTATATGTATGTGTATATATATATATAAATTTTGACTTCTATCTTAATGAAAAAGACTTTTATCAATAAATGCGACTATTCTAAATTAACCTCTTATTATTATATTATTCCCAAAATATCCCTAAAAAAAATCCTTAATGCTAATAAAATCTATACCCGAACCCTAACCCTAAAATTAACCACCTCACGAGGCCGTCGGTCACTTATCGACTACTGGAGGAAGCCGGTTGGCCTTCTCCCTAAGTCATTGGGAGGAGGCCGAAGCCTCCTCTGCGTATAGAGACCACCAGCGGCTCCAAACTGTTGCAGGAGGTTGTCCATAGCCTACATTCATTTGCAGGAGGCCAATGGCCTCTTGTTGCCCACGAATGGAGGAGGTTTATATACTTTCAACAAGAGTCTTGTTATACATCATCTAAAGAGAATTGCATGGCATGTCTACACTCTATAGTTTCAATGACTCATCCTAGTATCCTATCCAAATCAGATAATAAAATTTATTAAATGATTCCTCGAACGCAAATCAAAATCCACAATTCCATGTGAATAAAGAGGTACTAAGAACTTTTTTATAGTGAAAAAAATTTCTTTAATTAAACTAACTAAACGCAATACATGAGATATATATATATATATATATATATTTGCAGGACAATAGTTATGTAAACTTGGTCACATTAACTTAGCTCAACCTAATTTTTAGACATAACATAACTCTGAAACTTGAATGATCAATCACTGATCACACTAAGTAATATTTAGGGACTATAAAATCTATGAAAGTATCGTAATTTCTAAGTCTCAACAAATGATTCATAATTACACTTTTACCTATTTATATACCTTAAACAAAATAGATGAGAATTTTACTCACTTTTTTAATATTAATATATGGATTTGACTACCTTACTAATTAGGTAACTTTATCCATCAATTACATCCATTAGATTAGTTGTAAAAGTGATTATTGATATCAATCAAATTCTAATCATTGTTGGATAAGGTTATAAAACCAATAAGCTAGCTAGATTCTTAATATATTTAGGTGACTATTAATTATTTTCAATCTACCTTTAAACTTTTCACTAATATAATAGAAGCACGCCTGACCAATGAAAAATGACACAGTCCGCCGGCCATGTGGGACGACCTGGATTTAATCCTATAATCACAATAGAATATATTCTAAGAGGACACAATAAAATTAATTACCTGAAAATGCTTCAATTTTTTTTTTTTTAATTCACGAATAAAAGCTGATACTGACAAACATTTGGACTCTGAAGCACGTTAAGCAGCGACAAGCGCTTTGTTGGCTTCTGAATAAGCCAAAAAAGTATGACTCCTCAACTCCAATAACAGAATCAGAAAACTGTGAAGTGTTTCTTCTACAATTCAAGGACAAATTTTCAGATTGAAACTATAGCTTCCAAGCTGTACTTAGATGAAGAGATTGAGGAGGTTTAATAACACACAGAGTTCTTAAACTTTTAATCACTTTATAGTCCCGGGTTATCTTTTGCAGACAAATGAGTGTAATAGGCTCTACAATACATTGAATTCATTGTCTGGTCGGTAATAGTTTTTATTGGTGAATGAATAAAATTCATTAGAGTACAAGTATACAAACACAAAACAAAACAAACAAACATTTGCTAGTGTAGCCGACGAGGCCCCTTTTCTACCCACTATCATGATAAAATATAAAAACATTGCCACTCAAATCTTCTATATATACGACACCACTCTAAGCTAGAATCTCTACCAGATAAGCATTGTATTTTCCAGCTACTTTTGTTAACAAAATGGCTTCTAGTTTGAGATTCTATCTCTGCTTGATTTTGATATTGCTTTCAATTTCATTGTCCGAAAATCGCCCTCTTAGTCCTCCACCACCAGTTCAACACATCCAAGGTAGGGACCTGACGAGGCTGATTAGAGCTCTAGGAGAAGATGCTCAGGAAGTATTGAACATTGGTCGCGAAAATGAGGAGAAAAACAAAGCCATTTATGAGTCCAAAAGAGCTAGTCCTGGAGGTCCAGATGCACAACATCACTCTAAAAATGATTAAAGGACTTGTATGAAGGGTGGAAGTAGTCTAAATTTTGATGTTCGGGCATGGTGAAGTACCTTCAAGTGCTTAATAATTGTCGCATCAGTTTTGTAGTTACTTTCTTCTCCATCATGTAATAATTATGTTTCAATAAATAAGTATTTGCTTTGAATAGCTAGCTATAGTTAATGTTATTTTTCTTATGGGGCGTGATCCACGAGAGGGAAAAAGAACTATAAAATATACACATATGAAGTTGTTTGGATAAAAAAGGATATATGGTGTCACTTTCAATACAAGGTTAAGTGCAGGAAAAGAGATTTGATTAGCTCATAATATACTCTCACAAAATTAAACGAACACTAGCTGAGATGGGTAACTGAATATAACAGTAAAGTGGATCTTCCTTGGAATTGGTGACTGCGGATAAGATAAACTAGTATAAAGAATGTTATCCTTTTTGGTCTTAGAGAGATTCCTCTTCTCAGTGCTAAAATAGAATCCCTAAAATGTTGATTGTAATTAGTACTACTATTATTTATTAAAAAAAAATGAGAAAATTTCAAAATTACCCAGATTCAAAAAATAAAAAATGGTTTTTAGCTCATTCCAAGAAAGAATTTATTTTTAACCCCTTAAATGAATTAATTGCATTTAGTACCTCTATTGACCAAAATACTCTTGGGCGTGATAGGAAAGTCTCCTGTCATGCTTGAGGTGACTGGAGTGCGAGACAAGCATAATGAGAAAACCTCCCAAGCATGACGATAGAGTCTCCTATCACGGTTAAGCAAGAAGAGAGGCTCTCCCATCACATTTGGCATGAAGGGAAGTTGTTCCATCATGCTTGTATGTGACAAGAGGTAACCGTGATAGGAGAGCCTCCCGTCATGTTTCTCCTATCACAAATTTTTTGAAATTTTAGTAATAGAGACATTTTAGGAATCAAGAGGTATAGAATAAAATTTATTTATTTGAGGAATTAAAAATAAATTTTATTTTGTAAAGGATAGAAACGAATTTTGGTTTTCAAATAGGGGTAGTGTTTGAAATTTCCACAAAATATATATATATAGTACTATTATTTTAAATAGTACTATTATTTTACCGGCCAGGAAACTATAGCTAGGTGCCTAGATCAGAGCTTAATTAATCGAGGAAATTCTAATACCATAGTTTGTCCCTTGTGACAATGCAAAACTATGCCCTTGATGTAATTCGGTTGTTTGTAGAAAAAGAAAATTCTATAAGAATTGTAGATGAACCGTTTGTTATAACTCTTGATTTCAATGGTTATAGTATTGTATCGGACTAAATTTAATTAAGAGGTTTTGTATTCGAAGCCCGTAAAACTCGATTCTATGAATTAAATTAGAATTACAACACAGACCCAAACGAGTGGAGCACTTTCTTTTATTGATAATTTTATGCTTGGACTACCATATACGATATAACAATACAAAGCTAAGTTGCTTTTTCAAAGTAAATGAAAATATGGAAATGCAAACCATGATCCTTAAATAACTTTTAAGTCAAATTCTCTTTTTCTGCTTTTCCGCTTTTCGCACTAGTAACACATTAATTATCCAAAACTTACGCACTTACTTATTTATCCTTTTGTGGCTGGTGGAATATATAGAATGATCATGATGGGTTTGTTATTTTATTTTATTCTTTTATTGAACACGACTTATACATTTATGCCTTTCTACATGTGTCCCTTCTCATATTTATACTACAAGTTGCATGGTCCATGTTAAATAAGGTGTCACTATTGTACGTCATTGAAATTGTCTAATTAAGTATGAGTCGTCAGGGTTGCAAGAATTTGACAAAAAACTTTAGATCCCAGATGTTTTAGTCACAAATTGAAGTATAACTGGATCAGAGAAAGTTCAAGCCTAAGTGTAAGCTGGAGATTATAAACTACATTATTGTACAGGGCAGAGATTATTTAATTGTTTGAACACTTTGGTGGCTTTTTGTTGTAATCAAGAGAAAACGAATTCTATTGAATAAAAGTGGCTTTCTATTCAAGATCATTAAGGTGTACATATACTCCAGTTAGCCGCGTCTAATATGCACCTTACAAGCTATGGGAAATAATTAGTAAATCTATATTTTCAAGAAGCAGTCACCTAATCGAAATAGTATTTGTCTTGTTATGTCATCATATTTTGTCTAACTAATGATCTGCTTTAATGACATTACCATCTTGTCATTATCTACCGGCTTCCGTTGAAAATTATGAGATGATGCAAATGCAAATCCCTTTCCTTGGAATTTTCAAATCAAATAGAACTCATGCTTCATGCTTCTTTGTGTCACAGACCCACCGAATCTTTCTAGTTGTTCAAATGCTACAAAGACAAGGACCTACAAACTGGAAACATGAGTCAACAAAAGGGTTGGATTTGTTTTGTATCAATTAGAAAATCTTAAGCAGACAAATTTATGATCTTTTTCCGTAAATTTTAGCATATAAGACTAATAAGACATGGTGAAGAAGTTTAGAAGAAGACGCCAAAACATTAATGTCTCTTCCATGCTCCAAACCAAGGCCTAAAAGAAAATGCCTGGAGAAGAGCACAATCCTTAATGTTAAAAAACCTCAGCCTCCCTCGAGACTTACAATATGCATGCGACTGAGATACAGCTAGTGCCCTTTCACTGCAGCTACGACTCAAGACTTCAACAATCTATTGGAGTGTGGAAAGCATTTAAAATAGAGCCTCCTATGTTTATTAATTTTGATACACTGATCAATTAATTTTAATGTGGTACAGCCTGAATCTTTAGTATCAAATCCACTTATTTGCTCTTTTGCCAACAAAGCTAGGTGGTCGATCTATTTGAGATTTTGTTCTTCTTTGTAAGACCTGATTCTGCAGTATCAATAATGATTGAGATGGCTATCCAACCAAATCTCTCCTGGAAGTGCTCAGTGAACTAGCCCTGTGAGATTCTGAATTTCAGTACTAATTAGAGAATCCACAGAAATTTCAACTAAATATTGATATCTCTATATCAAAACAAGACAATATTTTTGTATCTTCATATGCCATTAAGAATATAGAACTTTAAACTAGACTAAAAAAAATGCTCCTGAGAATGGAAGCCATTAAAATTTAAAGGGAGAACTTCATTCTAGTCCCTATGTTTTTAAAAAATTTCTCATTTTTAAATGCGAATCCATTTATAGTCTTCATGGTCCCTTACTTTTCAAAAATTCATCAAATTAGTCCTTCTGTCATAATTTTTAATAAAAACATAGGGACCAAAATGAAGTTCTCTATTAAACATAGGGACCAAAATGAAGTTATCTATATTAAACATAGGGACCAAAATGATGACAGAATGACCAATTTGATGAATTTTTAAAAAGTGAAGGACCATGAAGATTATAAATGGATTCGCATTTAAAAACGAGAAGTTTTTTAAAAACATATGGACTAGAATGAAGTTCTTCCAAATTTAAATCTTTATCTTCTCTTCAAGTGTCACTAGGATAATATAAAGTATTAAGCAAATGACATTATAATTACAGAAGTGTTGCCACAATATTCATTCTTGGTACTCAAATTTATATCACTTTTCTAAGCTAAGGAGCATTTTCTGATGACTTTGGCTATATGCATTGACTCATATTATACAAGTAAAATACATGATAGTGCAAAAGTAAGAAAACCATCATAAACTGCTTAAAATAAACAAGTAAACTGACCTTAGACTATGACTATTGTCAAGGAGGAGAAAAAAAGTCCGACAAACTAGTTTTTGACATTCATTGTTGCAACTGCATGATGATAAATGTGTATATTCCACTTTCAATTAATGACAGATGTCACGGTTGGACATTTATATCTTAAGTAAACTTATCTTCGTGGTAAAAAAAAAAAAAAAAAAGTCTCTTTCGGTTTAGAGATTTTTAATTGTTTAGGATTTAGTTTAGGAAGTCCTTTACGATGAGAGAAATCTTCTCCTACAAGAACAGAAAATTCAATCTTTATGGTTGATGCAAGAATTTCAACATTCTCTCAACAAGTGGAAAAAGTGTCCCAAGGTTCCTCTGATGATGGTAACGAGATGCTTCTTAGGATACTGCAGACGTTGGGACCTGGGACACCAAATGTCAAGAAGCCCCATGAACAGGTCAGGCTCACCCTTTGCTTGCAAAACAGAGAAAGGGTTAGGGCTTTTGCCAACGGGTTTGACAGTGAAAACCCTCTCATGCTTAAGTCAATCTAGAGGCACCAAGGCAAACCCTTAGAAAAGATAGCAATGTGATGCTAAGTTGAGGATGTTTAATGAAAATAGGCCTCCAACATTTTTAGAAGGTTTTCCAAGGAGAAATCCCATTGCATGTTAGGGTTTCGAGCTAGACCAAGAAATGGTTAATGCCACGTGTTTGACAAGGAAAGCCCTTAAAAAATGAATAATGCTAATTAACCCATAATAATAACCCAAAAGCTAACCCAAATGATGTGTCAAATTTGTCCTTATCTTAATTATCATTTATTGCATCATTCCATAATTAATAAATAATGTCAAATCATTTACATTGAATTTTGGGCTTAATTTTTGGATTGTATTTAAAATATATAACAACTTAATATTAAGTTGAGGATGAGTCTTCGACATTTTCAAAAAGTTTTATATGGAAAAATCCCTATACATATTAGAGTTTTCAAACAAAAAAAAATGATTTCTTTTTCTTTGAAGAAAATGATGATTTAAATTATTACAAATTTTTTCATCTAATTAGTCCATATTTGGCTTTCTTAGGGACCAAGTTCACATCTTGGTGAGAGCATTTCCAACTAAGGCTAGGCATTTGAACATTCAGTTCAATTCCAAGAACCAAGAAACTTTCAATTCTTGAAATCCATAACTAAACACCCCTATTTTTTAGGGTGAAACTAAGATGAACAAAATACGATCAAATCAGTTCAGTTGAGTTTCTCAATTTTATCTTTCTTGCATGATTTGTAGTAAATATCAAAAAGAAGAAGAAACAAGCAAAACAAATAAATAGAAAACACAAAACTTATATCGAAAAAGCAAACAAATTCCCCTAACAAGAAGAAAAAAATTCAAAAACCCATATCATAAACACAAATTCCCCTAACAAGAAAGCAACAAACCCACATCTTGAAGAAACACAACAAACAAAATACGCAAACACTAGAAACTAACAAATCCAAATAAAAAAAGCTAATCAAACAACAAAAAATTAAAACCAAACCCAGATCAGAAAAGCCAGGGAAATCAAAACACCAAAAGAAAAAACAAGAAAGCGAGAGAAAGGCGATGACAAAGAAGAAAAAAGAAAAAAAAAAGAAAATGGCAAGGTTCGGTGACAAGGATCAACAGTATGGTTTGACGAAGGGACCAACGATTGGAGCTCAAGAGAGAGGTGGGCTATGTTAATGAAGAGAAACGAAAATAGAGAGGGATGGGGTGTTGGTTGTGCAAACAAATTAGGGTTTGGCTATGCAATATGTTATATTATATTATATATATGTATGTGTGTATGTATGGAGGGTATCGAGTTTGGTTCTTGAGTCTAAGAATTCAAAATTGAATAAAAATTGAACACAGGTCGGCTTTTCCATAACCAAAACCGAACACCCTTCCTCTTATTACATGAATTGACCCGAACACTCAAAAATTTGTTCGGGTTAAACTGTTCTGGTTGGCTCTGTGTTCAAATGCCCAACCCTATTTCAAACGATTTGCATATTGTACCTTTGACTTATCTTTAAACACCGTGTGTGCTAGTCCCAAAATGACTAACGGGAGATGATTGTCTACGCCAATCATTCTCATATTTTGTTGGTGTCTATATAGTAGAGGTGGCAATGGTCTAAAGTCAATTGTCATGTAGATAAAATGGAGGAAAGTAAAATATGGTGGGAATCAAAATATCTTAGAAGCTTAAACATATAAAGAAAGGTTCTCTAAACACTTATTGCCATGTAAACTTTTTTAAAACTCTCTCTTTTGTACCTTTGGATTCCAAACTTAACACCCAAGTGGAGGTTCCCCTTGGGCCTTGGTTCATTTTTTCCTTGGCGTCATTGTTACTTTGATCAAACCTCATGAGGACCTAATTGCTTTCATGAGTCATTTGTTCATTGATTTATTTGGATTAACTAATTTTATCCCAGCAGTATACCCTAGGGCGCATATGTAGATGAAAAATAAGTTCCCACTTGTGATAAGTGTAGAACAATTAGTTCATAAAGACCAACATTGTATAACTATTTATCAATTGATATAGATTTCCAATTTTTCCCTTCACCTAAGTTAAGTAGATACAAGACAAGGAAACTATCCAGAAATTTATATTTAATTCCTATTCACGTATCATAGATCAATAGGGAGTTCTTTATCCCTTGCCCACTGTTTCTTTCATGTACTTTCCGTATTACAGAAATTAAGAACTATGATCTATCACCAAAAAAAAAAAAAAAAAGTTCTAAACCATGGGTTAATGGGATGAAGGCATGGAAAAAGAGGGATTCAAACCCTCAATAAACAAAAGCCTATATATTAGTTTCAATGCTACGCCTTGAACCACTCCGCCATCTCCCTTACGTTGGATTATTAAGACCAAAGATAGAATGTCAAGGAACTGAGTTTTATGTATGTATATATGTATTTCAGTTAATGTAACCTTCGATAACAAAGTCAAATTGGTGAATCACGTTAAAAATTTGCTTGCTTCTTTATTATGGTTATACTTATTCTATTTTTCACTTTATTTACTAGGTAATTTTCTCTAGTTATTCTCTTCTTTAACGTTTGTACGTTTCAAACAAAGGTGTTGAGAAGTATTAGATTTAGTAAACACAATTGTTTGAGTACTTGATAGAAAAGTAATAGACTTAGCAAGCGAAGCAATGGCAGCTATTGATACAAATGGCAGCAAAATCTTTAATCCTCTTGATGCTAACAAATCATATAATGGAACAGTAAGTTCTTGGACCCAAAAATCTGTGACTTATCATAGTGAGACAATAAACACTAGAAACATCAATCAAGGAAACGCAAACATTAATTCATAGCCTTTTTTTTTTTTTTTTTGAAAGATTAATGCATAGCAAATTTGATGACCAAAAAAGGAAAAGAATTAGCCTCTTCCAATCCCCAGCATAAGAAGAATCACGAAGGCCCTTGTGTTGAACTAAATGCAGAACTGCAATCACTGTCCAAATTCTAGACATGTACCACAACATCTAAGTTATCATTTTTCTTCAACAGCATTATTCTTTTATTATTTGCCTCTTATAGCTCTTGAGATGTTGTTTATTGCTGTATGTGGACAAAAACATCTCACCTCTTCATGTCCCTTGCTCTCTACATCAACAAATTTAGCTAGAACTGTTAATATTGGTGGTAGCCACCATACAGCCAGCTGCTGACAGCTGTGCTTATCCACAGCCTCAAACCGTGTAAACAAGGTGTAATACTCTATGATGTCTATTATCCAAAAAGGGGTCACACTGTTTTTGACACATCATCAAGCATGGCTTGGCTTATCCCTGATGAGCTCACTTGTCTCAAGTGGAATCCAGTTAACGGACAAGTCAAAACTATCCAGTTTGTATTAAAAAAAGGTTTCTAATCCATGGTTTTACCTACTTTAATTATTACTTTGGTATATCTATTGTAACCTTACAAGTTGTTCGCATTTGTATTATCAATTGTCACTTTCTGACTTTCAGGCGGTTATCTGGACATTCACTTATCTGTTAGCATCAGAAATGGATTAAGATCAATAATTAATAATGTATTCGAAACTCCAAATAAGCTAAAACATTTGTTCCTATTTAGTTTATAATTTATTGTAGCAAATCTTTTTTGGGACCAATTGCAAGACAAACTATTAGCATTCTTCTTTGAAGACATTGTCTATAAGTCCTGAGATTGCATGAAAAAGTAGTGTATAATGGATACATCATATTAAAAAACAACGGGTCCAGCGTAGAAAGATAACAAAACCTGGGTTGTAAATTTGATAGCCCAACGAGAAATATGACTTTTTCACGTATGATTTTAACTTAAGCTTGTGCTGATTGAATATCTCCATCTTTTAATAACTTTTAATAAAGATGAAGATTAAAAACCAGGGCCTATAAATACTTAAAACAGACTTATCAACTTGTAAGTCAGAACAAAGATTAGTTATTATAACCCAGTTAAGAGAATGTCCTGCTCATTAAGATGCTTGATTTGCCTTGCCTTTGTCTTGCTGTTATTATCAGCTAGAGCCGAAACGCGCCCTCTTACTCCATTTATGGAGAGGAAGAAGAACCTAAGCTTGTCGATTGAGAGGACGAAACAGGTTGGTAGAGAAATGAGAAACCAGTACGCGTGGCCTAAGAGACAAAGTCCCGGAGGACCTGACCAACACCACCACTAATCAGCAAGAGTTAGGATGCATATTTCTTCTCTATTATATATTGTACTTGAAGTACTTTGCATATGTAAACAAGCATACTATTATTTTAATAAATGCCGTCTGTTGTTGTCACCAAGGTTATTGTGCAATTCCATTGAATTTGTCAAGTTCAGTATAAAACTTTTGCAGATAATGTCATCATAATTATACTCTAAGATTTTTTAGTCTTCAATTATTTTCATAAACATTGACTTGTTAATGTTTTGCAAGTTGAGTCATATAGACTTGAGTTACATGGATCTAATGAATCTATGTTATTTCATTATTACTCGGGATCGGAGTATCATCATACTTCAATATTAGAACCTTTAGTTCCAATACCATTTGTTGCAAGCAATGAAAGAATATCATCATAATTGAATTTCGGTATGATACTCATCCAGGCAATCATATTCTCCTCAATAAGCACTAACTTAAATAAAATCAATTTCTTAGCTATCAACACTTAGATTCATCTTCTTCTACTTGGTAACCATTTACTTTGTACAATACACTCATTATGTTGCTATCAACATGAGTCCGTTAGAGGTAGTGTATGGAAGACCACCACCGACGTTGAGCATCTATGAGAGAGGCACAACGTGGAATGAGGTTAAGAACGAGTTGTTGGCCGGGGCTGAAGTGTTAACGAAAGTCCAGAAAGAGCTCGAGAAGACTCAAGGGAGAATGAAGAAGTATTGTGACCGAGGAAGATGGAACATTTGAACCTGAGAAGTATGTATATCTCAAGTTTCAGCCATATCGACAGAAATCTTTGAAGAAAAAGTTCAATGTGAAGTTGTCTCAAATGTACTATGGGCCATTTAAGGTGTTGGAGCTAGCAGATAGGAGAGGTGTCTGAATCTTCCACCAATTATAAGTTACATCCGTTGTTCCATATTACTATGTTGAAAAAGAGAGTTGGAATCCTTGCTTAGTTGTGAGCGAGTTGCCATCATTTGATGAGGAAGGAAGAGTGTTGTTGAAGCCAAATGAGGCTCTTCGATATAAAAGTTGGGTGAAAGGACATGGGAAACTCAAGTTTCGGCATGTGCTAGTTCAGTGGAAAGCAGTGCTTATGGAGAAAGCTTCTTAGGAGAATTATGATGACATGATGGATAGATGTCCAGACTTTACCCTTGAGGACAAGGACATTCTTAAAGAATGGGGGAATGATGAGAACATTCGAAGGTCTAAGAGGGTAAAAAAGAAGAATGTGTGACTTACACCGCCGGATGCAACCAGCGATGGAAGCTACGAAATTACTTTACAGGGCATTTGCAAGTTATGTTACGACATGCAACCAACAACACATCTTATAGGGTAATTCCAAAGATCTCTTGTGACTTATATCGAGAGTTATACCCCGCAATGCAACTCACAAGAAATGCATTTGGTGCTGGCTAGATGATTCCGAGATTTAAAAACTTTAATCCAAATTAGAAATCTTTTTGTTATTTCTTAGTTTCCCTGGTATATTTCCTTTTGTTAATATATTAGAGATATTTTCTTTTAGAATTATATTTCCTAAAAAAAAATTGTTCTCTGAGAAAACTAGAATTTTGTTAGTATATATAGAACTTCAAAATTAGGGTTTGATTATGTTTTTGGCTTTCAGAATACTAATAAAATCTTGTAGGTTTGCAAGCAAGCCTCTTGTGTTTTATTTTGGTTTTTCTAGGTATTTTTGCTTGAGATTATTTGAAATTGTTTGGGCTAGAATTAAGTCAATTTTTGATCTGATTCTAGAGGATAAATTTACTTATTTTGTAAGCTGATTGTTCG
This sequence comes from Litchi chinensis, assembly GCA_019925255.1. Lineage (NCBI taxonomy): Eukaryota > Viridiplantae > Streptophyta > Magnoliopsida > Sapindales > Sapindaceae > Litchi > Litchi chinensis. The sequence continues at coordinate 20,974,783 of CM034469.1, read as the reverse complement.
TGTGATGTGAGTTAGGGTGGTTAGGGTTTGTTATTGAATCAATAGTTAGGTCCTCAACAAGTAGCCAGCATGCAGCATGGTGATGGCGCATACAGCCTGGTGATGACTGCTGTGCTTATGTACGGCCTCAAACAGTACAAACAAGGTGTAACTCTATAATGTCTATTATACAGAAAGGGTCACGCTGTTTTTTGACACATCAAGCATGACTTGGCTTATCCCTGATGAGCTCATCTGTCTCAAGTGGAATCCAGTTAGCTGATAAGTCAGAAACTATCCAGTTTGTATTAAACAAAGGTTTCTAATCCATGGTTTTCCCTACTTTATTACTTTGGTATACCTATAGTAACCTTAAAAAGTTGTTCACATTTGTATTATCAATTGTCACTTTCAGACGGTTATCTGCAGACATTCACTTATCTGTTACCACATCAGAAATGGATTAAGATCAATAATTGATAATGTATCAGAAACTCCTAGTAAGCTAAAATGTTTGTTCCTATTTAGTTTATAATTTATTGGCAAATCTTTTTTGGGACCAATTACAAGACAAACCGTTAGCATTCTTCCTTGAAGACATTGTCCGAATCGATAAGTCCTCAGATTGCATGAAAAAGTAGTGTATAATGGACACATCATATTAAAAAACAACTGGTCCAGCGTAGGACATAACAAACCTGGGCTGTTAAATTTGATATTCCAACGAGAAATATGACGTTTTCACGTATGATTTTAACTTTAGTTTGTGCTGATTGAATATCTCCGTCCTTTAATAACTTTCAATAAAGATGAAGTGTAAAAACCAAGGCCTATAAATACTTAAAACGGACTTACATATCAACTTGTAAGTCAGAACAAAGATTAGTTACTATAACCCAGTCATGAAAATGTCCTGCTCATTAAGATGCTTGATTTTCCTTGCCTTTGTCGTGCTGTTATTATCAGCGAGAGCCGAAACACGCCCTCTTGCTCCATTTATGGAGAGGAAGAAGAACCTAAGCTTGCCAATTGAGAGGACGAAACAGGTTGGTAGAGAAATGAGAAAGCAGTACGTGTGGCCTAAGAGATCAAGTCCTGGAGGACCTGACAAACAACATCACTAATTAGCTAGAGTTACAATGTATATTTCTCGTCTACTATTGTACTTGAAGTACTTTTCATATGTAAACAAGCGTACTGTTATTTTAAATAAATGCCGTCTGTTGTTGTCACCTAAGTTTATTGCGTAATTCCATTGACATAGTCAAGTTCAGTACAAAACTTCTGCAGATAATGTCATCGTAATTATACTCCAAAGTTTTTTTAGTCTTCAATTATTTTCATACACATTGACTTGTTAATGTTTTGCAAGTTGAGTCATATAGACTTGAGTTACATAAATCAAATGAATTTATGTTATTTCATTATTACTCGGGAGTATTATCATACTTCAAGATTGGAACCTTTAGTTCTAATACCATTTATTGCAAAAAATGAAATAATATCATAATTGAATTTCGGTATGATACTAATCCAGCCAAACATATTCTCCTCAATAACACTGACTTAAATGAAATTGACTTAAATAAAATCAATTTCTTAGCTAACAACACTTAGATTCATCTTCTTCTGTTTGGTCACCATTTACTTCTGTTTAGTCAATGGCTGACAAGCGCTGTACTGATGCACGCAATGAGAGGAAAACTCCTAGTTACCCATTTACAGAACAGTTTGTCATTCACAATCAATATAACCCAGATAAGCAAACAGTTCAGCCTCCAGAGTTGTACTATATATTCTGTAGAATAACTTAGATCGGGCAGTGTTAGTATCCTAAGGAAATTGAAGCATATCTAATAGTACCTCGTGAGAGTAAACAGAGTCTGTTACAACTCATAAACGTTAGTTTTGCAATTTCTCAACACAAATAGATCCTATACTTCAGCTTAACTAGCTTGATTAGATTTATTAAGTATATGATCATTTAAAAAATTAGATATGAAATCGTAAAAAGCTTATTCAAATGGCTTTGGTTCATGCAGGACTATAGGTCAGAGCATGCAGTGGACGTAATGCAACCACAGGTAGATGTTACCCAACCCCACTTGACTTGTCAGCTATTTGCCAAGGATTTACAACTGGGACAAAAAGCAGATGTTGTAATTTGTCCATAGCTGAGATGTTAGGAATAGTGGGCGGTGAATTTTACTAGCAATATGTCAAAAAGATTGATTGACAAAAGTGACAGAACCTAAGAAGAGCAATGTCCATTCATAGTCTATGCTTTCAACATCACAAAGGGACGCATAAAGCCAAGTTTTGTGAAAACTGACTAGACATGCACGCGCATGAACGCAAACACAACACTCTCCAACTCTAAGAGCACACCATGCAGACGACTACTATTTTTTGGTTTTAAAGCACCCTCAAGATTCATGTACTTCAAACGAATTTAAAGTTTCAAAAGTTGTGGGACACCTCAATTATGAGAATGTTAACCGCACCTGGTACGCAAAATTGGCCACTGCCAGATCAGTAGCATGTGCATATATCATCTTCTTTATTATTTGTACAGGAATATCTCTATTCAATTGCAACTGTGACAAATTGGTAGAAGCAAAGTGGATGCTCAAAAGATGGAGAAAATCGTTGAAAAATCATTTGAGTTAGTTGACTGTATTGTTTATAAAGTTGCCAATCTTTATCTAAAATAAAATGAAAAGAAAAAGCACTTACAATGTATTAGCACCTTAATGTAACTATATTATATAATGTACCATATCACTTTAGGAAGTTGAAAAGAGATGGTTAGGATTCAGCATGAGTAGACCAAAAACAAAATAGTACAAGTTGGATGGAGGTGATCCAATAGAAACAAACAACAGTTGACAACCAAATCAAAAGCAGCTAGCAACTTGTACATAAAAAAACATGTGGAAAGAATACGTTCCTGCATCAGTCCAAAGTTGGCACAAGCATTTGTTTGGATAATGGAGATTCGCATCACACGTGCACAGAAGCTAATATCATATGAAACAATGACACAAGAAATTTAGCAATTGGCCTGTACATTCTTTTGTTTTGAATGGTTTAAATTGTATATGTTTAAGACTATAAAAAATTTACAGATGAAGAACAAAAGATGACCAGACAATTTTGTTGTTAATTGAGATATCAGCTAGAGCTAAAACCATAGATGCTCTAGTGGGGACCGAAGACAAGTGCTTCGCATGATTTAAGGTAAAAGGAAAAACCATTGAAGATACATGACTACGATCCACGTTGAACTAGTCGATTTCTAGCCGCCAATTCCATTATCATTGAAATTTATTGGACTTTTCCGTTTCCCTTGTGTTATATAGTAGAGCTTTTGTTACTCCCCGTACCACTTCAATCCTGCTATTGAGCAACTACTCATCTCTCTTAGAACCAATATCGTTTTTGTCAAAATATGGCCAACTCAACTTCTATCAAAATTTCTGTTCAAGTCCTAATCATTTTATCTTTGCTTCTGATAAACTCAGAAGCGCGCGTCTATCAATGGCCTAAAACCATGCAGAAAAGTGTTGATAGCCGTTCTATTTTACTTGAATTAGGGTACGATTTGTCTAAGTCGAAGCCTAACAGGAGGGAAACCTTGGTAGATAGAGGGGTAACGAGACTCCCACCAGGAGGGCCTGATCCTGGACATCATTTTTAACCAACAGGACTGCAGCTAGTTATTCTCTGCTTCCTGCCATTGCTCTGCTTGGAAAACATAATAAAACATTGATGAATTAAAAGTGTGCCTCTACTATATGGCTCGTGACCCAGTTGCTGCAACTGGGAATCACGTTCCCTGCTAGATTTGACTTAGTGTGACGTACGCGAGTTTAATGATTTTCTTTTCTGTCAACTTATATTATGTTTATAGTAAGAGTTTATGTATCAGCCAAGCCAGTTTGTCAGAGTTGGATATATCATATATGTAACATATTTCTTTTGCTAGGAAGGCACACACTTGTAAACTGTATTATCCAGTGTTAATAAATTATTGCATCACTTGTGTAACTTCAAATATATGAAGTAAACAATAAAATGGATCGGAAAGAACATTGTAATTGATAGAATTAAACGTCACACCTCTTAGCCTTATTTTTATTAGTTTATATAAGGTCAAGGATCCAAAACCTGCAAGGAAGGTGACACAAAGCAGGCAACGGAGGCAATACATCATCTCACAAAAATCGTGTTGCAGACCTCAAAACTTTAAGTTGCGGGTAAAAGTCCAAACAATGGTATCATATTATGACAACTTGACAAGTAAAACAATCTGAAACGAGAGGTTCTGTTCAAATGTGCAACAAAAGCATAAAGATAATGAAAAAAAAATTAACGAAAAGGATGTTAAGTAGAATCAGGAATCTCCTGTTGTCTGCATGGATCTATGTAGATTACAAGTAACAATTTTGCATATCTATTGGCAACCGTAAAATTCGACGAACTTGTTATGAGCTCAAGAGATGTAGAAATTTCACCTAATGTTTAGTTAACAAATCACAGATCACTTAACAATACCAAAAGCATGTATTCATGGACAGGATATAAAGCAGTCATCTCTCTGATCAAAGATGGAAAAGGTAACAGATTTGCCGATTCAATCTGTCATTTACAGTGATAATATAAAGTAAAACGTATAGCAATTCAACAAAAACTTAATAAATAGGAGATTAAAACTTGCAGCTTATTGGAAGTTTTGAACACGTAACATTGGCTGCAAGTACAATTGTTCTGCATATACGTCCCTACTAGGGACTTGAGCTAGTGTGGTTTATAGTTACATGTTAGAAACCAAAAAGAAACCACATTTTTATCAAAAGAACTGCATTAGAAGCCAGATTACCGGCATAAATATCTAGAATTCTGGTGTTTATAATATTGTTCTGTAATACCAGCAAAAGAGCTTCGAGAAGACAAAAGTCCACCACAACCCCCTCCCTCCCCAATGATAAATAGCAACATTACTTGTCAAAGGCCTTAAGTGGTTCTTTAGGGTCAATCTCGGATATAAGTGGGAGATCAACCGGCAACTTTTCTAAACTCAAGCCGTTTTCCTTCAGCTTAATCACCACCTCCTCGAAAACAACCCTGTTTCCTGTTTGATTTAGGTGCAAACCATCACTGCAATACCAATTATAAAGAACCATCAGGATTCCACATTGTGCTTTCTACGAGCAACAATTACGGCATTTTATACGTAATACAATGGCAGAAGTTAATAACTAGAAAATTTGAATAACAAAATGTTTTACCAACCAAAGATGTATCAACAAAAGATAACTAGTCATTTATTTCCCAATTAAGAACAGTGAAGGAATAATCCAGGCTAACACGCTAATTCATGCCAACTTGAACTACATTTTACTTCAAAAATGGTAGCTATTTTTCTAAGTATTTGAACAGACTACATGCAGTACTCTTAAAATAAAAGTAACTATATTTCAAAGTTTCTTATTGCATGTTCATACATATGCATATCTATTAAATCATTCATTTGTGAATTCTAAAAGGATTTCCCAGAAATGAAGACGTGTCAAAAAGCATTAACAAAATTTGAGTTGTTTCAGAATTGAATTTCGAGGCAGTCTATATATCCTGTGACTCATTAAGTTGCCAGCCTGTAGAAACCTATACATTTACATGCACAATGATAACCTGAAAATACCTTAGATAAACTTTTTGCCAGTTAGGAAACTGCTGCATTTTGGTCCAGAGATCTATCACAGGGATCCCACATTCTCCAGCAACCTCAATGCAGGCCTTGGCATAGGCACCAGCAGCCTCATTTGTCCTCTCAGGCAAACCCATTGGATTCTCAACATAAGGATGCCTGTTTCAACATTTTAAAGGATCATTTACACTATACTTTGCAGCATCATGCCAAATGACCAAAAAGCATGCCTCACCATTGCATGCTAGCAGTATTCTAAAATATGGTAAAGTTAGTCATTATTTTCATATATGATAATTATATGCCTTGAGGACTTCATCACAAGTGAAATGCCATTATTATTAAATTGTCTTCTTCTTTCTTAATCCTTGGTTGTTGAATGTATATTAGGTTAATTGATTAATTTTTAAATTGCATGTTATTGTAAGGCTATATAGATTGTAACATCAAACAAACATATATTTCAGCCAACAAAAACCTCTCTGATTTTTTAATGAAAGAGATGATGATCACTCATCAAATGGGACAAATTTATCATCCAATGTCGGGGTTCCAGTTCTCCTGATTCTCAACGGACTAAAGTTGATTTTCCATCTAACTTTTTATGATCCTTATTTAATATTTAGAATCTGATCATATTGGATTATGTATTTAAATTTTGGCATATTTTGTTGACAAACGTGATGATGTTTAAATGCCATATATAAATAAGGGATCATGCATGTCAATGTAAATTAGACTGGTATTTGAGCACTCTACATAGAAAATAAAATTCGTGATTTCAAACACTTCTGATTTAAATAACTTAAGTTGAAAACCAATAAAGAAACAAATATATTTTTTACAATGTATTTTGTTTTCTATGCTATCTTTTTACATTAATTCATTAAAGTTTCACGCATTTACTATTGATATGAGTTTAAAACTTGTAAAAATTAATTGTGAGATAAATGATTTAGTACTCTTAATCATAGTTCAGGCCCCATGATCATATTCTGGATTCGCCACTGGACAAGTAGAACAATAACACCACATAATGAAGATAATATTATAAGTAGCGAGTATGGTAGAAGCATACTTAAGGCGCCCGTCTTCATCAATTGGGGGAGGAGTTATGAGGAGAATGAGAGTTGTCGGCCACTGATTCTGAAGACAAAGCAACAATAAAGTAGCACAATTCAGGAACCCTAGGAAAAAGCAAATTAATATATAAGATCAATAGATATCAAATCAGTGGCCAATTATATATCCTGTTTTACGGATTGCAACAAAACCTGATTTCTTCTTTTTTTTTTTTTTTTCTGAGATAAAAACCTGAATGTTGTGATGCTAAACTAAAATGTAATCTCCCAGGAATATTGAGAAGCGAAAAACTATGTATCCGAACCGAAGATATTGTAAGACATATGATAAAAGCTGGTTACAATCCTAAAGATCTATCTACTGGATAGGATATGCTAAGCGCTAAATGAGGGACCACAGCCACTGTTATGGTCATAAAATCATTTGTCTTTGGTTGATTCCTAAGATCTACAAGTTACACAAACTATAATAACTTCTCTTCATAACTAATCAACTAAATTAACCAACGTATATAGGTGTAGCTTATTTGTTTAATGACCTTCATGACACTAGAAACCTAGTGTGAATTTGGAAAACAATATCTTTATTTCTTCACTCGAAACCTTTATTGAAAATTAGTTTTCAGGTACCATGCAAATCAATTGATGGGCACTACAAAACTTTTCACTAAACCAACATTGATGTCTCCTATATTTACTCAAAACAATGAATGTTTTTAAAGCAACACAAATCTATTAAATGGCCTCCCATAACAGACGTACGTAGACTAGAACAATGAAAAAATTTGTGAAAATGAATCTTCTTGAGAAATATGTTACCAAAGCATTGTTTTCAGCTTGATAGGAAGTTATATAGGACCTTGACCTCACAGAAACTTACATATACCAAGGGTAACTATTTCTGGTGCGAAGGGTCATGATGCCAACACACACACACACACACGAGGAAATAATGCAACTGAAAAATGGATCATCATGACCAACGTACACAATACAATAAGAGGTTCAGTGCAAGGCTTCTAAGATTCCATACGTGAGATGCTCAGAGTCCAGTACTAGATAATAGAAGAAAAGTCAAAAAAGAATGCTCAAAATCATTCAAGCGTGAAGCCTTTGGCCCAATGAAAAGTAGAAATGATAATGAATGAATAGATCAAATATATTCTATACCACATGTTTGAAAGTATACATTATTATTATTAAATTAGATTCACAAAAAAGGTCACCAGACTCTCACATCCAAAGTGAAAACAACTTTCTAATAATTCAGAAACAAGAGGTCCTATTTACCTGTAATGACTAAGGGTGGGTTTCCTTGTGAGTATTTTTGTAAAAAGCTGTTCATTGTAAAACGTCGTCAACAAAGAATTTTAGAGACTAAATTTAATTTTCTGTGAACACTTTAAACTTTAATTTAATTTTAGCTAAACGTTTTCACTTATATAAATAAAATGCTTTTGATTATAGATGTAAATTTAAAAATACTAAAAATCAATTTCAGTTGCATGCAGGTCTAACACTAAGCTATCCAAGAAAAAGATTCACACATTACAAAATACATTCCCTAGAGGCATTGCATTACAATCAAAAGTGTGACGTCAACAATGCAAGACTTATTTTCCCAAAGCTACCGAAGAGAGTCTTAATAATAGTCAAGAGAGGCTAAAGATTCTGTTCACATAATAAACAAAGCTAAAAAAAATAACAAATCCAGTCAACCACATAGCATTAACACCTCCTCCCTAACTAACGTAACTCTCGGTAATCTCATGGTGAAACCACGACAGACCTCAATCAATGACCACGGATCACACACACAAATACAAAAGGGTCCCACTCCCATCTCCAACAACACCCTGAAAATAACATAACTAATTTTCGCGTTGCGGTGTAATTAAACTCACACACACCTTGGACCACCACCAGCCACCAATTATATATATATATATATAGAGAGAGAGAGAGAGAGAGAAACTAGAAGGAGAGATCACTGCTATTCAACCACTTAGGTTCCTCTTTAACCAAATTAAAGTAAGGCTATTAAGATGACATTTATTCAAATGATACATATATATAGTTAATGCCGATAAGCAATGCTACGAGAAATAGCCAAACGACAACTGGGCCTCACCCACCACCACTCTTCATTTGGCAGCATCACTACCTTTAATGGGGTATAGCACTAGCCCCACTTCCCCACTTCCATTCTACACGCTCCCCACAACCATTTCTGACCGACCATCCTCACTTTTGTCAACCCAGCTGACGCTTATGATCAACTCAATAAGACTTAGTGCAAAATTTCAATAAAATTCACTTAATAATTGACCATAACTAACATGGATCACTCCGTTTAGAGTTTTGATACCCTTTTGAGGTACTTTAAGGATTCCAAGGAACATCAATAAAAAAATTTAAAATTTTTAGATTGATACATGCAAAACACAGTCATGTACACACAAATATGAAATATTATAATTGTGATTCGTGCAACCACCACCACCTAATCCCTTTTTGTAAACCGTGTCTACGTGAGAACCACTGAGAAGAAACAGTGACTTTTCTTGTTCCAAAACCAGTAACTTTTCACGACCCCGTGTGTGTGTGTGTGTGTGTGTGTTTTCTTTCTTTTTTTTTTTTTTTTTTGGTGAATATGTAAATAGAATATTACACACTTAATAATATTCTTCCATATACACGTAATACATGCAGAGGTAGAAGCGCACCTTGAGATAGGAGACAATAGAGCGAAGATTTTGCTTGTATTCATGGAGAGGCACGTGTTGGAAGCCAGAGCATCTATCGGGAAGACAAGCATCATTTGCTCCAAAGAACACCGTCACCGCTACCGGTGCACCTCCGCCGCCGCTCTCCGCTGGTAGTACCCTCTCCACCACCTTCAGAGCCCACCTAGTGTTGTAACCACTGTACCCTCTCAACACCACATCTATCTGAAACATATTTATTCAAATCATCCACCGACAAAAATAATTAAAAACTAGAAACAGTGAAACACTTTATGGTCTCCAAATTCTTCAAAAAAAAAAAAATGAAGTGAGAGTTGATACCGTGCGAGAGAAATGGTGGGCAAGAGAGGAACCCCAGCCACCATCACAAAAGGACTCTTCAGTGATTGAGTCACCAAAAAGATAAATCTTTGGTCTCATTTTGGAAGAAATTCTATGTTGTGTTTGAGCTTCAAAAGCTGAAGTGTTTCTTGAATGGAAAATCTAGTACTTGTGTATTACACATGCAAACTGCGACAAACAAAGACTACAAGAGAGTAACGAAGGAACTACAACAAGTTAATACCCACCGGTCTCTTTTAAAACGAAGTACAGAGGGCACTTCAATAAATGCTAGCTCACCCAAAAAATGCTAGACAGGAGCGTGAGGACGAGACTAGAGTCCAGAGTTTGTGAGAATTACGGGAGTGCCACTAGTAGCAGACAACTTGGGGTTAGCTGATATGACATGACTCGTCGATGGACTTTACATTAAATTCTGTTCTCCGTAGAATGAGAAGTGACTCTGCCTCTCTCTCTCTCTCTCTCTAATCGCTCTCCGCAGCAGACAGAAGCAGATGATATATTGACATCGATTCAGTCGCCGCCCTTTTATCTCTCTCGGAGTAACTTCTAACTAGCAAGGACCCTCCCCTATTCATTATTGGTGGTGGGCCTATCATGCTTCATTGTTGGGTTAGCGTGTACAGAGAGTAATTTGATCAATTACGCAATATTTTATTGTCTTTTAGCAACAATTTTTTATAATTAAGAAAATTAGTACGTTGAGTAATTAGTAAAGATCAATCTTAATAAAGTTTAAAGATAGGTGGCTGGTAAATCTAAAGTCCACTCACTTGTCTTATTTAAAATATTATGGATTTAATTTACAAATCTTATTCGATTGGATATTTTTCTTTACATACGTGGATTTTTTTTTTCTTCATTTTTGAGAGTTTAATCCTAAACCGTGTTTTAAGATTATATCGTAATTGATCTTTACAGTATTATGGGTTTATCTCAATAATTTAAAAACAAAAAATAAATAAAAATAAAAACAAAAATCTTAATGAAATTCCGTTGGAACAATAAACCTACTTAGATGGAAAAAAATTTGTACAATGGCCTTGATGTACAATTAGACAATAATTTCTACTTTTTTTTAGCAATTTTTTATACACTCTCAAGCACAAAATTGCATACCCATCCTACGTTGGGCTCAATGTGGGTTGTATTTTTTCTTATAATTAGCATTTAACTTAGAAAACAATTAGAATCAACAAAGATATGACTATAAGGTAGGTTCAAAGAATTGTTCCTAAGATAGGACATCAAGTGAGGGGTTGGGTGCAGCCTATATCGTGTGGAGGAGAAAAATCATAAATTGTGGAAAAAAGCTGGTATGGAACCCACGACCTCTGGTGAGAAAGTGGGTGGACATGGTTATGTACCGTTGCACCACTGCTCAAGCGACGTGTGTTGTACCTTGTTATACTCTTAACATTCAGCCATGAGAGACTATTCCTTGATTTGCCAAAATTATTAATTGTATCGGGACAAAATTTTGATCTTATTAAATTTTGATTAATTATAATTATAATATGTGTCCATTTCATTTACAACTTAGTGCATTCCCTTTTATTGGCATTTTTCTTAAGTATTCGAGTTATTGATTTGATGCTCCTAAAATTTTGATGAAAAGTTTTCTCAAACTTTTACAATTTATCTTTGTAACTAAAATTTTTTATGAGAAAAATTTTGAATAAAATTGTGATATTTTTTATCCTTTTTGTCAAAATGGCTCGTTCTGTTCATTAAAATAAAGACCTCATACACCAAGTTGTCTAATGCATTAATTGTAGTGGTTTCCAATCAAATGGAATAGTAAATCCTACCATTCAACATGGATTTCAAAAGATGTTTGATTTATTGTTAATTATCATTTAATTAATTTTCATTTGATGAGAATCTTAGCCAAATAAATTGTTATAAATCAAACTAGATCTGGCATCATAATTAAATGGAACATTAACTTACCAATTGGGTGGGATTAAACCTGATTAGTTGGTTAGGTTTAGGTTTGGTTAAACATATACATTTACTTGTTAGCTTAGCCATGGAATATTTTCTTTTTATGTGCTTCAATATTTATAAGAGAATAAAATCATTTGCTTTATCTCCCCATGATCGAGATTCAAGAAACAAGATATGGAAATTATACATGTATAAGAAAAAGTGAAAGAAATGCATAGTAATTTTATTATTTGGATCATTTTTTTTCCTTAAATCATCATTTATCAATCCGTAACTCGAACACGGGACATCAGTAAGTTGAATGAGTGTTTGTTAGCGTCAAATCACATTCGATATAATATTATTAAGATTATTTTAATTTGTCCATTTGCAACCTGTACATATAGAGAATTGTTTTTAGTGCTAATAAATTGGTTAAATTAAAAATTTTACTTATTTAAGACATAAAAGTTTGTTTCAAATGTACATATCTTCATAACTCAAGTAATTGTGTAGATTTTTATCCACCCGAGCTAGTGATGGAGGCTCAAGTTATACCATTACATACTTTACGAGTATGAGTAGATAATTTCTATTTAGATTTTTCCCCTTTTTATAATTAGTGAAGTAATTTTTCCTTTACAAAATTAAGTATATAAGTCATGCAAATAGTATTACATTTGTTACAAATGTAATAATATTTAATTTAAAAAATGTTAATAAAAGATTTATTGATTTGTCAATATACTTTTTTTTTCAAAATTTGACATTAAATGTATAAAAAATCTATTATGATACGTGGAAATAAAAAAACTATATATATGTAATTAATTAAAAAAAAAAAAAAAACTGTGTATATGGTTTCCATACATACTTGTATACCACAGTAAATACACAGTTAAACTTGAAATGATTTAAACCTCCACAAATGTGAATAGAACATGCACACTATTTAAAATAAGAGGAACTGTGCAATTGATCACCAGTATATTTGATCTTATAAATTTGGTTAAGTTGTGTCCAAACGTTAATTATTTTAACTATTAAAGATAGGTTGCGTCTTTTTGTAATTACAAAGGGCCAGTTTTTATTCATAAACCAAGGGTAGGGGATGTACGAAAAATCGAGGAACCTTGTTATACAAAAATTAAAATTAACAGTTTCAAGCTTTATTAATTTATTTTATTAATGACCTATCAACTCCGAGACAGTCGTGGACATTTAATAGTATTTAATTTATCAGAGGCGACGCCATCTGTTTATATTAATAATATCTTAATAGAAATCAATCATTTTCTCACGTAATATTTTATTGTAAAGCCATTAAGCCAATATGATGTCACCTGGCAAAATCTCTGATGGGGTCGCCTCCATGGTTCGAGGTTGATCTAATATTTTTCCTGATTTTTCGTTTTTTAAAATATATATTTGTTGTTAATTAGGTTGGTTACTTAAGGTTGGGGATTGTTGGATATCGAACTTCTTTTAATTCGTTTAATTTTCTTTCCATTCAAATTGTCGAGTTCTAAGGACTGATTATCCACCAGGGCAAATTTTTGTCCGTTGCTGTAGCGACAGCAATTTACCTGCTCAGCTTTCTGAATAAATAAATGGTAAGGTTCAAGCAACCACCCACAAAAATGTGAATAATTTTTTTTATTTAATATAGGTAAATTTCTCTCAACTTTCCAAAGTAATATTTTGAATCTAGCATTTTGAATCGCATATATTGGTATACTATTTAAAAATTATATATATTCTTTTATAACTTAGGTGTTTGTATATATTTTCGTCCATATCTTTAGTATGAGATTCAATTCTTATCATATATATTTTACAAGTATTTATAAAAAGTTTTTTTCTTTTTGTGAGAGCATATATAAGAGTCATGTAACAGTGATTGATCATGCTATATTTCAAATAGACCTATAATATGTTTGAAGTCTACTTTCAAATTATTAAAAGTTAAAGAATTGTAAATGTCAATAAACTGAGTGAGAGATCTATATTCATATTTCAACTTATATCTTAATTTCATAAAATGAGAATCGATAAATTAACATGTACTAATGATGATATTAATTAATCATTCATCGTCTGTCATGTAAATTAAATTGTAATATCTAATATTGAATATAAAATGGGATACTTAACATTACTGGTAAAACATTACTCCTTAACGATCTAAACAAATAAAAGTATGATACAAGTCATTAATATAATAGGCATAAATACGAGTATCATGTTTACTTTAGGGTTAACTAAATTACACGTAAACAAAATATGAAATCTGTTAGAATTCTCTATGAAAATTTAGAAGTTGGTTAATCACGCATTGATCTCTTCTAAACCGTATTAAATGCTTTGTAATTTTATAATTTTCTCTTAAGTCTTCCTAGCACAAGAGAGTTTCATAATTAGTAGTCTACATACAATCTTTTTTTTTTTATATATATTTAAAAAAATACTGCCAGTTTAACCATATTTATCCTATAAATACAATATAAAATCTTTGTTTTTGTATATGTAATGTAATCTTCATATATATTTTGAAGCGAAATTAATTATATATTTAACATTATTACACTGTTATGAATTAATGTAATGTACTAATATGTCTTTTTATTTTTTTTGAAAACAATGTACTAATATGCCTTATAAAAAAAAGATTGAGAAAAACATTATATTATTTCATCTGGGATTATTTATATGATATGAAATAGTAGCCAATGGGACATGTGCCTAAATCATAAGTATAGATTCCGATCGTTACATTGAACACTTAATGCAATACGAAATCATGTCAGAGAAAAGCTCTAACTTTGACTGAATTTAATAATTAATAGTTGGTGCTTGTGTCCTATAATCCTTACAAAATCCTAATGAGTTTAATTTTAATTTTAAATCAGTTTCTTAAAGGCCCCAAAAGATGCATTAATGCAATGATTGGTCTTCGCTTAGGAATTTGCACACCCTTTTCAAGATTTTCTTTTATTAAATAATTAGATTTGTTTAAACTTTACATGGAAGGTCGTAAAGAAGAAAAAGCTTCTTATCATCGCACATGTGGGATTTTATCTACGTTTTGCTCTCTCGTAAAGATAAGCAAATACACCAATATTATGTAAACGAAAAATAATGTACCTTTTTTTTAAATAAAAAATATTGTACTTGTGCTTATAGTAAACAGCATGCCAAGGATTATAATTTATAATTTTTATAGGGTCTATTTTTTTTAACATTACGTCCATCGAGATATTATTTTAAAGTGTAGTTTCGAAATCTACTTTTATATCTATTCTAGAGATCTATTTATATAATAATGAAAAAGTTATTCATACAAAATAAAAATTTTATACTTGTACCTGTGATCTTGATAAGGAAGGTAGGGGTGGGATTGGCTACCACTCAGGCATCCCGCTTGGAGCATTTCTAGGTCCATTTTATTAACTTGTAAGAGTTATCCTTCTATTTCCAAGGTGAAAATTTAATTGTATTAATTATTCCCTTAAAAAATTTGTATTATGAAATCTTCTATGCTAATGAATAAGGCATATACATTACTAAAAATTTGTAAATGACAAAAAGATTTCTTTTCTAAAATTTCATTTTTTAAATTAAATTTAAATAGAATAAAATAATTATTACTATAATCGATGTATCATATGATTTTTGAAGATTTATATGAACTTATAAAACCAAAAGAAGATATTTATATATAAAAAATTACGTTTGCCCCACTTGACTTAAAAAAAATAAAATAAAAATTAAGACAATCACAAACCTTGATGAGATTGCCATAAACCTCTAAAAATCAACTTGCAAAGCATATCCTTACACGAAATCATACTTTAAGTTTGATAATTAAAATATAGGGAGAGCACATGATGGAGAAGAAAAGTGAAAGGGACTTTGTTTTTACAATCCCACTAGTCTCTACTAATTAAAAAGAGCGTTGGGGGAAATGGAAGTTGTTTTCAAATCCCCAAAAAGAGAGAGAGAAAGTCTCTCATTCGTTGCTCGCTTTATTGGAAAACGACGGTAGCAAGCGAGTGGGCAACCGTCATTCCACAATTAGTATTAAAGCTTCAAAATAATATTCATCTAACAATCTGTTTCTTATTATTTATTTATTTATTTGTTTATTTTTTTACATGATCAAACAAAAGTTAATCATAACAAGCATACATCGCTCTTTTAATTCACTCTGTTGGGTTTTTCTTTTGTTTTTAATTGTTTTCTAAAAAGGAGTTATCCATATCAAACTCTTAAATAAAAATTAAATATTGATTTTCATAAAAATGAAATTAATAAAAATATCTATGAAAATATCAGGAATATCGAAAACATTCTTAATATATAAAAATATCCGAGAATACTTTTAATATCGATTTTCTCAATATAAAAATATATAGATAAGATATCGTTTCAATATTTAATTTCTTATTGTTTGATATAGAGAGTGAGAATTTGGTATTCACTCTTATGAGAAGGCTTAAGGAAATAAAGACTTGAAAGATCTCCATAATCCTTGTAAATAATCAATTAATCTTTTGGCAAATAGACGTGTATAAAAGTTGAGAAGCGATGAGTTGAAATGAATTGGTGGTAAATTGTTTTGCAGCTATATCAATGAAAATATGGATTTGAATCATAATAATTTCTTTTAGTTTTTAAACGAGTCAGAATATTTATACTCCTCCAAAATTATATGTTCACCTTTTCTATTATTACATAGTAAATATTGTTTAAAAAGTTTTAATTTTCTTGAAATAATTTAAGTAAGATTTATTCACAAAAATATAATACAATTTGATTAATAAATAATATTTGCATATTAAATTAAGTTAGAATTATAAATTATAATAATTAAAAATGATTTAATTGATAGGGTGCAAAATATCACCATTCTTTTCAAATTTGTGTACACTGTCGCTCTAAAAGAAAAGTTAGGAGGGCCAAGTTTGAGCCCAAAGAACATCACGCAATTGTGATCTGGTCATTGGATAATGGATATAGAACCCCACAGCTAACTGGATTTCCCCATACGTAATGGGCTTCACCTTAGTGTCCCAGACATGTTGTCCTATTTTATTCTCCAATTCTTAAAATCTAATTCTCGTTGAGTATGCGAAGCAAGTCAATTTACAATTTCAAATAAAAATATTCAAATCTTACATTCATCCATCCAATCATAAACTATGAGGTAATCACTACAAACGGTGGGAGTGTTATATGTTATTAAAAATTTATAAGATTTCTTATATCCAAGTAACCTTAAAAAAAAAAAAAAAAATCGAAAATATGACTATGATGTAAACTGTAACATAATGGTTAGTTATTGTTTACTCATGACCTACTTAAAGTTATGAGTTCTACATCCCTTTCTCTCATAATTTGTGGGTTTTTCCTCCACTTAATGTAGGATTGCTTCCTTCTATTTTGGGAGTTGTTTTTTTAACCGTATAATTAAAGTCTCATTCACTATTGTCTCTTAGTATAAATACTAAAAAGGAAAGAAAAGAAAAAAAAAAAAAAAGAAGGCCCTACTAGCGTAATGCGCATGTTTGATTTATCGAAGTGGTCGAGACTGACTTTGTAGACTGTGGTGACACTGTTTCAGTGCCTTGTTATAGTGTGTGAGATTTCTTTGTTGGAGATTGGAGAAACTGAACCAACAATTTGTATCACATCAAGAGCAAATGCGAAGAAGATGAAAAATGGCAGACTACCCAGAATCAGACCGTCCATTTTCTCATCAACTAACAACCTCCTGGTCCCACCAACACAAAATTGCCCACCAAAATATGACACTCTCTCACACCCACCAACTGCCACCTCACTGTCTTCAACTCTCCAACACTACATCAATTCAAACACCCCATTTTGTGGCCAAACTATCCATACCCGTATAATCAAATCCGGGTTTACACCCAACACCAACATCTCCATCAAACTCTTGATTTTGCATTTAAAATGTGGCGCTTTAAACTATGCAAGGCAGATGTTTGATGAATTGCCTCAACGAACTTTATCGGCTTATAATTACATGATTGGTGGGTACCTTAAACATGGGCTGGTTCAAGAATCGCTTGGTTTGGCACGGAGATTGGTTTTGTCTGGTGAAAGGCCAGATGGGTATACGTTTTCTATGATTCTAAAGGCATCTACTTGTTGCACAAGTAATGTGCTTTTATTTGGTAGTTTAGGGAGAATGATTCATGCCCAGATGGTTAAATCTGATGTTGAGGCTGATGATGTGCTTTGTACGGCTCTTGTTGACTCGTATGTGAAGAATGGGATGGTTGGTTATGCGAGGGTTGTGTTTGATTTGATGTTGGAGAAGAATGTGGTTTGTTCTACGTCGATGATTTCGGGGTATATGAGTCAAGGTTTTGTTAAAGATGCTGAAGAGATTTTTAGTAAAACTGTGGAAAAAGATGTTGTGGTGTATAATGCAATGATTGAAGGTTATAGCAAGTCTGTTGAGATGGCTAAGAAGGCACTTGAGGTTTATGTTGATATGCAAAGGTTTGGTTTTCGGCCTAATATTTCAACTTTTGCTAGTGTGATTGGTGCTTGCTCTGTTTTGGCTGAGTTTGAATTTGGTCAGCAGGTTCAAGGTCAACTAATGAAGACTGAATTGTTTAAGAATGTGAAAATGGGAAGTGCTCTTGTGGACATGTATGCGAAATGTGGTAGAGTTGAGGATGCACGAAGAGTTTTTGATCACATGATGGAAAGGAATGTGTTTACTTGGACTTCAATGATTGATGGATATGGGAAAAATGGGGACCCTGATGAAGCACTCGAGCTCTTTCACTGGATGCAAGAATGTTGTGTTCAACCAAATTATGTTACTTTCCTTGGTGCTTTATCAGCTTGTGGACATGCTGGGTTAGTTGCTAAAGGTCGAGAAATTTTTGAGAGCATGGAGAGAGATTATTCAATGAAACCGAAGATGGAGCATTATGCTTGCATGGTTGATCTCTTAGGACGTGCTGGGAGTCTAGGACAGGCATTGAAGTTTATACTGCAAATGCCCAAGAAACCTAATTCTGATGTTTGGGCGGCCCTGCTTAGTTCATGTATGCTACACAATGATGTTGGAATGGCTAATATAGCTGCAAATGAAATCTTTAAACTAAATGTTAATGATCGGCCTGGTGCATATGTTGCACTATCCAATGCTTTGGCAGCTGCAGGGAAGTGGGACAATGTAAGTGAACTTAGGGAGGGTATGAAGTTGAGAGGAATACTCAAAGATACCGGCTACAGTTGGTTCGGGAATGAGAGTAGTTTATGAAGTTTTTAGATGGAAAAAGATGTATACTATCATGTTGGGAGGAATCGAGGTATTCTCAATGTCATCACATGAGTAGGCACCTGGCACCAAACTGCTTTACACAATCATTATTCAAATTAATTTTATCTATTTAACTGGTGAAAACTGAAGCAGAGGAAGAGGGGAAACTGAAAAGAGAATAAGATGGAGACTGAAGAAGGGACAGAGAGAGTTTTCTCCAGTGAGGACCGAGAGGGACAGTTTTTTTGCAGCTAGGGAGATAAGTTCTAGGCAGTCCTCATGTGAAAGAGCATTGTTATTCAAAACTTTCTGAGTTTTACAGTGCTTTCTCTACTGTGTTTAGACACCAAACAATCCCCTATAATTTGTTTTTCAATCAACATTGAACGAAAATGCATTCTATTGTTCACTTGCGCTTCAAGCAGGGTTTCTGAACCTTTGTCCAGAGTGCTGGCACTGATGGAGATGGAAGATCAAGATTTTATAAAAATGCTGGTGTTCCATCAGAATTATGCTTGATAATTAAAATTTCCCTGAAAGTCAAGTAAGTTCGCACAATGCAAAGTGCCAGTTCTTGAAATCCGTAGTCTGCTCTAGCCAGTGAGAAGAAAGGTTTCAATTAATCTGAGAAAGCTGAAGGAGTGCAGTCACTATGGATCCTGATGTTTCCTTGATGAAATGCAAGCGATACAGGTGAAAATTGCTAGTAATACAGTACACCGTGACCAAGTTATCTAGATATATTGATAATCATGTAAATTTATCGTTTCTGCTTACCAATTTCCCTGAAAATGTTATATGCTATGATAATTCCTTCACAGAGTTGTTAAATGTCTTCACTTGTTCAATCATATAATGCAGGCCTATTTGTTGAAGCGATAGGTGCCTCAGTTTTTTAAGCTGGATACACCATATGTACCATTAATTTATATATATTTTTCTAGTTTTGAAACTGACACTGTGACCAGGTCAAGTCTGTTGGAACTTTTCTATATGAAACACTACAACTGCAACTTAGTATAAACTCCAACATTAGGGAGATTATTCTAATATTTGAAATTTTGTAAGTAAAGTGAGACTTGAATGTTATGTATAAGGGAGGTGGTTAATTACTCATTCCAGGAATGGGTACTCATCTTCAAATGCTTATATTTTCTTTATTTTTAGTTACAAGTAGAGTTTTTAATGTTTAGTTAAATTGTAAAGTAAATTTATTTCTCTTTCGTCGATTTGAATTATTTTCACTATTAAATTAAATTCATGCATTATAAAATGTCACCTACTTTGTTTGATTCACAAAACCAAACTGAATTTGACAAACTTGAACCCTTTATTTATTTATTTTTTGTGCTTAGAGAAGAATTTTGGATTACCATGGGTGCATAAATAGTTTGAGACTTTTCCTAACTAATAGTTTGAAATTTTAATACCAAAAGTTTTTTTTATCGCCTTCAACTTCAAGGCATAATAAATATTCGCTTTAATTTAATTGAATAGGATTAATAACATGCTCAGATTAATCAAACATCAAATCAATACAAAAATATTAATATAGTAGGAAATCTTATATGCATCATAAAATATGCATCATAATGTATATATCTTGTCCAATGAATTCGTATCATGTGGTAAGAAAAATCTTATTTAATTTGTTGTTCACGATGTTGAGGAGCTGATTAAAGATCCAACAACAAGTCTTAACCGCTCTCGTGTCACACTTTAAGATTGAAAATGAACTAACCAACCCATAAAATTGATAGATTGATCCATTAAAATTAGATCACAAAAATTACCTAACCCAAACTCAATCAAATACAAGCAAGAATATCCAGAAAAGTCATAGTAAACTGCAAAAAGTCTGACCTTGCAAATTACAAGATATTCTCCCAAAAAAAAAAAAAAAAAGAGATTTCTAAGTCTAAGCTCCTATTTGTTGCTAGTTAGCTCATAATTTTTTTAAGAAACAAGATTTCTTTCGGAATAAATCTCTACAAAGAAACAATATCAAATATATAGAGATAATATCGAATAACTAAAGAAATTATATTAAATTAATATAAGAAAACAAATATTAAAGTCTAAATAAAAATAATATCTTAAAAAAGCTTAAAATTTCGTTTTAGCTCACACTAAATTATCAATCGCAACTTGCACTGTGAGTTGGATCTCACAACGCAAGTTGTGTTCATCTCAGATGAACAATCGTGACTTGCAACAAGAGTTGCATCTAGTGACGCAAGTCGCAATCATCTCGATTGAATGATCGTGACATGCATCATGGATTAGTCCAACTATGCAAGTCACGTTCTTATTAGCCTAGAATTCTTCCTCTCAAATCTTCCCCTAAAATTCTCATCACTATCATATAACACAAACTTTATAAATAAAACGTACATCATAATACATACATTTTTCCTTAATACACCAAATCATAACATTCTAATTGAACATTGCTTTTGCTCCATTAGAAAACAAAAAATGTAATATAAACAGACACGTTGCATCTATCTGGCATGTCTAGTATTGGCAATGCATAGTGTTAACAATAAAAAATTTGTAAGCATTTCAAAAAATCAAATAAGACTGTGCTTAAAAGGAACGTTCGTCGATGAAGCCAAAATGGGAAACTACGTGGAAAAATGGCATTGGTTGGTCATCCGTCGTTGGTTGTCTTCAAGGATGGTGGCTTTAAGTTTCATGTAAACGGCAGACATTATTATATGTATCCGCACACCTGTTTTCAAGTCCGTGTCCCAATTTACTTTTGTGTTCTGTGTCAACCGTGTTAAAATACATTAAAAGAGAGGCAAAGAGAGATCAGCAAAGAAACTAACAAACCTCCGAAGAAGAAAATGTGTTGTGACGATGACTGTAGATGCAGGCCTCTTGGATTCCTCTTGGGCCTGCCCTTTGCCTTCCTTGCTCTCCTCATATCTCTTGTCGGAGTTGTCGTTTGGATCGTCGGGTCAGTTTCATCTTCTCCCTCTTTTATGTTTTCTTTCGGTTTTGAATCAAGTGTTTGTGAAGTAGTGATTGAATTGGGGTTGTTTTTGGTTTTGTGTGATGCAGGTTGATATTGAGCTGTATATGTCCATGCTGCTTTTGCGTGACTGTTTTGGTGGAGTTTGCACTTGGTTTGATCAAGGCTCCCATTTCGGTCTTGAAGTGGTTCACTGAACAGATCCCTTGTTAGTTCTGGTTTTAAGAATTTTTTCATCAATATTATTCATTGGTTTTGGGTTCTGTTTACAGTTATTGCTTCAAATTTGTTGTATGTATTTGACTTTAGAGCTTTGGTTACCTTCATGATCTATTATTTTTTCTTCCTGGCCTGTAAATTTGATCTTCTGATCTATTGAAACAGTTCATTTTGTTCCTTTTTACAAGTTTCATTATTGTATTTTTGTATTCAACTCACTTAGAAGCTAAAACCTTTTTGTGAATTTGTGTGATCAAATTAACTAGTTGGTATATCCAAGCCTAGATAGATGAGAAAGAGAAACGTGGTAGGTATGGTGGGTGAGAATTCCAAGCGTCTTTAATGGTATAAAATTTGATTATTATATACTAAAACGGGGCTACACAACAAGACGTCAAAATGTCATTGGCAGCTGGCGGGGCTCGACAACAAGACGTCACAATGGCATCGGCAGCTTGGGTGGTTGGTTAGTGCGCCAGCTGCCCCATTTTCCCAAATGCATGGGTCGACGGGTTATGATATCAAATAATAAATCTTCTCTCATTTTTTATGTGGGATGACGACGACGTCTCCACACCTCCACATAAATAAATTCCTCCATCTAAACGAATTCCTTCTGTTTGAAAGCAACTTTTTGGATCACGTTATCAGTCTTCTTATTTTAATAGATCCTGATTATTTCTAAGTTAATTTTAATCATAAAAACAAAATAATAGAAAAAAAAAAGTTTGCTTTATAATTTATATGCTCATGGTCTGCGGAAAAGTGTTTTTATCAGGATCAAAAGTGATTTGGCACTCAATAAATGTTTATTTAATTTAATAATGTTTTATATTCAAATAATTTATATTGTAAATGATACTAAAAAAATAAAAATATTTCATGATGGGGATTTATTAACTATTCGAATGAAATTGAAATTACTAGACTAATATATCATTATAACAAATTCTTTAACAATAAATGATCATTAGATGGAAGGTCATTCGTGAAGCGGCAAGTGCTTCTTTGTAAGGTAGTAGGAGTCCAAAAGTCCAAAGAAGGTGGCACACTATCCTTCAAGGAGAATAGAACTTGATTGCATACTCAACCTTATTGTATTGTTCATTTCTTATGAATGAAACTTTCAGTTGTTTTATTTATTTATTTAAAAAAAATGGCAAGTGCTTCATTTGGGCCTCAGAAGTCGTGTGACAACTGACAAGACGCCACCATAAACACAATGTTGGTACACATTAGGATGGGCAGGTTGGTGGTGCATGCGAATGCTAAGTTACCCAAAATAAATATTTGCAAATTTTTTTCCCAATTTGGTTGGAATTTGAGGACCTAAGAGGTGAACCTTTACAGGCAATGCCTATTCTACAACTCTAATCAATGTCTCGTGAGTTGCCCATGAATGTGAACAACCTTAAATTGAATGTTCAAATCTAATTCTACAATTTAGACTTGAAATTTCCTCTAAGCTTTTATCCTGCAGAATTTAAATATCCCACTCGCAGCCCCACACGGGATGAAACTGCTAACAATCGAAATCCTAGAAATAACAAAGACCGTCACTTGAAATCTGGCGCCGGCAACAAGACCATTACATGTAGTTTGGCGCGTTAAAAGTTACGAGTCAAGGGCAACGGTAATGACCCCATAAAGAGGGTTGCTCCTTTGGAACTGCGACATGAGCATTCAATCAAGGGACTCTTACTAATTGTATAGTTTTACGCGTAGAAAATCTTTCATACATTTGGTGTAATATATTTTATCCGACTATATCATACATGAATAGTTAAATAAATGAATTTTATACACCAATCATATAATTTTAACTGCTTAATGCATTGCACTTGGTAGAGTATTCATATTACCATTTTTATATATATGACTTATATAACTATTTTATAAGAATACCGATACATATAAAAACTAAATCATTTCTATAAATATCATAACTATCCAATCTAAGAGCATCTCTAATGTTCTCATAGATTATAAAAATATTACATATCATATAGAATAAATAGACATTAAGTTAAAATCAACTTCTTTAATGTAATCATTACTCATCAGTATCAAGTTAGAGTGACAAGAAATAAAATAGATATTATCAACATGATTATCTATTTTCAAAGGGTCTATTGGATAACTATTTCAGCAAATCAATAACTATTTAATTTTAATTTTTCAAATCTAATTAAAAAAAATGGAAGCATTAAATGAAAATACATTGAAACATTAAATGAAAATATATAAAAGCATTTGAGCATAATTTTTAATTTGATTGTCTATCAAATGATGTATATATCTTATAAGTAATAAATCTATTAACATTGAAGACATGATTTTTTTGTTTTTGTTTTCAAACACAATTCATGAGAACATTGGATACGCTCTAATGCTAATAGTACCCATATAAGTATGAATATACTTATTTTACATTTAACCACTATTTTTCTTTTTGTTTACATTTTATCAAACAATTATATATATATTATATATATAACATTACCTCTTCATTCTGCAGAGGTTTCAATATTTGAGAGAAATAACATAATTTTTAATCATGTAATTGGATGGCAATCGGACCATCTATGTCATTACCTCTCCATGGCTTGGAAGAAATTTCTGATGATGGGCCGCCACCACCTCCATTGAATGTTTACAGAGTCTCCATTGAATGGGCGATGTCTTATTAGGCCCGACAATGAGGTTGTGAGCTGAAATGGATTGCAGGGGACCATCTTGGAAAAAAAAAATTATAATTATAAAATTATATTTATATGAAAATTTATTAATACATTTTTTATTTAATACGTCTTTTCGGACCAAAATAAATATATCTATTCTGAGTCAATTTCATTCCATTTTCATGTTTCCGTTTGTTGGTATTTACATTTTTATTAAAATATTATATTTAGAAACTTTGATTGACATGTAAAAAATACATTTCATTTAATTTTTTACATTTTACTTTGTTCTCATCACACTGTTAAATGAATATTATATTATTTCAAATTTAATATTTTATAATGGTTTTTTCAATGAACTATTTAATTAAAAATATGATCGTAATGTATGATTGTCAAAGTATAGTTTATCTATATTGAGAGAGGTATTGTTGAACCTATGATGCTATTATGTTATATTTTATTATTATATAAGTTCGAACATTTTAATTATCATTCAATTCGGTTTAGTTGTACTTGAATTTCATGTTCTTTCATACCATGTGTTTTTTTTTTTTAACTCTTTTTTAGGTAACATGTTTATTTATAATGGAAATTTTAAGAGGTAATATTCATCATATTTCCTCGAATTAGGTATATTTTACTATATTAATTATTTTTTTTACCAATTCTTAATTGATGATTGTGTATTTACTGAAAAATTTAGACTTGAAATAGTTTAAGAGCTTAACATGAGTTTATGATAGATTTTTTTCCCATTTTTTAATAAAATGGGTGTACAATGTACATAGTATAGTATATACAATAATTTATCCTTACCAGTCGTTTTATATAAATTTTCTTTTACGATTAAAATTGTTAATAAAATACAAGTGTATAAATCATATATAGGACTACAAGTGGTTATATTGGCACTATATTTAATATACTTAAATACATTATCTTCTTAATTCTTGAGATAATATCATATAATATGATGGTATTATATAATTAAAAGTTTTTGCAAGGTCATGCACTATATTTTTGAAAGTCTCATTTGACATGCAAGCTTGATTTTGAATTATTTTTAAAAAGTAAATCTATTTAAAATTAATTTTTAAGATAACATTAATTTTATAACTATTATTGAAATATGTTATTTTTATTATTTTAGTAAAATATATAAAAATAATTTTAAAATTAAAAAAAAAAAAAAAAAAAAAAAAAAAAAAAAAAAAAAAAAGGTTTTTTTTTTTTAAAGAAAAAGGAAAAGTTAAAAAATAAAAATCCCATCCTAGTGGGATAAATTTAACCTACAAAATTGGTGAGTCAAATTTATCCCATCAAAATGGAATAAATAACCAACAAATAAGGTATTAGATTGAAGTTGATCTAATTTCAATTTAATCTTCTGTAACAAATTAATCATTGGGTGCGTTGCAGCAGTGGGCGTTCCGTATCCAAGGATTTTCCCAATTTCACACATAATGACGGTAGCAGTCTTTTTGCGAAAAGAAAAAACTGACTCAATCTTTCAATGCAGAAAAATCCGCAATTCACGTGGTCAAAATCGGGTTTTTCTTCTCTTCATTTATCACAGTAGCCTCGGTACGCAATTGTCAAGTTTTACATATAGATAACATAGTTGGACAATAAGATTACGACGACGTGTCGACGTGGTCATTGCAACAAGATTGACCATTAAGCCGCGAACGAATGAAAGACCGTCAGACTTGAAAACCAGACAACCAGCCCACGTCTATTTTTTTATTTAACGGTCCCGCCTATTCTTTTACGACAATTAAACCGGAAAAAGAGTCCAATTATTCGCATACAATCTAGTTTAAATATTAATTAAATCGCAAAACCAACAACAAAACCACATTTGCGCCGCACCACTAGATCTAAACTAAACCATCCCGTTGTAGTTTTACTAAAAACCACGCCGTTTCAATATCCAAGTGGCATTGACGTTTCTGACAACACCTTTTTCATTTTCTCCTGTTTCACTTCAAAACCAAAACTGCCCATGGTTCACAGAACCAGAAGACAGAACCTAGTATAGTATACATGTCTTTTTAAATTAAAACATCAAAAGCCCACCCATCTATATAATCCACTGTAACGTTTCTCATCAATCCTATCACGAATAAACCATAAAAGATAATCACTTGCACTGACTGTTTGCTTACATCACTATAATTCAACATGGAAACTGCCAACACGGTCGGTTCAACGGCTCACCCCAGCCCGGCTCCGGCTCCGGTCCGCGGCGCTGCTTCAAGTGGTGGCACGTTGGGACGGCACCTGGCTCGGCGGCTGGTGGAGATCGGCGCGAGAGATGTGTTCTCAGTCCCTGGTGACTTCAACTTGACGCTTTTGGATCATCTGATAGCGGAGCCGGAGCTGAACTTGGTGGGGTGCTGCAACGAGCTCAACGCTGGCTATGCTGCTGACGGGTATGCACGTGCAAGGGGCGTGGGGGCCTGCGTGGTTACCTTCACTGTGGGCGGTCTTAGTGTGCTCAACGCCATTGCTGGTGCTTATAGTGAGAACTTGCCTGTCATATGCATAGTTGGTGGAGCAAACTCTAATGATTATGGGACTAATAGGATCTTGCATCACACTATTGGGTTGCCTGATTTTACACAGGAGCTTCGTTGCTTTCAAACCATTACTTGTACTCAGGTAATCATTGTTTGTGATTTCTAGTCAGTGGTTGCTGTGAATTGTGGAAATGTAATGTTTTTGATGTGTTGTTGTGACAGGCTGTGGTGAATAATTTGGATGATGCACATGAGCTTATTGACACGGCGATTTCTACTGCTTTGAAGGAAAGCAAACCGGTTTATATTAGTATAAGCTGTAATTTGCCTGGAATTCCTCATCCTACTTTTTGTAGGGAGCCTGTGCCCTTCTTTATAGCTCCAAAGTATGGACACTCTTTCGTTATTTGTTTTGAATTTATGTGAATTTGGAGTCTGTTTCATGAATGTGTAATATGCTTTAGGAGACTCTTTGAAGATACAACTGAATTATAGGACTAATGGTAGTTATGGTGTTTTTATGTGTTTTTGTACTTGAAGTCAGCCATAGAAAGTTATGATAAACTCAATAGCAGAGTAAGAATTTGAAATTCACAGTTGATGTTGATTTATAGAAAGTGTGTTGAGTTCAAGTTTTATAGAAGTTAAGAAATGGAAAATGGAGGGATTTAGTTGAACTTATATGCTTCATAGTTATGTGCGAAAGGCCTATAATGCATGAGTTATTTTGATTTTGACACACACACAATACTATTAATTGGTTCAGATAACTTTCTTGGAGTTTGTTGATGGGTGATTACGTAACAGAGGACAAATACAGGTTGTTGAATTTTGTGTGAAAGATGCTTATTGTAATGACAATTGAGTGAACATCGAGTTAATATTTTGTTCTGTGAAATTTTTGACTTTGCTAGTTGGGCTGATTTTTTTCCAAGCACTTGAGCCTTTTTGTTTGCGGTTATTCCTAGTAGAGCTCACTACTTGTTTGATTGTTGATATAATTCTCAGTTAGCAATTGAGAATATGCTGCATTTTGTGTCAATCTTCTTATCTTTGTAGATTTTGCTCATGAATGTATTTATATGTCTTATAAAATATGGACTTTGAAGACTACATGTTCTCTTTAGTACACCATATTTCAGTAGACAAGCAGAGAATTTATAGTGGCCACCCTTTACTTTTGATGCAGGGTAAGTAATGAATTAGGGCTGGAAGCAGCTGTGGAAGCTACTGCTGCTTTTTTGAATAAAGCTGTGAAACCTGTCATCGTGGGAGGGCCCAAGCTAAGGGTGGCGAAGGCACAAAAGGCTTTTATGGAGTTGGCAGATGCCAGTGGATTTCCCATAGCCATTATGCCGTCTGCTAAAGGGCTGGTGCCGGAGCACCATCCGCACTTCATTGGCACATACTGGGGTGCTGTCAGTTCCAGCTTCTGCGGGGAGATAGTGGAGTCTGCTGATGCCTATGTTTTTGTTGGCCCTATCTTCAATGACTACAGCTCCGTTGGATACTCTTTGTTGATCAAAAAGGAAAAAGCTATCATAGTTCAGCCTAATCGTGTGACAATAGGCAATGGTCCTTCCCTTGGTTGGGTTTTTATGGCTGACTTTTTGAGTGCATTGGCCAAGAAGCTAAAGAAAAACAGCACAGCTCTAGAGAATTACCGTCGGATCTATGTCCCTCCAGGCATCCCGCTAAAGCGCGAGCAAAATGAGCCTCTTAGAGTCAATGTTCTTTTCAAACACATTCAGGTAATGCATTAATCTCACGATATAAGAGGCTATGCGTGTGCATATATTAAGTCTTTTAAATTGTAATAGAGGTTTTAGTGGGCATGACCATCCAAATAAAAAGATTATCCTGTAGGAGAGGTTGCTGCTGTGTATGTTTGAGTCCTAGGTCCTTCTAGGTTGGCAGTCTTACTCCTTGCCCTTTTATATCAAATCATCATTGTGATATAAGGGTTACGAAATACAACCTCTGTGATGCTTATGTTGAGTAACTTGTCTAAGTTAGGGTTAGTGTATTTCATGTGAAACTATTAAGTACTTCAATCTAAAAATCATTAGCTGAACTTGCTGGACAGGCCTTGCTGAGTGGTGACACTGCTGTAATTGCTGAAACCGGTGACTCCTGGTTTAATTGTCAGAAGCTCCGCCTCCCCGAGAATTGTGGGTAAGCCAAAGTCTTCAATTACTAACGTATCTCGGTAACTTTTATTTTGTGGAGTGCAGACCAACAATTTTCATCATCAATTGCTTGCAGATATGAATTTCAGATGCAGTATGGATCTATTGGTTGGTCAGTTGGTGCCACTTTAGGATATGCTCAGGCTGCCAAAGATAAACGTGTAATTGCTTGCATTGGCGATGGGAGTTTCCAGGTGAGTCAATTAATTATGGTATAAAGTATTTAAGACATGTACAACTGGAAGCACCTCAACACTTTGTGTAACAACAAAAGCAATGCATAGAAATTTAAGTAGGCATGTAGTAGTTTTTGTCAACACAACTACTTTTTTTTACTCAAATTGTCTGATTTTTCTATTTTATCCTGTTCATAAGATTTTGAAACAATGAAATGAAATCATTCCTGGTTAAATGTTATGGTTCTGTCTTTAAATAATAACTGGTGAAGGTGAGAAGTTCTATAATGGAGTCATAATTATTACAGAGAAACAGTGAGTACAGTACAGTCTAAGACTGCTGTCGGTATGACTTAACTTGGGGACTTCAAGTGACAAGTCTAATGAAGCTTTTTCATACAATTGATAAATTTTATCTTTGTTTTTTGTTATTCAGTTTAGGGTTGGGTGAGTAAATAGTGTTCCCTTTCTTCTGTTCAGGTAACAGCTCAGGATATTTCAACAATGATCCGATGTGGACAAAGGAGCATCATATTTCTCATCAACAATGCCGGTTACACAATTGAAGTAGAGATTCATGATGGTCCTTACAATGTGATTAAGAACTGGGACTATACTGGCCTAGTTAATGCCATCCACAACGGCGAAGGCAAATGCTGGACTACCAAGGTTTGAATATACATAGTCAATTTCTTTATCTTATATTGTTGTGAGAGCATATGGATATCTCAATTGATTAAATGATTCATAACTTTATTGATTTAACTACACTCACTTCTTGCACCTGCCACTTTATCTTATTTGTCAAAGCAAGATTATATTCTTAATTTGTGAATATTTTCGAAAAATTGTTATGCATTTGAAGGTACATTGTATGTTTTCTCATGTTACAAAAGAAAATTACTGTCTAAATCCAATATATAGCAATGCTTTTTTTTAGTTTTTTTGAGTCATATGATTGATTCCGTCTTGAAATACAGGTACGAACTGAGGATGAACTAACAAAAGCAATTGAGACGGCAACTGGGGCAGAAAAAGATTCTCTATGTTTTATTGAAGTTTTGGTGC
Source organism: Litchi chinensis (assembly GCA_019925255.1). Taxonomy (NCBI): domain Eukaryota; kingdom Viridiplantae; phylum Streptophyta; class Magnoliopsida; order Sapindales; family Sapindaceae; genus Litchi; species Litchi chinensis. The sequence goes on along the minus strand of CM034469.1, from coordinate 20,943,850 downwards.
ACAAGGACGACACCAGCAAAGAGCTCCTGGAGTGGGGATCCCGCGTTGCTGCTGCCAACAGCCGCCCTCCAAATCCTCAATAACATCATGAAATTTTGAGTATTCAAACTGTACTAAATGCCTCAATCCCATGTATCTTAAATATGAATAAGAGGGGGAAGAGAATTGCTTAGTGCAGATGCGTTTTCCTACCAATCTGGTTCTTCTTATTACTTGAACTGATGTATTTAACTGTGTCATGTTGATGTTTTGAACCCTTCTGTTGTGAGTTGATTTTGATAGTGTACCTTGATGGAAACATGGTTGTTAATAAAGTTTTTGAAATTACTGAATAAAGTTGACTCCTTTTAACACCTTTTGCTCACTGCTACTTAGATTTTGATGAAGTTTTTGGGCAAGTTTGGTCCATTTTGTACATGGTGGAAATGATTTTCAGTTTTTCTATTAAAATTATAAAGAATTTGAGAAATTTGCATTGAAGTTGTCAATGTTGTTTTTGATATTCTGACAAGTAGATGCTCCAAGTGTTATAGTGAGTAGTGACAATAACGTATGGTATTATTTAAAAAAATAAAATAAAATAACATATGGTACTAAATGTCATGTTATTGCTGTAGACACACATTGTGCAGCACTTACGAGCTACTTTTTATGTTGGAGGTGGATGATGAAGTGGTCACTAGGCCGCTTGTCTGCATACTTCTCATACAAATGGCAGGTTTTGATTTGTTGCAGCCACACACCACACATGTAATGTGTGGCAATTTTTCTTCGCGCTATGGGCAAGCTTTTCCGCTTTTAGGAGCTTCACTTTCGAATCACGTTTCAGAGATCCTAATCAAGAATGTCCGCTAATGCACCTGATATACGTTATCTGTAATATGTACGTGTAATAAGTTTTAAAAAAAAAAATTATGTAGTTGCAGTCCTGACGTAATATAACCAACATAACTGTCTATTATTAATTCAGTGATTGTATTTTCCGCTTGGGATTATTAATGAACCTTCATTAAATTTTTGAGCATTTCCTTTATGGAAGCTATCTTGTCAAGCCACCAATATTTCAAAATGGTTTAATTGAATGAATGAATTCTATAATTTATTTAATTAACCTTTTATTTTTGGGGCTAATAAAAATGAAATTTTTATTCAACTTTTTCAATATTGACCCACATATTAACACAAATTTTAAAAGAATTATAAAAATTAATTATGAAATAAAAAAAAAAATGAATTTCATATTAAGAAATTAGAAGACACAATGACAGTGGTAACTATTTACTGAAATGAATTTTTTGAAAACGCAGTAAAGTTGGTAGGTGAAAGCGTGAAGACAAGGAAGCGAGTAGCACTCGTGCTGCCACGTCAAAGTAGGCTACTCCTCGAAAACCACTACTTTTGTGATCGCTGCCTTTGTATTTCACTCAATTCACTATACCCGTTTTCTCATTTTCCTTCTCTTCAACTCTTTGAAAAAAGAAAAAAGAAAAAGAAAGCAGCGATGTTGAGATCTGCAGGAGCTGCTCTGAGAAGAAGCGCGGCTTCATCGCGTCTGATGAGTAGATCCTACGCGTCCGCGTCTCAGCCGGAGCGGAAGGTTGCGATATTGGGAGCGGCCGGAGGGATTGGTCAGCCTCTGGCCCTGCTCATGAAGCTCAACCCTCTCGTCTCCTCTCTTTCTCTCTACGATATCGCTAATACTCCCGGTGTCGCCGCCGATGTCAGCCACATCAATTCCCCTGCTCAGGTTCCTTCTTTTCTCTCCATCTTTATATCAAACAAAAAGTTTATTTATTTATTTTTAATGTTGACATTTGTTAGTGGTATGCTGTTAGATCTTTAACATATTGATTATTTCGAGTGACTGAGAAGTAGAAATTGTTGAGGTTTTAAGTACTTTTGTAGTCAGTTTCATCCCGATCTAATTGGTCGAATTATTGAATTGAAGTTCTGGATTTAAAGTTGAGATCTTTGTTTGAGACATTTTCTTATTTTTGATACGATAAGACTTTTTAACGTTTTCAGATCACATTTCAAGTCTTAATTTGTATTTGTTATGATTTTGAAATCAAAACTTGGCGTTTTATTGTGTTTTGATATGACTATTTGATTTGGTTAGTTGCATAAATATTGTTTATTGATTTGGCTTTGGTGAGTGGTATGTTGGTTTCACCTTTTAATTGCTTGTAATTTGTTGGATCTGTTGTTAGGTTGCAGGGTATTCAGGTGAAGATCAACTAGGGCAAGCATTGGAAGGATCCGATATCGTGATTATTCCAGCTGGTGTTCCGAGAAAGCCTGGAATGACTCGTGACGATCTCTTCAACATCAATGCTGGTATTGTTAAATCCTTGTGCACAGCCATTGCTAAGTACTGCCCCAATGTGAGCCACTCACCTTTTCTTTTCTTTTTGTGGCTTTTGGTAAATTGGTATCATATGTGTCATTTACTTGTTTATCTGATGATTTGAACTTTTTGTTTTGGATGGGTTTAGGCACTGGTTAATATGATCAGCAATCCAGTGAACTCCACAGTGCCAATTGCCGCGGAGGTTTTCAAGAAGGCTGGGACCTATGATGAGAAGAGGCTATTTGGAGTGACTACACTTGATGTTGTTAGAGCTAAAACTTTTTATGCCGGCAAGGCTAAAGTACCGGTAGCTGGTATGCGTCTTTTTCTTCCCTTTCTTTTAGAGGTGATTTGTTTTGTAATATGTTTGCTCTTCATTTATCTGTGGGGTAAATACTCGAATGGGGGAGGGAATTGGTGTTCAGAAATAGTTCAATTTTTGTGATGCAATGGAAGTATGGAACCGTTAAATATCGTGATTGTTTAGGATGATTTAGTCAGTTGACTCAATTTGTTTTACTTGATGGTATGTTGGCTCTATCTTTTATTTCTGGATACCTAACCATGTTGATCTTGTAGTATCAATGCCACAATCACTTTTATACGATATATTCAACAAATGTTGTGTGCTTGCTTAATAATTTCCTGGTTCAAATTTTCTGTTAAAGCAATTTAAATTTTCAATTTTAAAATTGTTGGATAGTGGATTAAAAATATATGATTGTAAATGGAAATGGTTGTGTGTTGAGGAAATCTGTTATTGGAGAATAGTGTCGTGTGTTGTATGACGTGAAGATAGTGATGGTATTAGAGTAGGTAGCTAGATTTTTGGGCGGACAAAGATATTGGTAGCATGTGGCAAGAGAGAGAGAAGATTGACATATATGTCTTTATCATATCTTCCTTAAATTCTGCCATCATCTTCTCATTGTTTCCTATATAGATGAGATTATCAACGTATAAAGAAACAATAAGAAGATTATTACCTTGGGTTTGATGCACTATTTTCTTGGTGTTGAGATAAACCAAGAAAAATCTGAGATCTTTATATCATAGAAGAAATATATTGACAATCTTCTAAAGAAATTCAACATGAGTGGATGCAAACCTTTAGCAACTCCTCTTGTCACTATAGAAAAATTTAGAAGAGAAGACGAGTCAAACAAGCAGATGCTTCACTTTATAGAAGTCTTATTGGAAGCTTGCTATATTTGACAGCTACAAGACCAGACAATACATACACTACAAGTTTACTTTCGAGATTCATGTAGGATCTGACTCAAGTCCACTTTGGAGTGGTAAAGGAGATTCTTAGATACCTGCAAGGAACGAAAAACTATAGGATATGATATAGACCTTCAGAAAATTATACATTGATCGGTTACACAGATAATGATTGGGTAGGATCACTAGGTGACATGAAAAGTACTTCGGAATATGCCTTTACACTCCGCTCAAAAATCATTTCATGGGCATCAAAGAAACAAGTAACTGTTGCTTAATCATAAGCGGAAGTTGAGTGTGTGGCTGTGGCACTCACAACTAGTCAAGCTATATGGCTTAAGCGCATATTCGAAGACATGGGAGAGACACAAAAAGAAGCTACAAAATTCTATGGTGACAATAAATTGGCAATTGCAATGATGAAGAATCCGGTGTTCCATAACAGAACCAAACATATAAGTATTAAATATTATTTCATCAGAGAAGTTGAGACGAACAAGGAAATAAAGCTCGAGTTTTGTGGGACTGAAGATCAACTGATAGACATATTCACAAAAGCACTACCAATAGGCAAATTCGAGCAACTGCGTGACATGATTGGAGTTGTTGAAATGTGCAGCAAGGAGGAGTGATAGAGTTGCTATACATTTCTAGTTACTTCTAAAATTACTTGGAAAGTAAGAAATTTGAATGGAATAGTCTAGAAAAATATGCAAGTTGGCTGGTTGGAAGTGTAGAACCTTCTACATTTGTTTATGTGAAACCACCGACTTAGGCAGCCTATAAATAGGCTCAAAGCTTTGTAAATTGATAACAACTGGAAACACTGCTCACAAAAGCTTCCATGTTTCTATACTCCTCCATTTGTCAAACCTCCCTTTTCAATATAATATAATATATTTTTATCCCAAATTTTTGAGAGCTATTATAGCTCACCTACCACCAATATCTTTTGTCCATCCAAAAATCTAACAAACTACTTCTACACCCATCTTTCTCATGCCATTTCATTCTATTACACGGCAACACTAACTCTACTTTCACTCCTTTTCATTTACAATTATATATTTTTAATTAACTATCCGACAAAAATATGTTGCTTTAATTGTTTGGGAATCAGTATCTGATATTTTACTTGCAAAGAATTGAAATCAATATCACAAGTTGGTTGAGAAACTGTTTCTTAAGAGAAAGTGATGAAATTTCTGTGTAAATGCTTGTCATTGACTTTGATATGTTTTCTTGTCTCTACACATTGCAGAGGTTGATGTTCCAGTTGTTGGAGGTCATGCTGGTATAACCATTCTCCCTCTCTTCTCTCAGGTACCTCTCTTTGTCTCTTCCATCTTCACTTCCTGAAAGTGATAAGATGTATATTGGGTTGGGTTTCTTTTATTATCTGTAATGACATGTTCTTATGTTTTTGGAATACCAATAGGCCACCCCTAAATCCAACAGTTTGGGGGATGAAGATATCAAGGCTCTTACCAAGAGGACCCAGGATGGAGGGACAGAAGTCGTGGAAGCAAAGGCTGGAAAGGGATCTGCAACATTGTCGATGGCGTAAGTGTATATTCACCTCTGTTTTGTTTTGTGGAAACTAGTAGCCTTCTCTTCTTATAACTTAAGTGGTTCTTGCATCTTGTCTTCTATAGTAATTTTTCTTGGAATTGGAAATATGTTTTCGACTTAAAATTTAATTATTCAGGGTCAGATTTTGAGGTATGCTCAAAGAGTTTACACTTGACATCATACTTTTGAGGCAGCCAAGGCAAATCATGGGAAAATCATACTACTTTGAATGATAATCTTAAAAACATTATGATTGCTACATTTAGAAAGTACATGGTGCATATGTGATTAGAGGGCGGTGTAGTTGTTTCCCTCATCTTTTGAAAGAGTTAAACTTTTTATTTAACATTTTAACATTTTATATTAAGCTACAAGTGATAACCCTTCTCAATTATCAAGTCAAGTTAGAACTGCCACCTGACCATTTCAGTGAAAAGCCATGCATGAGCTTTAACATTCTCTGTTTATCTGAATAATATAGCCACCCTCCTTGCACAATCAACAAACAGAAATATATTGCAAAGAAAGTCCGAAGAATTTGAAGTGGTTTGTTTGTGTCACTGGAAGTTGACTGGTCATGTATGTTGCAGGTATGCTGGAGCTGTTTTTGCTGATGCTTGCTTGAAGGGTCTTAATGGAGTTCCGGATATTGTTGAATGCTCTTTTGTACAATCAACCATCACCGAATTACCTTTCTTTGCTTCCAAGGTGATTGAATTCAATTTTTCGTTTAGACCTTAAATGCCTACTGGTTTATGTTATTTATTCATTGTCTTGAATTGCTGAGGATAGTTTTAACTCCGGTTTTGACCTGTCTAATGTTGAGTGCTATTACGAATACCTGATTGAACAATTTGTTGGTTCTGCATTCAGATGAGAGGTACTTTGTTATACTTATGTGTTGCTTATTGACGGTGCAGGTAAGGCTAGGAAAGAATGGTGTGGAGGAAGTCCTCGGGCTGGGTCCTCTTTCCGAATATGAGAAGGAAGGTCTCGAGAGTCTCAAACCAGAGCTCAAGGCATCTATAGAGAAGGGTATTAAGTTTGCCAACCAAAATTAGAGGGATAAATTACAAAAATTTTAGGACCCTCTGTGTTAAAACTCACAAATTTTGGCTTTTTACAACAGTACCATAAGATGTACTCTTATGTGATTCATGAAAGTTTCCTTGCTGCTGGAGTTGGAGAACCAGCTTATTTGATGGGGACAATGTTTTGAACTGATGAGAGATCCCCATTAATAATCTTTTGAAGGCTCATTGCTTGCTATTCAAATTTGTTTGTCAAACGGTTTGGTTATTTCAGGTAGTCCACATTTTGCCATAGAAAAGCCAAATATCTTCCTATCGATGATTGGATTCTCTTGGTTAGCTTCTTCATTATCATGCATTTATGATTTACTGAAATAATCTCAACATTCATTAACATCAAAATTATTTGTGGTTGGCGTTTACAAGTCACAAAAAGAAACTGATTTTATGTTGCTTTCTTTAGCTGCTTCTGCAGCTTGTTTTAATTCACCAATACACACCAACTACCTTAAGTATTGAAGAAAGGCTTATAACGATAGATCATAGGAGTACCGTCGATGCATATGGAGTAATTTTTTTCAGTGATATTTCTTTATTTCTTCAGTCCAAGAAGACTCTTTGCAGGAGATACACAATTTTGGCACTCATTCACAACCTTGTCGTAGAAACATGTTCTTGGATTTTTTTCTAACAGAATTCCTTTACTTTTTCTTACATTTCTTCTTCGGTTCAATCGTATTTATGATGATCAAACATAGAAAGATTTGCGAAAAATTCGGTAAAGTTTGATCCTTTTTTTAAAATAAACTAGGGATTTTTGACACAATTAGAGAAGCCGTTAATTAAAAATACGAGATGATTTTGATACCTAATAAAGGACTTCTGATTCAAATTTAAAAGTAGCCAAACCTTGGGGTTTTTACAGGTCTCCCTCAAACTTCTGTATTTATTTTTCTAGATATAGTAACATATATGATGTCAATAAGTGTTCTGCGAAAGTGGTTGGAAGCACAACTCAAGTTCTCTTTGTACTTGGTTTCAACACCTAATAGTGTGTAGCCATTAATGTGGCTGTCTTCTCTTATCTTTTGTGGGTTGTTGCTCTATATTGTGTGGACTGATCTCTTCCATATAGAAGTTATTCTCCAGACTCTCTTTACCAGTATCCTATCTCGTTTAGTCTCGATAGTTATTTCGACCAGTTCTAGTAAATAAAAAATATATATATTAATGATATTCGTTGATAAGGTCCATCATAACTTCTCTTTTAAGTCTGAAAGGATCCTGTAAAAACTAACGTCTTTGAGTCTTTCTAATTGAAATATAAAGTTTTTTAAAACACTTTAGAAAAATTATCATAAATTTGATTATCACTTTATATTTATAAATTGAACAAATTAAAAAACTTTACATTTTTCCTGTTTGATCCATATACTGAATATATAAATATATTTATAAAATACCAGGGAGAGGATATTTCATTTATAAAATTATTATTGAAACATATTTACGAAATTTAATTAATTAAAAATAACATACACTACTGCAAAAATGTTTCTGTGTAAAATAATAATGCATTTTGTAATAACCATGTGACCTTCTTATAATATACAATAATAATTTATATGAATCTGCAGTGAAAAAAAAAAAAAATTGGTTTTATAAAAAGTGAACGCTAACGCTCAGTTAGTGGATATAACTTTTATAAAAATATTTCTAAATAAAACATAATATATTTCTAGTAACAATAAATACTTCTCAATTATTCATATAAATTCATATCTAAAACAATAAAACTGAATTTAATTCCGATCTCATAGTAAAACTATAAATTTCTATATAAATTATCTTTACAACTTTATAAATATAATATGCATAAAAACTTCTATGAAAGCAATAATAAATCATTCTAAATCTGCTCTGAAAAAAATGTAAGCTAGAAAAATGTTTAAATATGATATAATAAAATTTATATTCTTTCTTACTAAATAATTTATCCAAAAATCCTCGAATAACTTATCAAATCTATTTTTATAAATAATCTCATGTAATTTCAGAAACTCTTTATCAAATCTCTTTATGTACTTTTGTAAATCTCTTTTTGCAATGATCAAACTCAAAATGTAATATCTATAATATGAAAATCTACACCAACTAGTACTCAGAGAAATCTGTCATTCATAGTGGAAATACTCAACACATGCAAAGTAAGAGATAACATTTGTCATACATGTGTCGGGCGACTTAATGACTCTCTCATCAACTCAATGAGTGTAGTCTGTCTGACAGTTAGAGAGGAGAGTATACTATTGGTGTTATAAAAATCTCATTTTATTCGTTTCCAAATCTCAAACCATTTTCATATACAAATTGTATAACTTGATTTTTGAATATAAATATAATTATCAAAAATAAATATTTTATAATCAAGTCATAAATCATAATACATAATTAATAAATCAATAAACTAATTAAATAATTTCTTCTAATAATAATTAAATAAACAAAACCTGAAATATATAATTGTAAATAATTAATTCAATTTAAATAAATAATCCACTCACATTCTTTGCTCAAATCTGGATTTAAAATAGGTTCCATTTGATTCCTCATAAACTTTAATCTATTTTAAAATCATATAAAACTCAATTTAGAACTTATAAAAAATTAACTAATTTCTTAGATTTCAAATCTCATTAAAATATAAATCACTTATCTAGATAACTTAGACACCCAAATATTCCGTCCAATGGATTCTACAAACTTTTATGCTTCATAATGTCAACATTCCCAAGTTCTACAATTTGTGCTAAATAGTAATCAAACAAAATAACATCATATTTATTCTACTTGATCAAAACATAAAATCATATCATCTAAACACATCAAAGCTCAATCGCGTCAAATATTCATATCAACTCTTAATCTACAAACAATTTAAATGTAATTAACAATCACAACTTCAAGGCATATTCACTAATTATACAGTCAATATACTTATCACCAATATATATATATATATATATATTTTATATAGACAGATACTCCAATAATTGCTATCCAAACATTTCAAATGCTAGACAACATGATAATTCTCTTATTACTATCACACAATATATCACACATTCATGTCAAAAAAGAATTTAGCTTGGTCTATCAACTCTAAATTCTGGATGTTAATCTAGATCATCCATAGGTTCCGTGCAAGATTGGCTACAATGATGCATGATAAAATTATAACTTTGTCTTTAATTAAATGAAAATTGAATGGTTTGTGACAAGAAAAATATCCAAATCTGAAACTATTGCTCTGATACCAAGTTGACAAGATCCATCACAACTCCTCTCTCGAGTTTGGAAGAATCCTATGAAAACTGGGGTCTTTTTATATTGAAATTTGAATTCATTGAAAAT